>CM076242.1:23989418-24542917 GCA_038380155.1 Pseudococcus jackbeardsleyi
TAAAGGAATAAAATGCGCTTAGCTCGAAGGATTAATCGGGCTGGTACGCGGATGTTTGCCGGCTAATTTTACATATCGCGTCACTTCATCGGACTTTTAATGTGTCGGTTAATTTCGCGTATAACGTTGTAAATTAAATAAGCGAGAGCCCGGCGCGAAAAAAATTAATAACCCGGGCCGGTTCTTTTTTTTTCGCCCAGCTCGTCGCCGCCACGCCGCCGGCAGCAGCCAGAAAATAGAGCTTAAATTAAACATAATGATGATAATCATTACAGCCGAATTCATTATGGCAAGCGGTGCAGCTTTCGCTATATGAACCAAATCTCGCACGCGTTTTTTTTAATTATCACAACAAAACAAATTAAGTCGTATCCTTTTAATATACCGCGAAATGAAGGTTTTAAATTTTCAAAAAAAAAAGTATAAAATGAAACGCTGGCTCTAAATTATACGAATTTTTCGGACATCGCGTCGCGTGTAATTATTTGCGATAGCAAGCTCGATCTACATAAATGTGTAATTTTAGTCGCCAGATTACTCGTATTTTTTGCCACAGCGCCCCAAAGGGAGGGTTAAAACCGGATGGTCGTCGGAAACAGCCAGCAGAAATTTTAATATCTCGTTAATTTCGCGAACTGTTTTCGAAAAATGTTTTTATTCAATAACAGGGGTGTTGAAGTCGATCTCGAAGAATACGTTTTATTGGCCAATTGAATTATTTGCAGTGATGAAAAACTGAAATGTTATTAGTTCCAGTTTCAGTTCCAGTTCTCAATATTTTCTAGTTCCAGTTTTAAATTCCAGTTCCATACCGATTCCAAAATTCCCTTTTTTTAAAAACAATTTTGATAGATGAAAAAAATTCAAAATTTTCTGAAAAAATTGAACTTTGTTGTTTTTCTTCTCTTTTTAAAGTACAATTTTTCATATTAAGTATTCAAATTTCAAACCCAACGCAAAAGATTTCTGTAAAAAACGAACTAACTGGGAAATAATCTTTTTTAGAAATTTTATGACTCCTGGTCCCAACTTTCTCAGTCTTGAATAATTATTTAATAAAATATTGAAATTTGAAGAATGTGTGCGAGGATATTTTTAATTGGATGTAATTTTCAAATTTACAACACAATTTTTTTTCACTTCTCTACATAAATTTTCAAGGTTCGTTTGAGGTCGTTTTTGTTTTTCAATTTTTATAGTGAAAGGAAATTTTAAAATTGAATATTGTGCATAAGTGCACCCAGGGGGGCTCAGGGAACTCGAGCCTTCCCCCTTAAGCTGGTAAAAAGATTTTTTATTGAAAAAATATAAGTGAATTTTTTTGGTTTTCAAAGAGTATTTTTTCCAAAAAATTTTCACCCTCGCTTCACTTTGACAGTATTTTAGTCATTTTAATTTAAAATTGGATACTTAATTTTTGACTAATTTTTCAGCCGGAAATCACATATTTCTCAATAAATTGCCAATTTGTCGGAAAAATTGATGATTTTTGACCAACAGATCAGTGAAGAATGACTAATTAGAAATTTGACCCCCTCCCCCTATTTTTCTCAAACTCTTAGCTCCTCCCTTAATGAATTTCTGGGTGCGCCGATGATACCTATTGTGTGTCTAAATTTATTTCTACTTTTTCCAGTCAAATTTTTAAAAATTTGAATGTTTCTATTTTTTTTTACTCTATTTGGAAATTTGTTGACAAAATGACCTTGAATTTTTCGAAAAAAATTTTGGTGTGTACAGTGCAATGTAAAAATAGGTACAGTAAAGATTTTATTTAAAAAAAAAATTGTTTGCAAAAAAATTCTGGAACTGGTATAAAACAGAAATTCATTTTAGTTCCAGTTCCAATTTTCATTTTTCAGTTCTCATCCTTTCAGTTCCAGTTCCAATTCCAGTTTTCCATCAATGATTTTTACGTCTTGATCTCCCGAAGGGGAGGGGGGTTGAAATCGGCTGGTTGTTGAATACAGACCACAAAAATTTCAACTCGTTAATTTCGCAATTTGTCTTCGAAAAATAATTTTCAATAACAGGGGTGTTAAAGTCAACCTAGAAGAATACGTTTTATTGGCCAATTAAAAATCTAAACGTAATAATTCTTCGATTTTTGCCTCCGCGAAACGAACGCACACGTTCAACAGTTGGTGAAAATGGAAATTTTTCATAAGTATTTTGCAAGCCTATAAAAGGTACCGAACGAAGCTTAATTTAATTATAACGCTTAAAGAATTTAATTACCATGTAACCCCTTTTGTGATAACGACCTAAATTTGGCGCTGAATTGTTCGAATTACTGTTGCAATTCTCATAGTATAATACGAGTACCTACCTAAAGTATTGAATAAATGATTCATTTATATACCTTTAACTTTATGGCAGTATTATTCGGTTGTTTTGCGCTGTACCTTGTTCGAATGATCTGTATTCTGCTTTCGAAATGGTTTAATTAAGAAAATAATACGTCTCGTAGTCGTCGCTACAGCTGAAATCAAATACGTCGATGCGGAAAAAGCTCTATAAGAAAGTGGAAATTCAAAGGCGGCGACCGGGCTGTTTCGTCGAATGAGAAATTGAGAATTAGGTTATTATAAAGCTCTTGGTAGGTACTCGTAGCCTATTTTCTTGTGTAGTGTCAATTTTCGACGATACATTTAATTTATATTTGTATCGTTGATTGAGAGGAAACGCAGAAAAGCTTTTATTACGTTGCCGGTATTTTCAAGGGTATTAGATTTTTAGGTGTCGAGAGGCAGAGCGGCAGAATTTTACGGGAGGGGGGGGGCAGAGGATAAAAATCTTGAAAATTGAAAATATACTCTTGATTGATTGATTTATTTTTTTCATCGACTTGAATCCTTCGCAAGTCTTTCAATCTTCAGATTTAATAAAAAATGAATTTGCGAATATGAATAAAATAAGTCATGTTCATATTTTTAATTATAAAGTCAGAATTAAAGGAGTTACAAAACTTCAAATAGTGGAGAGAAAAGTTTAACAATAGTCAAGCTAACTCTACCTGAAGTTAAATCAAGAGAGCTTCAAATGTTTTTTGAAATTATTCTCAAATTTTCGTGAGTGGTTTCGAATTCAGATTTTTTATTATAAAATAATTTTCTTTTTTTTTTTTCAAAATTTGTCAGAAATTGAAAACTTATATTCAAGCATTTCTGCCTTCGAAATAAACAAGTATCTGTCTAACAACAACAACAACAACAAAAGATGAAATCTAACAAAGCTGTTTACAAAATATTAAATATAATAAGATAGGTATACCTACCCAAATTTGATGTCAATTTTACGTAAATTGTTTGTAAACAAAGATTGTGCAAAATCGTTCAATTAAATTGAAAAATTGCTGATCATTTCATTTTTACCTCTTGATTTATCATAAAAAAGCCATATCATTTTAGAAAGAGTGAAAAGCAGATCGATCAAAATCTGTCACAATGAAAAAATGTGATTAGCATACAAAGAAAATGATTTCTTCAATTGTATCCTCTCCTCATTCTCCAATCAGAAATATTACAGATCGTAAAAATGTTCAATTCTTATACAAAGAAAATAAAAAATTTCATACAAATAAAAAAAAACTCATCATATTTTTGTAAGAGTAAATTTACAAGTTCGCAAAAAAAAAATGATCAGTGAAAATTTGTACCAAAAAACCAATCAAAAATCCAATTTTCAAAACGATTTACGCATCAGAAAAAAATTTCTCTGAAATGTCTCATTTTTCGTAAGGAAAAAAGACTCCATATAAATTGAAGGTTCTTACAAATTTGTTGAGCCCGAGCGAATCGAAGGCGAAAATTTTTGTGAAAAAAACAATAAAAAAGTGAAACTTCTTTTAGAGAAAAAAAGGCTCTATTTCGGATGCCCTGCTCATCCAAAAAAGGACAAGATTGGTATTGTTGATTATTCTCCATTTGTGAAAATAATATTGTTCAAAAGAGCACAACCCGAGCACAATCAATTGACGCCATTCCCACCTTTCAAGAAGTTGTCCAGAAAATTTTTGGAAATTTAAACAAAATTTTCCATTCTTTGAAAATTTGAGTCAAACATTCAACTTTTTTACATCTCACTAGAAAAATGATAATTTTCAATCAGTGTTTTGTTTTTCTCTTGAAAAAAAAAATCAAACTGAAGAATAAATGTAACAAATCAAATTTTTAAAAACTCGCAACTTCAAAAATCATAATGGAGGAATTCGAGTTCTTCAAAAGTATTGCTTGTAGATCATTTATGAGGTTGAAATATTTCTAAAATTTGATAAGAATTATTTCAGATCACACCAATTCAAGTTTATGATCATTTTTTACTCTTCGCCAAGACATATTCCAATAACAACAACAAAAATAAGAATTCCTTCCTGATACCTATTTTGACGCATGATTTTTTTTTTAATTTCCAAATTGCGTGTAATTTACGATTATATTTTTTTGGAATTTCCCCTCTCACCACTTGAATCTCTACAACGCAACGTCCTCATCACTAATCCGATCCGTCCAAAAAATCGAAAAAACGGGACCATAAATTTCGATACAACGTAAAGTTTCATTTCCGAATCATCCACTCCTCATTCGCAAACACCCCCTCCCCCCTCCCAATCCAAAAAATCCATATTTCCTCATCCTGCCGACAATTTTCGTAATTAAACGGCTGAAATTTAATCACGTGCGACGAACATTACACGAAGACGCATCCAAACGATAATTTCAATAATTAAATTTTTATATCGGTACAACGTCGAAGACTTTTCTTCTCCTTTTCCAATCGATTTGGAAGTAAACGATTTACGTGCTTACGAAGGTTCTTTTGACCGCACGTTTAAAAATTTCATTTTCGAAACGCGTAGGTCGGATTACTCACTCTCGTCATCTTTTTCATACCCGACTAAGCGGTATTGATGGGCGTAGAAGTAAACTATAAAATTGAAAAAATATCGAATGTTTTTACGATACGAATTCGTCGAATAAGTAATACGTCAGTTTACAAATTTTATCCTTGATTTTTTTCCGAATCAACCAAGGCCATATAAGGAACTCTGCAATACCTTTAAAAAAATTTATATCGTTCGGCGACGATATTATTTTATACGTAGGCCTAGGTATTCAAAAAAGCACCCACAATACCCGTACAAAATACAAAATAATACGAATAATTCGGCATCTAATTGCTCCAAATTCGAACCTTTTCGTCGACCAATAATAAAGAAAAGGGACCAAAAAAAAGATACACGTGGTGAAAACCGAACATATACTCGAAAAACCTCATTCTGTATTTGGCTTTTAGGCGACGTTCTTTGGAAATTTTTTTTTCTCCTTTTTTCATCTCTTAATTTGCCTTTGTGTATGTACAACCCTCTTTAATTTGTTTTCGTTCTACGTATCTATAGGACGAGCAGATACGGCGACGAAAATAATCCGATTTGGGTACCTGCTCTAAATTGTGAAAAGGCGAAAGTAATTCACCAATGATTTATCGCTCATAACGAGCATCTTTTCCAAATAAAGGTTAAAAAACCTCATTTCTGCCATTTGCATACGTACAGCTCAACTTTCGAGACGGAATTTTCTATCGAAAATCGCGACGAAGTGGTTAGAAAAGTGCATTTTGACAAAATTAAAGAACCTTATTACATATACGGAGAAAATAATGCACGTTGGAAGTACTCACCATTAGAAAAATTTACAAGAAAGACAATCATTTTGAAAATCGTTTATCCCAGCGAAAAGATTTCTTTCCTAATGGTATTGACGTGTAATATGGTTTTTCTGCAGATACACGTTTTCCAACGTCTTGTCGATCTCGTAATCGTTCAAAGTACCAGTAAATGAGATTGAAAGCGAATTCTTACAAACGTGTAAGTACGTCGTACCATCGTCTGGCATGTACGGAGAGGATATATGCGTACTACAGAGATGTAAAATATACATCGACGTACAACATTTCTCTTTATAGCTGGGTAGAATCTGCTGTATCCTCGTTTATTGATAAACTACATATGTCAATGTGCATTTCGTTCGTTTGTGGATTGTGGTATTCCACCGCATCGTGCTAAATACGCAATTTATTCGTATTTTATCCGTATTCCGAGCATCCCGCGACAATATTTTATTCTTTTTTTACGCCAAAAATAAATTTCACTTGTTTTGCGAGTAATTTTACAAAATCAAAGCGAGTGACTAATTATAAAATAGATAGATTCCTACTTCACAAAAAAAAACATAGGCAAGTTTGTTTGGAAAAACCAAAAAATTGACCTTTAACTTGAGGTGAAAAAACCTAAGACAGATTTCTGTAATCTTTGCAATATTTTTTCGATGTTGAACTCCGAAAAACTACCGGTAGTTGGGAATGAACCAAAATAAACGATATTTGAACGCAAAATTCCTCTTTAGAAATAACTTTTTTGGAGAATTTTTTCACCAATGATATTCTTTGTCGGTGGTTCTGTGTTCAATTTACTAATTGGATCATTTTCCGGGGATTCAGAGAGAAGGAGAGGCCTGGTCCTTTAAGGCGACTCCAGCTCCTATTCAGATATTTTTGATCATAAAAGTGACTTCGCGATTCCGGCTCCAGAATTTTTAAAAAAGTGACTCCGGCACTGGGATTTTCTCAAAAATGCTTCCGGCTCCGAAAAAATTGTCTGAAGAGGACTCTCTTTTCTCCCGTTCTGCTATGGATCCTTGTAATTTTTCCGGAAAATATTTTCAGGAAAATCCGAATAAGCAATTGAATTTTTCAAAAAACCTTCAGAAGAAATTAAGCTGTTTTCAGAAAAAAAAGTGAGCAAACAAAAAAAATCAAGTGTTTTTATAAACAGAAAAACAAATTATTTTAAAATCATTTTCAATCCCCCCCCCAAAAAAAAATATATTGAGAAAAAAGAAGTCGTTGACAAGAAAACTACTTGACTACCAAAAGATAAACCTTTTTCAAGAAACCCGCTCCCCTCCCCATCCCTCCCCTCCACTCTCAAAAAATAAACAAATAGAAAAATAAATGAATAAATAAATAAATAAACATCAAACCATTTTTAAAACCAACAATTTTTTAATTGAAACCATTTGGCGTTTTTTTGGTCAACAACTTTATTTATCTCGAAAATTATTATTATTATTATTTTTGGGGGGGATGTTTAGTTATGAAATGATTTGTTTTTAAAAATCTGTACCTTGAAAGAAAAATAAACCATTTTCTTAGAAAGAGAGGGACAAGACATTTTGAAAATTAGGCAGCAAAATATCTCACAATGAACAAACCCTTTTCACAAAAATTCAAAAAAGAAAACAAAATTGTTTCAAAAAAGAAATCCCCAAGAAATTTGATTGAAAAAAAAAATATGAGGCTGTAAATATGAAAGTTGTCAATATTATGAACAAAAATTCCGAAAATAATTATTTGTGACAATGTTGACCCTTTTCAAGTAGATGGTTTCGACTACAAATCATAGAAAAAAATTAAAGAAATATTTTCAAAAAACCCCCACACAGACATGGCTAATTGAAAAAAAAAAAAATAAAATAAATAGGTAAACCGTTTCTAATGAAATCATTTCAGAACAAGCCTAAATAATAAACTATAAAAATTGGAAAAAATCAAAATTCAACTAATTTGAAAAATATATTGGGGGGGGGGGAGGAAATCAAACAACCTTCAAAAAATTTTATTTTTAGAGAATATTTTTAAAAAGAGTACGAATTGAAATAAAAATCTTAGAACAGAAAAAAGGCAAGAAACGAAATAATAAATTCAGAACAGAACCCAAAAAACCATCACAAAAGTATCTTTCTGAAGAAGATTAATTAAATGTCCAACTTTGAAAAAATAAGAACAAAAGTTTTTAAGAACTACCAAAAAATTTTAAACTATTTTCAGAAAAATCAAAGAAACTAAATCAGTTTGTATGAAAAAATTGGTACTGAAAATTTGAATCTTGGAAGAAAAAAAGCATCAGATGATCGACGAACCTGATTTTCATTTCAAAAATAACCTCACCCTCGCAGAAGCTCATAAAAACGTAGAATGGTTAGCAAAAATTTTTCCATCTTAAAGGTTATCTCAATTTTTCTAAATAATTTTTAACCCTTGAATTTCTTATCAAAATTTTATTCTCAGATTTGAAATTTTTCTCGATTTTTTTTTTTATTCGATATCATTACCAGAGATTCTGACTCTGACGGAATTCGATACTCGATACTTGATATTTGATTTCCCACATTCGATATACGATATTCAATACTCGATACTCCCACCCACCCTTGAAATCTACCGTCCGGGGCATTTGCTCACAATATACAAATATTTGATTCTGGCCTTACCTCTCCCTCTTTTCAAATTCAACCCAAAAAATTCAAAGTTTCATTGCCTTTTAGGGAGGTAAACTTATCAACTCCCAATAAAACTTCTCTGCTCCCAAAAAATTTCAAAAACTTCAAACGAGCAATCCATAAAAAATCTCCCCTCCCCCAAAAAATTGATAATCTCATCCTCTTCTTTCCTTAATGACGAAAAAAAGCAAGACAAATCATCATCCTTCTTAACCTTCTCTCATCCCACCGTAGACTTAAATCCGGAAAAAAAATTCGCCATTATCGTACCCAACCAACCATCAATTCAAATGCACTTCACAGAAACCAACTCACCCAACACACAGCTAGAGTAAAAGAACGAGCAATCATGATGGTAATTTTCTCCTCGATAATTACTCGCTATCTGGAAATTAATTTTTGGAAAATTTAAAACCTTTACAGTAGGGCAACAGGGCTGGCTAAGCAGCAATATTGGAAAAAGCCACGCCAGACTAACCCGGCGGCAGAGTAAACGTCGGAGAGATGAAATTAAAAAGCTCGACGGCCGATAAAAAGCCCCGGCTTTATTAGTTCATTTCATTATAAGCAGGCAAATAAAACAACGAAGGCGGCGGGGGAATATTATATGAAAAATTATTCGCTCGAATTATTTTATATCTACATTGGCATGGCGGTGTTTACTCTCAAAGCCGCCGAAAATTTTCACGCCCAAAACGTAATTCGCGAAGCGTAACCATTTCCAAACGAACCCAGATTTAACCGCGTTACAGAAAGGAATCAAGTTCAATTAATGCGCGATAAGTAATGTTGAAAAACGCTAAATTGATTAAATAATGAAATTCAACATCGCAAATATGTTTAAGTTACATATATCTCTCTATACGTACCACGTAAAACTTATGGTATGGGTTTTTCCCCTCTCTCTTGCTCTAGCTCATTCGACACGATTTATGGTTCGAGCTCCAACGTGGTATATTTTTTTTCCAGCGTTAAATTGAAATTTAATGGTTGACGGGCGCGAATGCGAGAGCTAAAGATGTTTCATCAAATGAAAAACTTAATCTCCGTCTATTTATTATATTTACAGTTTTTCGATTTATTTGAAATTAATGAAGTTAGATGTAAAAATTGGCAGCGTCATTTTGCCATTATAGATGTAGTTTTTTTCCACTCTCTCGCTCTTTCATCGTGATTCTCTCAAAACAATATTTTTGTATCGTGATAGCGAACGTTGTTGCTGGGACGAGAGAAAAAAAAACGGGTCAAGTGAGAAAGCGTCAAATTTCTTTTATTTCATTGACCGCGCTCGTACCAGCTACAGAGCATTTCGACTATAAGGCCATTTTTCTTCCGCTTTATTTGCTCGGCACGGTACTTATTTCTGGGTAGTTTTTATTTTAAATGCTTTCCCTGTCGTGTGTTTTGTTGCATTAGGAAATTTCGCAACGAGAGGGGTTCGAGATTATTGTTGAAAAGTAACCGGTCTTTTTTTTTCAGCCTCGTGAATTCACTCCGGCTACGAAATCGTCGCTGGCTGGAGAATAAAACTCTCGCAGCCCGTTGGCAAATAAAAGAAAATGGCATAACGGTATATGAAAAAAGACAGGTGAATCGTCGCCTTTTTAACAGATTAATTTTCACCGATTGAAATGATTTTTTTCTCTGGTCTCGTAACCATATTCGTCGTCATCGTCCTTTTTCCCCGTTTTTTTTTTTTTTTACTTTTTGTTGTTCGTAGCCGTAAGAAAAAATGATTACTTTTTTCCCTCCGCGAAGAAGTGATTTTTTTCCGCGCGAAATTCCAGTTATTACTTCTTTTTACTTTTTAGAATTGTCTTGTTTTGGTGTGTGGGTGTATTTTGTTCGTCGACGCCAAACGCTGAAAATCGTTTCACGGTTTTGAAGCGGATTTTAATTTTCTAATTGTATGAGAGAAATGAGGTTTGAGTAAAAGCAAATTTTTTTCATGCGTGGCAAATAAAAAATACAAATGATTAAATTTGCATGCTGCCTCCTTCCTTTGGGGGCAAAAATTACTTCAGATACCCAATAGAAATCTAGGTATAATGCAGTTCGACAAAAAGAAGAGAGAAAAATATTTATTTACGATTTTGATTTGAAAGTAAATGTTCTTGAATTATTGTATGACATTCATCCATTTAGTTTGCAGTATCGACTTCAATCAAAGCAAATCTTCTTTGAATGGAAAAAATCAGAGGAAAGATAATTTTAGCCGGAAATACACATTCTCACCTTCTTCCATTCATAAGGGCTCGTCTTGGAGAGTGTTTTTTTCTCAGAGCCGAACCGAAAGAAGGCAGGAGGACACCTCCATATTTGAAAATTCTGGACAAGTCGAAAAATTTTGGTGTCCGATGAAAACTTGTATCGAGATTGTGATTACCCGTATTTACCTATAATCTAAATAACTTTAAAAAATGGGAATTTTTCAAAAATCGAGTTTAAAATTCTATAATTTGCCTTCCCTCTTCTCCAACCTCGCCCAATATTCGGACTTCGGTACGTTGCTGTTCTTTCAGTTTATATTTTGAAAATCTGAATGGAGTTGATACTGGATTTTTAAAAAATTAGTCTCTTGTAGGCATTTTTCGTTTCATGAGTTGAAAAAAATCGTATGTACTCGTACCTTTCAATCGAAAACCAATACGAGACTAGAATCCACTTCTGACTAAAATTTTAGTTCTTCTCCCCCCCCCTGCCCAAATCATAAAGCTAAATAATGTACAGCTGTTCCATTCTTTTTGTTTTAAATTAGGAGGACAGAAAAACAAAGAACTTATTCGAAATTCTGAATTTGATGTCATATTAATGGTCCTAAAATGACACTTGAAAAATAAATTTATCAAAATTTCCATCTTTCTATAATTATTTTTAAAGGTTTTTATTGTTTTTGATGAATATTTGAAGCCAGACTGAATAGGAGAGGGTCAGAGGGGGTAGCTTGGTTACCATAAATACAAAATTGAATTTTCAGGCAAAACAATTTAGATAATTTTTGAAACTGGTGAAAGGTTCTGTTTCAAGTTTAAGAAAATTTTAAAAAAATAATACTTCAAATCGAAATAATCTGTTTTGTTTGGAAATTTTCAATTTTTTGCATCTGTTGCCCGTTTACTCTCCTAATTTTAATCAGTTAAAATTGACTGATTAAAATCGAAAAAATCAAGTCACCGTGGGAATCAGTAAAAAAAAAATTACTGAGTGAATTTTCATTACTGAATCAGTAAAAATAAAATTTCACAGATTCAATCGGTAATTAATTACTGATTCAATCAGTGATTTTTTTTTTACTGATTCAATGATGAAAATTCACTGATTTGAATCAATAATTTTTCACTGATTGGCAGTAAAATGACGCTGATTAACTGGAGAATCAGTGGAATTTGATTGATTATCAGTGACTTGATTTTCTCTATTTCATCAGTCAATTTAGGCATTTTTGACAGATTCCTGATTTAAATTCAAGTGATTTTCTTTTTGTCCATGAGAGCAGTATCCTTTACTCTCTTAATTTGAATCAGTCAAAATTGATTGATTTAAATTGACAGAATTGAGTCACTTTAGGAGAGGAGTCAGTAAATTTTGACTGATTTCAATCAGTCAATTGATTTTTACTGACTTAATAATCAAAATCACTATTTAAATCAGTATAATTTCATACTGTTGGCAGTAAAATGTCACTGATTAACAAAACAATCAGTGGAATTTGACTGATTATCAGTGACTTGATTTTCACTACTTCATCAGTCAATTTTGGCATTTTTGATAGATTTAAATTTAGTATGTACAAAAATCGAAAAACCGTCAAATTCGACTCCTCTCTTAATCTGAATCAGTCAAAATTGACTGATATCGACAGAATCGTGTCAGTTCAGAAATCAGAGAAAAATTTACTGATTCAATCAGCGAATTTTCATTTTTGAATAGTAAAATAAAATTTCACCGATTCAAAACAAAAATTGCAGATTTAAACATAAAAATTCATTAATTGAATCGGTAATTTTTCACTGATTTACAGTAAAATTCCACTAATTAACTATGGAATGGGGGGATTTCACAATCAATCAATGACATGATTCAGTCTCTTTCAATCAGTTAATTTTCAGGTTTTGACTGATTCAAGTTTAGAGAGTAAGATGAAATTTTGAAAAGAAAAACTTGAACGATGATTAAAAAGTGAAATTTTTAATATTTTATTCAATTTTTCAACATGGAGATGGGTGGACGAGGCAACTTGGTTTATTTTAGAAGATAAGTTTCAAATTAAAAATTTTTCGAAAATGATGACCTTTATTTTTGTAATGAATTTAAAAAACTGAGATAACTTATTCTTCGGGTTAAAAAATGAGGAAAGGTATTGAGGTGGTGTAATTTGTAATTAGAAGGCAGTTGGCAAATTTATCATTCTTAAGAAATTGATTTTTGTGTAAATGAATTTATGAAACATAAAAAATGATTTTTTCTCTCTTTTTTTCTTACCTATATGTTGCATTTCTACATACATATGAATTTTTCCACACAGCCTTCGTAGACCAGTAAAATCCAAAAAATTTCAAATACCTATGTTGAATTTTATGCATTTTCCAGGCAGCCTTTTCATCGAGTAGGTATATACATTAAGGTACGCCACAAACTAGTCGGTGGTTTCGTTGGATAATTATTCGAGCCGACGACATCGGCGATGGTAGTAGGGGTAACTGGATCTACAACGTTGTATCTCTAACCTCCAACCTGGTACCCATTTAAATGGCTGACATCTTAATAAATCAGATTGGCTACAAAGTGTATAGGCAGGTACATCGCACAAGATGCCAGCTCGATGGTCGACCTTGTGAAAATGTCGCCGAATGGAACGCGGCTGCCACGCCGTGCTACCGAAAACCTTCAATTGTTGATTGTTTCCATTAAAGTTGGCGCAGATAGCGATTTTACCGAGTATCTTTCATTCGGCCACAATATTCTAGCGTTATTTAATGTATTACGTACTGTAATATGGTCGGAGAAGGTAGCCTCCCTCTGAGAAACGTATACTGAGACCGGATGTAACCGACGAAATGCTTTTATGTGGTTGGTATACATTTTATTTGAATTTGTAATCATAAATATTTGTTACATTCGCCTCGAAGAAATTACTATTCGTAGTTCGAGCAGATATACGACGCTCAGTTGGAATAAAAATAAAATGATTCCGCAAGTCTAGCTCAAGAGTTGGTGAAAAATATTGCCGACGTTGGGCTTGGCATTGGTGAGTGACCGCCAGCGCCAGGTCATGATGATTAGAGCCAGAGTCTTGATTTTGTATGATCTGGTTTGATTTCATTTTCAATTTTTAAACTCGAAGAGTGAATTGTGAAAGTGTTGGAGAAGGTAACAGTCTTATTCTACTTCATGCAATCACCAAAAAAAAGTGACCAAAGATATTTTCTTTGAAATTTTTCTCAGTTATGCAACCAAAGTCGATCATTCTGAATTCAAATGACAAGCAGTTTTTTTTTTTTTTTTTTAAATATACCTATATACATTTATACACATCTAATTACATTAAATACCTACTTCTCCATTCGATATCTATAATTATAATTCTACACGTGCGTTCATGGCACTTGAAATGTTAAGGTGAATCACCTTAACAAATTTGCTCCTGTTTTTATCACGCCTTGTATTGGATCCAACTGAAATTTTCAGAACAAACATTACTGTGCAAATAATACTTTGTTACCTACAACATTTTTTCAATTTTAACCTCATAGTCAAGTAGAATTAACATTCTATAGGGAATATTGAGACTGCAAGCTGAATTTTGGTATACTGGTCCGTTTTTACCCGAACACGAATCCGGGGTGTCCGGTCGCGTGGGGGGGGGGGGGTGGAAGTCCCCCCAAATTGTGGATCTTTGCCCCAAAAACAGGTTTTTGGCCCATATCTACCAGAATTTTGCTTCTATAGCAAAAACGGGGCCCGTAAAGTTAATCTACGTTAAATTTCCCATCCGATGACTTTTTCATGATACTCGCAACCTCAAGGGGGCTGGAGCTATAATTATTCATAGAAAATGAGTTTTCTTAAAAAAAAAACAGTTTTTTGCTTAAATATGCCCAAATATTGATACCAATAAAATTCGACATATTAAATGTACTTTTCCGTTTCACTTTGACTTTCTGATCTATTTTGTGGCTTAAAAATTTACATTTTTGAAATAGTGATTCTTTCAAAAAAAAAAGTTTCAAGTGGAAAACCTCCGCGGAAAAAAATATGATCACTTATTATTACATAATGAGTCCTATACAATATACATAGAGGAGCCCGGGGCGAAATGTCACAACGCTTATTACGAAGTCTGTATGGGACGAAATTTGGCAGTGAAAATTGTAACTAATAGATAAAAATCATATTATCACCTGGCAAAAATTTCAGCTCTCATGCTGGTATACTTGCCAAGATATGAAAGTTCAAAAAAAAATATAAGTAAAAATTCACCAAAGTTGAAAAATTACGTTCACAAAGGAAGCTTGATTTCAAACAATCTATTTCATCTAAAAAATAGGTAAATTGATCATTGTGTTCCTCAAGGCGTTCTTAATCAAATGTTCTACAACAATTATGAGAATATCATTCAAAATAATTTAAATAAAAATTTTTGTTTAGAAGGGTTCAAAAAAACTCAGTGGGGCGATGTGTCTCACCGATTTTGGGGCGAAATGTCACATGTTTACATCACTAATTTAACATTGATTTATTGTTAATTTCAGTCACCATTGTACGAAAATATAAATGTACAACGGATAAAGCCATTATAGACAAGGAATCAATTTTTCGAGGAACCGGACAACAACGAACCTTGCTTTATTTGCACAGAACTTTTTTATGACAGCAAAAGTCGCGAATCGTGGATCCAATGCAATATTTGCTTACTATGGGCTCACAAGTTATGCACCGATTACAATGGTATTGGGTTTTATGTATGTGATACATGTCGAAAGTGAAAAAGTAAAAAAATTATACGTTTATCGATCATTTTGCACGTTTTTTAAACAATAATTCATGTATGACATTTCGCCCCATACTGTGTGACACATCACCCCGGCATGGGGCGATGTGTCACAAATTTTCAGATCGGAACAATTATTCATAACTTTTAATTGCACACATTCACAAACTTACAAAAAATTGGACAAATAGTGAAGGTTTGGGGCTTAAACATATTAAAATTTGACGCCTCTAGACTTCGTAGTTTTTCGTAAAAAAAAATAATTTGTGAAAAATGTGACAGATCGCCCCGGGCTCCTCTACTTCTCTAGCAACTCATTGGCACCAAGAATCAGTTTTTGAAAAAAATTTCTCCATTCCTCTGTTCACCATAATGAGACATTTACAAAATTGGGGTAACTTTGATTACTGAATTATACAATAAATTTTATTATTTTTATTGATGCCACGAAATCCGCGTCGGAAGCCGTATACTCAAAAATATGTCAGTTACACCGAGGATAAATTGAATGAGGCGACCTGGAAGTTTTTGAAAGTCGACTGTCGATCAGAGCTTTTTTCCCCCCTTTGAAGACGTATTTTTTGATGTAATTTTATTCTTCAACGACATCTCTGTAATTTTGAGATGAAATTTCGATTTTTTAAAAATAAATATTATGTGATATGTTTTATTATGTTCTAGATTACCACACAAAGTTTTGGGGTTTTCCCATTGAAAGCCACGTTTTTTGGAGGTGTATCAAAGTTACCCCATTTTTTTTATTTAGAGGGCCTGTTTTCGGGAATTTTTGTAATGGCTACACTGCATCCGATCGATACACGGTTTGCACCATTCGATTCAGAATTCACTAAAATACACTAGAAATTTTAATCCCCCCAGCCTCCTACAGCAAAAAAATCTAAAAATAGCCATTTTTTGATCAGTTACCCCAGTTTACCGGTATTCAGTAAAATAAAAATCGTTTAATTTGAAGAGCCCAAGGAAAAAATGGGGTAATAGTTTTTTTATTATCACAGTTTTGAAATCATTTCAAAAATATTTGACATCAATTTGAAACTAGGAAAATGATTTTTAAAATTTGGTATTGATTCAAACCCTCACGTTTTTCAAGATCTTATTGCACTTCCGCAACATCATGTAGAAAACTCGATTTGATGTTTTCATATGCAATTTTTGATAAGAACAAAATCATCGAAAAAAATTTTCAAAATTTTCAAATCACCCACTAGTACCCCTCAGTATAGTGTTTATTTTCGGTAAATTTGAAAAAATTTGGTTGAAAACTTTCGGAGATGTAAATTTTTAATACAAAGACTGAAAAAAGTAACGTTTTGCTTCATAATTCGTGCCAAGGGGAGGGGTAGGGATCAAAATTTTTACCAGGTGGTTTTCACACTCTAAGAACTAAATTTCGTCGGTTAATTTCAAATTTCAGCCTGTGGCGGACTCGTCTACCTCGACCACCGATACCCTTTATGAAAAAAATTCAAACAAGTTATTTTAAAACTAACTTACCACCAAATTTTTAGCCGCACCGAATGCGTTGCTTAATAAAGGTCCAACATAAGGTACTGTACTGACATCGTCGATGAAATCTTCAGTCGCGTCATCAATGAGATTGCCGGTACGCTGGTTTTCCACTCCCCTATTATAGAAAAAGGTGGTTATTATAAATAAGTCAAAGTACCTATTCATAATAATTCAATTTTAAAATGATGCAAGGTATAAATAAAAATTATTTTATAGACTTGAATGTTGTAAAAGTATTGTAGGTTCTACACAGTCTACTCCGAATATTTAATTTCTATTTCATTAGAATAATGTAATTTTCCAGCATTCAAGCTGTATAGAGAGGATTTTATGTGAGCAATAGGTGGTATACCCATTAGGGTGGGCCGAAAAAACAATTTTTTCGATTTTCAAAAACATACCCCCGCAAAAGTTGTCGGCTGATGAGACTTGAAGAATAAAAAAAATATATTCAAAATCGATTCATATCTTCCGATCGCGCATTGGCGTTAAAGTTTTCAAAAATTAGCAAAAATTCAAAATTTTAAAAATTTTGAAAAAATTCGAAATTGATTAAAATTGATTTTAGAGCTTATTTAGTGACCACATAGACCAAAAAACAAATTTATTTTGAAAAAAATCAACGTTTTATAATTTTTTTTTGATTTTTCTTCATGTGAAGAAATAGCAGAAATTTAAAAAAGGAGTAAAGCATGATTTTTTTTTCAAAAAATTCTGCTTTTTGGTTTGAATAGTCACTAGATAAGCTTTAAAACCAATTTAAATAAATTTTAATTTTTTTCAAAATTTTCTAAAATTTTCGAAAATATTGAATTTTTGCCAATTTTTGAAAATTTCAATGTCAATGCGCGATCGGAAGATATGAATTGATTTTGAATTTTTTTTTTTTATTCTTCAAGTCTCATCAGCCGACAACTTTTGCGAGGGGTATGTTTTTGAAAATCGAAAAAATTGTTTTTTCGGCCCACCCTAATACCCATCCTTCATAAGAATATCATGGCGCTGTCTCAAGTTCACAACAAAATGCACAAAAATACTAAAAAGATCGATTAGTTTCACAGAACACATTTCTTTTGTCAAAAATTTCAAACATATGTACTTCTCAAATCTTGAGCATTCTTTGAATATTTTTATTTACCTACAGCAGTCATTGGAAACAAAACGTACCTACTTATTTTGTTATTTGTTTTGGTTCTGGTTTTTAGAAGGTAGTTGTGTTTATTGATTTTTTTTTTAACAAGTTGGTTTTGATTTTGGTTTCGGTTTTAGTTTTACCTACCTATGTATTTTGTATTTCAGTTTTAGTTTTTTTTGTTTATAAAATTTGTAATTATGAAAATTTACGAAATCACATAAAAATAAAAATCGAACACAACAAAACCACAACCAAAATAAAAAATAAATACTTAAAACCAGGGTTTAAACCCGCTTCGGTTTCAATTGGTGGTAGTTGTAGTGGTTTTTGAGAATTGGAAATCAAATGGTTGTTGGTTATGGTTTTTGGTGGTTTTCTACAGAATATTTGAAAGGGTTCCAATTGGTTATGATAACCAATTTGAAATTTTCAAAAAATCTGGTTATGGTGGTTTTTAATGGTTGTGGTTAATTTTGAAATTTTCAGAAATTCGCCATAATTTGGAAAAAATTGAACATTACCATTTTCAAAGTATGGATACTTGCCTTACAACTTACAAGTTACATAGTGATTCAAAATTGAAAATGAAATAGGAAATAGAAAGTAACTTATCTTTGAAAAAATTGCAAAATTTGATTCAATTGGTGGTTATTGTGGAGTTAAAAATCAAATGGTTGTTGGTTATGGTTTTTAGTGATTTTCTACAAAATATTTGAAAATAACCATTTGAAATTTTCAAAAAATCTGGTTGTGGCGGTTTTTAATGGTAGGTAGTGGTTTCAAGCGGTTTTAAATCCTGCTTAAAACCAAAACCCAAACAAAAATCAAAACCATAAGTACTAATATTAACAAAATGTGAATTATTTTCTACGACAACGAGTAGGTAATGAAATGAATTGAAATTTGTTTAGAATTTTTCGAACTAGATACTTCAGCACCTTAAAATTCGACCCCACACATACTTAGGTAAAATTGCATAGAAAAGTTCAGGAATACCAAAACCAAAACAAAATTTTGATTTTTGATTATCTATGGCTTTGGTTTCTCGGATTTTTTTGTATTTTTTTTTTTTCGGTTTTGGTTTTTCTTCCTGTGACTGAACTACAGTCAAGAAAAAGTGCACCTCCAAAACAACGACACCTATACATTTTAATTCATCTTTTAAATAAAAAATTAGCCATACAATAGTAATCCTACGATTTTCACTAACGTCAGTACTGCCATTTTTGAAAAAAAAAAAATACTATTTAGTTACCCAGACCACACACCACACACGATTAAGAATGGACTCCATCTAAAATGAGAGAAGCCACAAACAAAAAAAAATGGCTATTTTTACCCTCCTCCAATGATCCCTCCTCAATAGGCAGGTAGTATTTTCTGAGTACCGTGCAAATATGTGCTAATGTGTCATATGTATTTTCCATAGTGTAAAGAGGAGAGATTACAAATGAAGACCACTCAGGAATAACCAGTTAACTGAAATATTAGTAATTTTGCACCCGAGTGTTTTAAAGATAATGTTGGAAGTGGAACTGAAAAAAATAGATTTTCAAAGTTTTGTTTTGATTCCATTACTTCAAAAGACCAGTTGAAATTAGGTATTTTGCATCGGAAAATACTGTATTGCTCAAAAGTTTTTTAAAAGCTTCAAAGTCACTCCACACACACCATGCTTGAACAACATTTTGAAAGGTTGACCTGTTCTTTCCTTGTAAATGCCTCAATCAACCCATTCTTTGCATAGGATATAAGTGAAGCAGTCGACCTATTCTTTTCCTGTGAGTTATCTTTCAGTTGAATGGTGATTTTTTTTCCATACTAACAACAATAAATCAACAGTCTACTTGAAAAACAAAAATTGTCTTTTAACACTTTTTTGTTTGTTTGAAGTAATAAGCAGTTAACCTCTCTTTTTTAGTTTTTAATTTCTTGAATAGCAAAAAACGAGACTAATTTTTGAAAAAAAAAACCTCAGTTAACACGTTCTTTCCGTGTGGTCTTCAAATGAAAACAAAAGTTGGGCATAATGGTACGAGTATAACCTTTCGACTTTTATCAAATTTTTCTTACATCGGTTCTTCTTCACTTTCCTCCTCTTCTTCACCTCCTTCCTCTTCTTCACCTCCTTCCTCTTCTTCGCCTCCTTTCTCTTCTTCACCTCCTTCCTCTTCTTCGCCTCCTTCCTCTTCTTCACCTCCTTCCTCTTCTTCATCGCCTCCATCTGCTTCGTCTGTGTCATCTTCTGCTGCCGTGTCGGCGTCTGCATCAGCTGTGTCGGCGTCTGCATCAGCTGTGTCGGTGTCTGCATCAGCTGTGTCGGCATCTGCATCGGTTGTGTCATCGCCTTCTGCTGCACTTTGAGGCAACGGATGACCAAAAGCTGGATAAACGGCGCTGACCGCCAAACATACCCCAAATAAAATGGCTATCAACTTGAAAATCTTTGTGTGGAATGTAGTATCTATAACGAACAAAAAGTGTTAGTTTCTCAAAAATCCTTATTTTATACTTTTTTATCTTTTGAATGAACTTTGGAAGAGCTGCTTTCCAAAGTAGCCTAAGTCATTTTTCAAAAAAAAAGACTGTCGACTTAAAAGGGTCATAAGGTCATAACTCGTTAAGATCAAATTTTTGAAGATTGAGGCTTTCATCATATTTTTGGTTTACCACACTACAATGCATTTCAAAATGACATGGGAATCTCGAAGTCAAGTCATTCTTGAAAGAATAATATTTTTGCCACTTTTGTTTACTTAGTACCATTTTCTCAGAACCTCTATCGGCCCTATCGCATCCCTAAAACCGTAGAACTATTAAACTTGAAATTAGATACCACTTTTTTCTAAATACATGCAAGAAGCTTTGAAAAATGCATATCAGAATTTTTTATGATTTTTTGATATCTCCAAACTCAAATCGTTCACTCAAAAATGCCAAGAATTGAGCAAAAATTCTTGTTAGGCGCGTATTAGAATAGTTTTGATGAAATTTTTCAGCACTGCCACCGAACACCCGGCGAGCAAGAAAAGCAGAATTCATTCTGCCTTTTTCTGCTCGAGTCTGCTGATAATTTCTGCCCCTTTCTGCCGTTTTTCTTGCCGAATTCTGCCTTTTCCTGAGAAATTAGCCCAGAGGAACAATGCGCGACGTGCAACGGTGTATCAAAAAAGGTACGTTCAACGCGCAGCACGGGTCGAAATGAAAAAAAGTGAGAATGCCTACCCTTTTCTGCCGTTTCCTGCTTTTTTTGCACGCCGGGCACATTCGATTTATGCAATTTTCATAAAATTATCTCATTAAGCGGATTGAAAAACAATCCAAAATTCTAATTACGAGTAGGTATCATCAAAATAAATTGGAATTTATAATTTTGAGAATTTTTTTACAGCAAGACTACCGTCTAAAAGTTTATAAAAATTGCGTAAAACAAAAAAATTTGATTTTTTTCAGAAATTATTCTTGGCTAAAACAGTTTTTGGAGAGTAGATAAATTACCAATTTAAATTTGGGGGGGGGGGGAGTAAATTCCATCAGTGATTTTTTAAATTAGCTTCTAAATCATTTTGGCGCCCGATAATTTTCATCAAATCGCTAAGTTTCAACGTAGTGTTTTTTGATGTGGTGCAACTAAGAGTACAGAAATTTACGATGAGGTACGAGAATATTATTTTTCTGAAGTCTTACTCCCATTAATATTTTCAGAGCTGATTGTAAGAAGAATACCGAGTAATAAAAATCCCAACTTGGAAGAATTTTTCACAAATCAAATTTTTTGTTAAAATTTACAATTTGTGATAACTTCTAGCACTCTGAGTCATTTTTCTAATGAAACATAAATTGTATCTTCAGTACGAGTAGAATTTCCTTTCTGTAAATTCCAAATTACCAACGAGTTCTTCCTTGAAGGCTAAGTTTTCAAAATGATTTAGTCGAAAGTTCAGAATTCAACTGTTCATCTTTACCTAATCAAAAATATCGCAGAAACCCAAGTTTCCTAGAAGAAACAATTTTAGACTTTATTGATACGAAATTTTGCACTCTAAATTTATGTTTCATTACCTGTAAGGTTACATTTTTTTGGTAGGCGTTTTCCTGTTCTCATAAAATAATCGACTTTAGGGTGTTTAGGGATTGTTACAAATGGGAAATATTGAAAAAAAGGGGTTAATTACAAAAAATCCATTTCCTAAACTACATATATTGAAAAAAAAAATGAACAACGTGTATTTCGTTGAATTTTCTTTCTGTGGAGTGCATTTATGTATGTACTTATTTTACTTGATTTTCTTTCAAGATGCTTAGGTTTTTTTTTAAAAAAATAATAAAAGTTAAACTCTGAACTTCTGGGAAAAAGTCGAGAGAAAGGATAACAAATCGAGAAAATGACTCAAAAACTTCAAAAATAGAAAGTACAAACATTATTTAATTTTTATAGGTATCTCATATCTTCTTAATGAAAATTATTTCTCCTCCCATGAATTATCGGTAATTTACAGTGTTATTTGGTAAAATTATTGGTGTGCCAAAATGATTTAGGAGCTAGTATTTTTCATCAACTTAAAGAGGATGGAAAGTGGTAACATCCAGTTTCTAAGTTAATGATTTGGAAGGATTTAGAAATTGGTTCCGATCATATTTTCATAGAGAGAGACCGAGGTTCACTCACAGCAGATGACATTAGATGACATAACCCAAATTGAAAAATTTGTTTTTTTTTTCAATTTCTTTTTTAATGAGTCCAGGTTGAGGTCTCTTAATGTCTTCGTGCCTATTGATCTAAAAGCCTTCGAAAGTTTTTTGGGGGGAGGAGGGGAGATCCTTTACTCAAAATAAACTATTTCACAAATTTCAGAAAAAATATAATAGTGTATCTGCACATTAGGGTGGAGTGAAAAAAGAAACATATCTTGGATTTCGACCAAATTTGGTGGGGTGGTTTACTTTGAGTGGGAAAAACTCAGAGCGCTACCAGGGGGTTGAAAAGTTGCGGATTGCAATATTCCAATAATACGAAATTTTCGCGAAGCTGAAATGATTTTTTTTTCGTCGGGGAATTGAACGAAAAATTAAAAAATTTTTTAACCGCTAAAAGTAAATATTGAAGAAAAAATATGAAAATTTTGTACACCAGTGCAGCCAACAGCGAATCGTAAAATTCCAAAATACGGAATTTATATCGACTTCAAATTGATCATTTTTTCGCCGAAAGATATGTATTTTTTTTCAACCACCAGAAGTATAGGTATTTTGGAAATTTTTTGAAAAATTTTGTATTTTAGTGCAGCCAGTTACAAAATGTGGCGTGCGACACTGTGGAATTTACGTCTGATTCCATAGTGTCACACGTCACATTTTGTAACTGGCGGCACTGACATATAAAATTTTTCAAAAAATTTCCAAAATACCTATACTTCTGGTGGTTGAAAAAAAATACATAATATCTTTCGGCGAAAAAATGATCAATTCGAAGTCGATATAAATTCCGTATTTTGGAATTTTACGATTCGCTGTTGGCTGCACTGGTGAACAAAATTTTCATATTTTTTCTTCAATATTTACTTTTAGCGGTTAAAAAATTTTTTAATTTTTCGTTCAATTCCCCGACGAAAAAAAAAACATTTCAGCTTCGCGAAAATTTCGTATTATTGGAATATTGCAATCCGGAACTTTTCAACCCCCTGGTAGCGCTCTGAGTTTTGATCGGAGAAGGATGGCGATGGTTCAGGGAGACGTAATAGAAACTCAAATCGCAACTTTTAAGTGCTACGACAGCCTCTCAAATATTTTTTTTGACTAAAAAAACACAAAAAACAGCGTTTTTTTTCAAAAGGAGGTGCACTTTGAGCCTCCCCGCCTCCCCTCCACTTGCACCTTGGGGGCTCAAATTTTTTGTGGAAGGTCTCCCATTCAAAGTAAACCACCCCATCAAATTTAGTCGAAATCCAAGATATGTTTTTTTTTTCACTCCACCCTACTGTACATCTCTCCGCTCAATATGGTACACAGAAAGAGAAAATGTAGAAATGCTTTTACAGAATTTGACTGTTCAAAGTTTTTAGTTTCTAGGAATATGTTTAGTTTTTGAAAATAATAGTTCAAAAAATTAAAATTGATATTCTTTAACGCAAAAAAATTAAAATAGCCTTCGTAACTTTACATGTAAAATATTATGTTTTCGAATTCAAACCAAAAAGCAGTATATACCTATTGTCTAGCAAGTAGATATTCTGTGAAGTAGTGTGAAGTCATAACTTACATATACCTACAAACGAATATCCACAAGATTTGGTTTTGAAAAAACTTACTCATTTTTGAGATCCGTATGAGTATAGGTACTATGTCGATTCTTGCCCTTCTTGATTGTTTTTAATTAAGGAAAATTTTTTATCGATCTTCTGGTTCAAGTTGAATTCCTCTCTCAAGAAAACCGTCTCCGATTTCATTCGCTTTCTTCGAATGAACCACAGTAAACTGGGTAAGTGGAACTGACAACTGAAATAAATGAACAAAATTTTGAAAATTTTCATGACGTAATTAAATTTTTTAGAAGTGCTGGTCATATCACTTGCGCAGTATGATTACAAAAAAACATAAAAATTGAGTAGTTTATCTAACAAGAATCGACAATGAACAGTAAAAATTTGTATTAACATTATCAGTTTTCAACTTTTCGTACAAATACATATTTATTTCCACGAAGCTGAATTTATGAGGTGATAACAAAAACTATTATGTCACATGTATAGTTACGAAATCAATTGATTTAGATAGGTAGTTACCTTCGCAAGACCTTAACCTTAGGTACCTACGTAAAGAAAATTATCGTTTAAGGAAATTGTTCAATTCTTTGAATTTGAAAATTTAGGTAAGTATATGTCAGCCCAGGTGAACCATGAACAATGACGATATTAGATGTTGAATTCCTAGTAAAAAAATGTAGATATTTGTGTACTTTGTAAAAAAAAAAAATAATAATACCTAATAATAATAATAATAATAATAATGAAATGAAAGTTTATTTTTACGTGCCTGTCCCTATACGCGGAGCGTGACCGGGAGACACGGATTATTATCATTAAGTATACATATAAGAAAACATACAATTTAGAAAATTTACAGTCGAACGGTAAGAGAGAAAAAAAATCAAATAAATATAAAAATAGAATGAAACAAAAAGAGAGAGAAAAAAAGGCTAAAAATAATAAAGATAGAGGAAGAAACAAAAAGAATAGAAAAGAAAATCAAAGAATTTAACAAAAAATTTAGAATATACAATAGAAATGTAAGAGAGAAAATAGCAAAAAAGAAAGAAAGAATTTAAGGTAAGAGAAGAGAGACAGAAATTAAGAATAAGGTAGAAGACAAAACGAAAAGAAATAAAAAACAAAATAGGAAAGAATTCAAAAGAAAAACAAAAATAAAACAAAGAAGTAGTATATATAAACAAAACAAATAGGGGTGGAAGGGAGGTACTGGGGGTTACGTAGATTTTTGGGTATTTCTTAGGTATTTTTGTAGGGAAATTCTAAATGATTTTAGGGAGTTTTTTGTTTTTATTTCTTCTGGGATACTGTTATAGAGATGTGGGCCAATATATCCACACTGTCGCCTAGAGTGGACTTTGTACCAATCTGGGAGCAGGGCAGTATAAGTAAGTATTTCCTAAACGAGTTTTTCCATGTTTTTTTTTTCAACTTTAAATTTTTCTGAATTTTTCTTTACATATAGTAGAGTGTTTAATTTACCAAATTTTCAACATTTAATAAGTTTAATTCATCAAATAAATTTTTGGTTGAGGTCCTTGATTTTGCTCCCACAATGTTTCGAATTGCTAATTTTTGTAGTACAATGATACCAGAGAGATGGTCTTTTTAATAATAATAATAATAATAATAATAGGTAATTAGGAGACGAATTTGGGCGCGAAAAAATTTGAAAATTTCATTGTACATATGATAGCATTTTTAATATTATTTTTATAATTTAAAAGCTGATAAAAATTCGTATTTTTACTCAAACTTATATACCATCGAAGCGATTTTTTCATTTCCTACTTAATTTTCATAACTAACCGAGCAGAATAATTTTTTTTTTTTTTGAAAATTTTGAAAAAAAAAATGCGACAAAATTATTTTCAACAAACGTAATAGAAAAAAATTAGAAGTACCTACCCTACCCAAGAGAAAAGTCACCTTATATAGATTTTCCATTTTTTTACCATAAACTTCCGACTTCAATAAAAAATATTTTTATTTACCTACCTACAATTTATTTAGAATCAATTTTTTTTTATTAATCGTTTGTGGATGAGGATGATGAATGTACCTATTTAAAAGATGACTAAACATTTTTTTTGAAAATTAAATTTTTATAATATTTCTGAAAATTTAGATACCGTTTTTTCAATATGGTATCGATATGTTTAAAAAAATGTCGATTTTTGAGCTAATTTCTGTAGAAAATTTCATTCTTTCTTTTTCATTTTCAAACTTCATTGTCAATAGGAACTGGAAGGGATGAAAAAATTTTCTAAAATTGTTCCTACAACAGCAGTTTAAGAACATCAAAATTCCACACATTTACATCAAACAAGCCACACATGTGAAAATTCAGATATTTCACTCACAAACACCCATTCGTATACAAACCATAGCATTTATATTGTACCAATTTACGAGTAAAATTGCTTTAAAAATATTTTTCAATTCCGTCGCTTACACATTGCCACATAATCTCTCATCAAAATACACGGTTATTTTCCACCCATACACACGAGTGAGGAAACTTTTCACACCGCGAAAGACGCGATTCAGCGTTAAAAACATAGGTACACACAAAAATTGTCGATGGCGATGCGACGCGGCGAGGCGCACTAAAACTCCATACCAAAACAACAAACTACCCCCATTATAAGTAGAATTTTCCCCATTTAGGGTGAAATTTTTGAACACTTGAATAACACACAACTTGGAAATAGTAATAATTATTTTCGAATGCGAAATTGAATTCCCTTTGGCGTAATAACGTTAAATATTTGTTTGGAAACTTTTCCCTCCTAAATAACCGGAAATGCATTATTTCAAAACTCAAAATACTACATGCATATAAAAACAGCATGAAATAATATGGCACGTGAGCGGGAGTATACGTATACGCAAAATATACATATATTTCGTTTGTTTTTTCTCCGGCAAAGTTTGTTGTGTCGTCAGCTATAGGAAAACGATGTTCGTGAAACGGATAAAAATAGTCGTGGATGTATGAGAAATATGTATACAGATATAAATTGTAATTCGGCGTGAAAAATATCTTTATAATGATACGACGAAAAACGATTTTTATCATTTATTTTGTACGATTTAATTTACTGGTTTTGAAATCAGAGATGGATAAGGACGACAATTGCTTTGAGGAGAACTATAGTTCATTCCAAAAGAGTTTGCCAAAAACAACAACATCCTGCAAACAGTGACGAACAAAACAAAGCAATAATATTCATTGACTATTGATAAAAATACCTAATTTTATTTACGGAATAGTGTGAATAGCAACCTCTTCTTTCCCCCCCCCCCCACCGTCTATGTTTACGGCCTGACTTTTCGACATTAAAAGCGCAATAATTCTGAAAGGGGTGGGATGAGGGGGTCAAAAATTTTTGGGGGTCTTTTTAGACCATAAGTAACATTTTAGACCAATTTTGACAAATTCTGAGTTAAGGGCCATTTTCGACTCCTTAACATAGCGAAAAAGTCAGGGCTCACGTTAAAAAAAAACAGACTATAGTATTGTGATATTGTGGGAAATTTCTCATATCGTGGGAATTTTTGAACGAAAAAAAAGAAAGGGAAACAGAAAATTTGCGGGAAAATCAATAAAACATGGGGGAAAAATGGAGAATTCGTCCAGTGGAGGAGAGAATTTCTATAATGAATTTTTTCAACAAAAACACGAATATTCAGGAATTTATGCGGGAATAAATGAAGGGGAAGCATGGGGAAGTTATGATTTCCTTGAGGGAAATATATGGAATTTTATTATCTGAGTAGCGAAAAACTGCAATTTCAATTTTCCAACACTGAAGAGAAGAGCAAAGTAAACAGTATGAACGAACTGAGAGGTGATACGTAAGTGTAAGGAAGTTTTGAGGTATCAAATATCATAGAAAATTCACCCCCCACCCCCTCTCCAAAAAATAAGATGGCATGAATGTCCAACCCTCTACTTGAAGATTTTGTGATTGTGTTTTCCTTCAACTGAACTTTTTATCTCTGAAAGTAGGTATCAATTGAGTAGCTTGGAGTCAAAAGTGTACTTCTCCGCTTTTTCTAAAAAATTATGTGAAGCCTGATTCCGGGCTATGGAGCTGCTCTGAAGTTCAAAATAAGGCTTATTTCAGTTATGAAAAAAAAAAAGTGAAGAAGTCTGCTTTTAATAATACCAAGTTACTCAATTACCTAATTCGAAAAAATCAATCTACCATTAGAAATGTAATAAAATTTGTTACACTGATGAATGAAATAAGTGCATTATTTCAACTGGGAAAGCATGTTTTCTAAACTACTTCAACCAAATTTATTTTCTAGGGAGTAATTCTACCAAAGTAAAATTTTTGGTTTTTAATCCACGTTGAAGTGATTCTTAAAAAAAGAAAAAAAAAGACTTCAGAATATTTTTGCAAGTCATAGCATTCGACTCTGGAATATGACTCAAAATTACTCCAAATTGACTCGAGAGTCAAGTCAATCAGAATTAAGCGTCAAGGAGTCGAGATCTGAAAGTGACTCCGAAGTTAAGATGACGCCAGGAGTCAGGATGTGAATTTGACTTCGGAATCAAACCCGAGTTGGGAGTCAAGAGTCAATGTTTAAGATCGACTGAGGTAGCAGTCAGTTTATGACTCCTTGATAGGAGTCAATTGCCTCTGTGGTAGGGAGTCAGTTCTTGAATTCACTCACGGATTTAAATTATCTTCGTATAAATTTTGATTTGAATGATTGCCGTATAATTAAATAGATACCTAATTCATAACTTGATCAAAATTGATCACAAAACAGCACACGGTAAAGTTTAATGTATCAAATGATAATTAGGTCGAAAAAATAATTTAACAAGGGAAGAAGTCGACTCCGGTCTGATTCCAGTCTGCAAGTCGAGTCGAGGTCATAGATTGACTCCGGAGTCCAGGTAGAATCAGGAGTCAGAGTGCGAGTTTGATTTCGTGGTCAAGGCGAGATCAGAAGTTTAGTCAAGGAGAAGTCAGGGGTCAAGGTCACAAATTGACTCCGGAGTCAGTTTCCTTCCAAAATCTGACTCGCTGCCTCAATTTTCTCACTTCATCAATTAAAAAATTGGAATATATGTAGGTATAGGTAGATTCAGGAATGAAGCTGGAGTAAGAAGTCGAGGTCTAAAAAAGTGACCCAAAGTCGAGGTGAATTTCAAGAGTGAAATTTTTCCCTTGACTCTGGGAGTCAGGTGGAGTCAGAAGTCAACTTTTTGACTGACTTCTATCCCCTGTATTTTTGAACCAAATACAAATAGATACCTTAATTTATGTAGATCTTGATGATCTGATCAGCGGTTCCAATCATTATTCAAAGTTCTGTTTTTCATATCTGGCACTTTGTGAACAATCAGCATTTACAAAAATTTTCTCGAAAAGAGAATCAAATACATGAAAAAAACAATCGAGTTATCAGAAGAGCCAGTTCGAAATTTTCTTAAAATGAATTTTTACTTCATTCAATAATAATTACATACTTACTTACTGCAGCATTTTCTTCAGAATCATGATGATCCAGGCATCTACCTAATTATTTGAACTTATTCATTCAAACAAAATATTGCAAACCCGAAACCAAATATGTTTTGAAGGGGAGGGGATAATAATCTCACTTCCAGAGCAGATCATTGTTCTTATGAACTTTTTTGTTTTGAATTACCAATGCCCGCAATTTTTTGAAGAATGAGTAAATGTGTATATGAAAAGAAAACTACCAGAAAATGCCTTATGTTTTTCAAAAATACACGGGGATCCTTAAAGTATGTAAGAGTCATTTTTCAAACAAACTAGTTTTCAATTAGTGCAATCGAGAGCAACTGGGAACCCTGTTCACATCCCCCCCCCCAAAAAAAAAGTAATCGAGTTTCTATACCTCCTTGAACCATCGACCTTGAAAATAGTTGCCGATTATTTTTAAAATACCTACTCATAAAGAGATTTGGAGTGCAATTCTGGCATAAAGTTTTACAATTTTGCTAGAATTACGCTACCTGAAGTCCGCTAGAATTATGCTAGAAAAACGCTGAAATTGTAATTTTAGTGCACGAAGATATAAAAGAAGCAAATCACGAAAGTAGAACTACCAACTGTAATAAATGAGAGAAAATTTGAAATTTTTCATGACGTAAGTAGATACATCACTTGAAAATTTTTCAGAAACGCTAGCCATATCAATTGCGCGAAATGATAATGAAAACCCATAAAAAATGAAAAGGTAATCTAACGAAAATCGTCGAAAAAGTAGTTAAAAAACTGTCACAATTATCATTTTTCGTTCATGTACCTACTTTTTTTCTACGAAGCTGAATTTTAAAGGTGATAACGAAAACTATGAGTCAGGTACATAGCTATAAAATCAATGGATTTAGATAGGCAGGCATGTGACTTTCGCGAAACCTTAACCTTTATGCAGGTACCTATCTGTTTAATGAAAATTATCGTTTAATGAATTTTTCCATTCTTTAGAACCGGCGAACCATGACGATTTTAGATATTAAATTCATAGTAACAAAAATGTATTTGTATAGGAATTACACGAGTAAGTTTTTCGAGGTATGAATACGAGTAGTTTTTCATATTTTCGCATACAGAATGGAACTTTTACCAGATAAGATTTTAAGAAAAATGCAGCATAATCCATAATCATTATCAAGATATTATCAAGTAATGATCCCAAAAAACGGAGGAAGCAATTGGAGATTTTTCGGTCAATATTTCACCCCTTCACTCAGCTTCGGCGTCCTCTCACGTCACCCAGTTGCTGTAAAAAAATCCCTCTCTTCGCAAACCTCAAAAACACCTACTTTAATTTCTATACCATTGAATTTTTTCGATTTTTTTTTTTTTTCAGATATTACTTTCTTTACTTTAGAATTTTTGAATTTTACGATTTTTTGACACGTCAACTGATTTTTGTTTACGGGCCAAATACCAAGTAGGTACGTTATTGTGGGAGATTTCAGAATTTCATGTAGGTAAGATAGGCGCTGATTTTTACTCTAAATGGACATCGGATGACTCTTAACACCACTTTTATTTTTAAGAGTTTTTATAATATTTTTGTAAAGTAAGGTTTAAAAGTATGAAATTAATTCAAGGAAATTTTAGAACACCCGAAAATAATTTTTTATGTTAGAGACCGCCCGCGCCCAGCGCGGCGTGCAAAAAAAAACAGAATTACCTATTCTGCCTTTTTCTGCTCGAGTCTGCTGATAATTCCTGCCCCTTTCTGCCGTTTTTTCTGCGGAACAATGCGCGACGAGCAACGGGATATCAAAAAAGGTACCTTCAACGCGCAGCAGGAGTCGAAATGAGCAAAAAGTGAGAATGTCTGCTCTTTTTTGCTAATTTTTCTGCCTTTTTCTGTTTTTTTTTTTGTTTTTTTTTTTGCACGCTGGGCGTACTAAATCCATCTGCAGTGAAAATCAATCCTTGTATTGATAAATACTCTCTTAGTTAATCATTTTCTTCTTACTTAATTCCCAGATACATATCATGAAAAATGATTTTATTTGGCCAAACATACTTGAAAATTTTGCCAACATTTCTGAAAAAATCAGATTAATCAGGTTTTTTTTTTCAAAAAAATATTTCATGATAATAACACAATTAACCAATAATTATCCACAAAAAAAATCACAACAATCGTTTCTAACAAGGGAAATATCCCAACTCCACGTGAAATTTTTAGCCCAAACAAAAAAAAATTGAAAATAGACCATAAATGAATCCTATATCTAAAATTTCAGGTGCTGAAGTGTTTTTTTCGTATTTTGACGAATTTTTGAAATTTTAAAATTACCTGATAGCCCTGAAAAACATAAACATTTGATCTAATCAACGAAAAAAGCCGAAATTTGGTATAAGTATTAAGTATACCCTTTTTTCGACCTGTCGAATTGATTAGAAGCAGTTTCGAGACATTTTGAAGCTATTAGAAAATTTTGGAATTTTCCAGCGGCGGAGAAAAGTCCATAAAAATAGTTTACATGAACTTTTGCAAACCTATGAAATAATTTTAAAATTTTAAAAATCGGCCAAAATTTGAGAAATGCATTTCAGAACTTGGAATTTTTAATATGGCGTTCTTTTGTGGTAAACTTTCGATTTTTTTTGTTCGGGCTCAAATTTTACGTTGAGTTGGGGTACCTGCGTTGTACGAAAATTCAGAATTTCAAGAAGGATTTTTTACTTCGGGATTACAAATTGCCCAAAAATTTAAATTCTCATCAGCTTCTTATGAGGTCATTTCACAACATTTTTTCAACAATTTTTCACGAATAACCGTCAAAATTTGGAAGACTTTTAATTTGGTAAGTATCCAGATGAAATGAGATAAGATTTCTGGGTTAAAAAAAATTAAAAATAACAAAATTTTAATTCTGTCCACTCATCTGTCACTTTTAAAATTTTCTTTTTTAAAGAATAATAAAACGTGAATTTCTCAAATAGATCAATCCCAAAATTCAATGGAGTCAGTATTTTTTCTTTTTTCAACATCACGAATTAGAAAACTAATCAGGTCAAAATTCAATTAGACCACATCTCATTACTTAACGTATAAACCTTGAAAAAATCCATTCACGAACGAAAACTTTTCCAAAATCTTCCAAAATCACCCGCATTAAAAAAATTTCCCCCTCGAATTATAAATTTTGTTTCAATACACGATCACGTACCAGATAAAATCTCAGCCTGCCTCTACAAATAAGTACCTTACATCTCTGTCCCAATTGACAAAATTTCTGTAGTTTTTTAAAAAAAATAGCAAACGAATCGCTAACTAAAACCTGGCGTGATAATGGAACCATTCGTTAACGAAACGTTAGAAGTTTTCTTAACGAATTTGCCAGTGTTCAAGTTAGCGATTCGTAAGTCAGATAACTAACGATTCGTGAGCTGGAAAACTAACGATTCGTTAGGTGTTAAGTCGTTAGCTAAACGCTAACGATCTAACTTATAATTTAGTTAGTGATTCGATGGCGAAACGTTAGGCTATACCAACGATTCGCTGGCAAAACGTCAAGTTAAACCAACGATTCGCTGGCGAAACGTCAAGCTAAACCAACGATTCGCTAGCTAAATTCTCACGAAAAAGCAGATTTTTAGAATTTATAATTTTGGGTTATAATATAATTATAACCCAAAATTCTTAATAATCATTTTTTCAAAGATCAAGATATAGATAGTAAATGTTATAATATGTAATTAGGTATAATAAGTAATGAAGTTTATTTTTGCATAGGAAAAAATACTTTCTTTTTCAAAGATTAAAATAAATTTCTTAGTAAAATAACTGAGTAAGGAAATACATACATTTTTTCTTAAAAACTAATTCGATAAAGGTTATAATAGGTATGCTATATTAGTTATAGGTAGGTATAGGTATTCAGAAAAAATAACTATCCGGAAAAAAGCTTCCATCTTACAAATTTTGATAATTTTGATGTTATTAACAGTTGTTTAAAGAAAACTCCAATGATTTGGATACACCTGAAAAATAAATTCATGCAAATTGTCTATTACTCTATTAACACAGGTTAGATTACTTTATACCTATAATACCAACGTCGTAAATCATCGTCACGTATTTCACAAGAATCCTGGCAAAAATCTTCGTAAGGTAATCCGCCATCTAATGAGAAAAAAAATTTATGAATTGAAGTTTTAAACACAAATCAATAATAAAAATTGAGCATATTGTGTTATATAAGCGGACTTCCTTTCCCTTCATTTTGTTGAAAGAAATCTTGTTGTGAATTTGATCAAAAAAAATTTACCAATCAGTCTACAACCTTTAAACTAATTTTTTTTCCAAGCAGTGAGCTTTTAGCATTATTTTAGAGATATTTTCAAAAAACTTGATACATTTTAAACCTGAAAAGCTCTACTTTCAATCTTTAGGTCAGTTATCTTTAGTAAAAGTAACTGTTTTCAATGTATTTTCGTATTAATTAGATGAAAAATTATCTACAGTGATTCCTAAATTTTACTTTTTCTCTGAAAATTTGCCTTTTTGAAAATTCAAGTTTTTTTCTTGAGGTTTATTGATTTTTAGAAAAAGTTTACTAGATTTCTTGCAAAGATTATTGAATTTCGGATGAAGTTAAATTTTAATTTCTATAATGCTTACTAATTTGTAGTGAATTTCCAAAATTTTTGTTTAAAAAAAAAAATTTCAACACCTATGACTAAATCTACACAAAAGGGCTACAGGCACGAAACTGAAAATTAATACACTTCAAACGACTGATTCGTTCTTTACTTCTTTCTTGGTGAGCGCCAAAAATTTTTCTTCGAGGTCTAAAATTTTTTCCTAAAAATTTCTTCAGCATCTATTTTTCAAGTCCGAAATTTTTACCCTCATTTTTTTCAACTTTCAAAATTATTTTTGTTGAGGTCTGAAATTTTTTCCTAAAAATTTCTTCCAAGTCTATTTTTCAAGTCCAAAATTTTTTTCTCAAATTTATTTCAGAACTTCTCAATTTTTTCGTCAATTTTTCAAGTTGCATTTTTTTGGAGTAGAATTTTTTCATCAAAATATTTTCAATGTCATGGCACATTTGTAAAACAGGGCCCAGGTCAATTCTTCAAATCTAAAATTAAAAAAAAAATCGTTTACACTTGGAAAATATAAACGTTAAAAATTTGTCAGGGAAAAATTTTCACCTTGAAGGATTGACCCGGCCTGTGGTACGAATTCGATTTGTAGTGACGTTGAAAACATTGTGATAAGAAATTCTACTCTTGAAAAATTTTACTTAAAATAATTGATGTTAAAAAATTTTATACCTGAAAAATTGACAAAAAAATTCAAAAGTTTTGAAAAAAAATAAGTGGACTTGAAAAAAAAACTGTCCACTTCCCAAGGAAAAAGTAAAGAACGAATCAATCATTCGAAGTTTATTTTCATTTTCGTGCCTAAAGCCCTTTTGTGTAGATTTAGTCATAGGTAATCTACACGATTTCTTGGCAAATTTCAAATCAAATTTTTTTTAGTGAATTTTGGTCGAATTTTAATGAAATCAGTTTAGGTTTTGAGATTTACTGATTCATTTAATTTTGATTAGTAACAAATTTCAATAATTTTTTACTTATTCATGAATGAATTTCATAATAAAAATATTCAGTGGACTTGAAATTTAGCTTTTTTCAAAATGAAAAAAATTCTTTGACAAAGATTTTGATGATTGCAATAGTGAGAGATTTTCAAAAAAAATAAATAAGTAGGAAAACTTGCTTTGAACAGTTTCAGTGGGAGAGACATGTCCAGATTCTTCATTATGATGAACTTTATTTTGAGATAATTCGGTATGAACTTCATTTTGAGGTAATTCGCTATCTAATAACAAATATATATCATTATATCAATTGGAGTTCTGAACACAAAAAATTCAAAAATAAAGAAGTAGAAAAGCTTACTTTTAGCAGTTTGAACCATTTGGGTGTTTCTTAATAATTCAATAGACTCGATTTCTGCAAAAACAATTTCAGAAGTGTTAATTTCAAATAATGAAGAATGTATGTAGGTACTTCAAAAGTTTCAAAAACAAATTCGAGGAGAAACTCACTTTTATTTCTTGTTCGATAAAGGTCTGATAATTTCTTCCACAATTTTCGAAAAGCCCTCATTACTTCTTTTTTAATCAATTGCTCACCTTCTGTGGTATATTTTGTTAAAATGAATTCTGAAGAAAAAGAGAAAATCATAAGTACCTAGCTCTATGATTATAAACTGAAATATCAAATAATGAAGCATCTTACTTTCAATTTCTTTGTAAATTTTACTCAGAGTTAGATTTCGTTTGTGATATTGTCCAGAACAATTAAATTCTTCAGTTATACTGCCGCATTCAAAAACTTCTTCAAATATCATTTCAAGTTTTTCTGGTACACTTTTTCCTCGGTTACTGCAGTACAATATCAATTTATTCTGAGAACAAAATTTTGAAAAATTTTAAATCTTGTTAATATTAAAAAACAGTAGGTACTCTAAATTTCTTACAAAATCTTCCAAATATGCGGAGTTTGTATTTAATTTAAATTCGATTTCATCAAATTTTTCAGAGGTATTAATGGGTAGCAACAAACGCTTTCTCCATGGTATAAACTTTTTATTTGGGGTCTGCGATTTCTTAGCAGAGGATGGCGTAGGTAATGGCCTTGATTCACCCTGGTTCAACACAGCATCTATTTTCAATAGAAGGAAAAATGAATAAATTGTTTTGAAAATTCAATTTGAAGTAGATGAATTAATTGCACAAAATATTAATACCCAGTTTCTTATCAATTTTGATGAGCAGCTCCTTCACTTCGACACAGCAGCAATTACATTTCTCATTCTCCCCCACTAAAAAGATGAGAAAAGGTATTACATACGTTTTACAATTTGTGAAACTCAGAAAGTTAAAAAAAAAAACAATCTATTACCACTAGCAGCTTTTTCGGGAAGTTTTACTGAGAATTTTATCATGAAATATTGAAAATAAAACATATTAAGTAACAATAATGAAGTAGGTATTACACAATTTATCAAATTTAAAAGATAGCCAGCCAGTTACCATTTGTCGAAGTTTTTCCTGGTGGTTTAATACGCTTTAAAGGAGACGATTCCATATTCTTGCCTTGAATTTTTTAGTTGGTAGGGAAAACAAAAAAAGTTGATTATTTATTATTACCAATTTTTTAAAGTTGTTACATGCATGAAAAACATAATTACCATTTGTTATTTTTGCAGGAGGTTTAGTACGCTTCAACAGAGACGAATCCATAATCTTGGCTTTAAATTATTAACAGGCAGTTTTTAGAATCAAGTCATTTTTGAAGTTATGTTTTGAAGAAAAACATTTACTTACCACTCTTCGATTTTTTTTCTGGTGATAAAATTTCGGCTTCAATTGAAACGTTTTGCTCCAAATTTAATAGAATTTCTTGAGCTTCTTCGTATGTTTCTGTAATTATTGCAAATTTTTAACTTGGCTTACATATGCCTCAACACTGTACTTAGATTACAAGTTTACTTACCCACTTCATCATACAAAATATTCGCGGTAAATTGGGTCCATTTGCACAATTCATCATTATTTGGTTTAACACAGTTCTTGACCAATTCGATCAAAGTATTATTTCTCGTAGTACAAGGATACCAAAATTTATTGCAGGAGTGTTTATACCATTTTCGAGGAATAATGCTAAGTTCGTACTTCGTATTTTTTTTAGTTGAATTTTCTCCGATGATTATGAATTTTTGTTTAGGTTTAACGCCTAGTTTATTTACAAACGTTGTTTCCGACATAAGGTAACATACCAGTTTTGGATCAGGCTACCAATTACGGATCATTTTTTTGAGGCGCTCTACGTCGTTCCAAAATGGTCACCAAGGATTGATACCAACATAATCGTGTAGTCTGAAGTCTTACCTTTCAGAAAATATATAAACTTTGCATTTTTCGTGTTATCAAACCGCTTGTAGATTCATTTGAAAAAAGTGAGTCACATTTTTAGTTGAAATTTCGTATTTTTTGCAATGGCGATTGTTAAAAAGTGTAATTAGAGTTATTGATATTTAGTTTTTGATGCGGTTGCTGATTATTTCATGTTCAGGGAAGTACTATTGACACATTTTTCGCGTGATCGACCAGTTTTGCGAATTTTGAGTGTCATTTGCCAAGCATCGAAGAAAACGTAAATTGGCACCAAAAAAGTTGGATTTCTTCACCAAAATTGTCTGTTCCGAGATTTTCGTCGTGTTTTTATATATTGGGTGATTAACATTATTAAATCCGCGCAATGAAATTCCAAAGTGAAAGTGATCCGTAATTGGTTTGATCCATAATTGGTAGAAAAATTTTCAATTTTCAATTGCGGATCAAAAATTTTCCTACCAATTACGGATCGATCCACAACTGGTAGTTTTTCAACTTCGGTTTTTCAACAATTTTTTGATGAAAATCTTTGAAGGCCATCTTTGTAATGTTGAAAATACAGTCAGAGTGAAAAAAAATTGCATAACTTAAATTTTATTTGATGATCCGTAATTGGTAGAACCCCCTAAAAAGGCGTATTTTTCTGGGTCCCTTCAAGCCTGCTTGAAATCGTTTTTTTCAAAAAACAACTGCGCTAGTTTGTAGAAGAGAGGTCAACGTTTATTTTTTTTAAAAATCACCAAAATTGGTTCATAAATAACGTCAGGGCATGAATTTAAGAAAAAGTGATCCAAAACTGGTATGTTACCTTATTCTGAAACAAAAAATATAAATCATTGCTACAGAAAATGTTTCAATTTGAAATCCATTTGTGGAATGGCATGTAGAAAGGGAGAACCTGAAAAACTGATTTGAGATATGGGTACTAAAAAATGATTTTTGGATGGTGTGGTTAAAAAAAAACACCTGAAAATACAGGGTGTGGAACCACTTGGGAGAACAACCAAAAAAAGACCAGATGAACCATTTTTTTCGAATTTTCAAATGAGAACCAGCACCAGAACCAATTGCAAAAATTTATAGAACCATTCTCTATGAAGAGAATTACCAGGGAGAAATAATTTTGAGTTAACCAGAACCACAAAAACCAGAGTTTATCTCGATTAAAATAGTTCACGAGCACCAAGAGCAGAAGCAAAACCCAACATTGATTGTTACAAATACAAATTATGCGATTACAAAAAAATTTTGTAGACAATTTTTCAGCTAAAAAAATATGAATTTGAACTGGAATTTACGAATTTCGGAAATCTGTGCTTTAATTATTAATCAAATAGGTCACCAATATGGAGATTTTGCGATTAGAGGTTGTGAAGTTCATTTGTACCATTTTTGTGAGCGGTTCTCAAACGGTGGAGAAGTCCAAAATTTTCTGAAGGTTACGAATATCTCGATGTCTCGAAGCTGCTTTCAATCGATTTGGCAGGTCGAAAATAGGGTATATAGAGTTTCAGCTTTTTCCGTTGATCAAATCCAATTTTCATGATTTATTTTACAGGACAATAATGAGGTCATTTTGAAATCTCAAAAAATCACCAAAATTATAGAAACGCACTTTGGCACTTGAAATTTTGAAAATTGAATTTTTTATGATCTACTTTCAATGTATGACTATTTTGATTCAAAATTTTACTTCACGTTGGGATACCTTGCTTGTTACTACAAAAAAGTATTAAATAAAAAAAAATCACGTTTTTTTGGTTTTGATTTTTTTTTGACCATGTTGCACCAATTTCAGGGTTTAAAAAAATATGTGTGATACATGACCACTTGGCGGAACTAATAAAAAATTTTCTAGCTATGTCACCCCAAAATTTTTTTTGAAATTTTTTTAAAAATTTCAATGTGAAAAAAATTGGGAAAATGTGAACCAAAAATTTTCAAACAATTCCCATTCGTACTACCCAATAAGATGCATAGGTACCTAATCCGTGAAATTTCAAGATTTTTTACCCACCCTTTCCAGAGATATCGCGTGTTGAAATTTTGACATTCGAAATGCGATAGGGTCAATTTTTTGGGATGTTTCTAGACCGCATAAGTAGCATTTCGGGTCAATTTTGACTAATTCTGGGTCAAGGATCATTTTTGACCCTTATCAGGATAGGCTATTTTAATTAAGTTACAAAAATTTTAAAAATACCAGAATTAAAAGAAATCAAAACCAAAAACTGGCATTTTCTTTGGATCTTCTCTGGTTCCATAAATTTTAATTTTTACACCCAAGTCCCCCTTCTACACAATACTCCACATTTTATAAATCAGATATTATACATTGTTTGATGACATACCATGATTATAAAGAATTGAAATTAATTATGATGAAGTAGCTCGGATAAATAAAATTGTTCAATTCTGAGAAAATCTGAATTCTTGGAAGTATTTTTCATAGAAGAAAAGTTTGGAAGGGCATAGCATTTAGTGGCAATGTTTTCGACAAGATATTGATATTTTTTCTGACTCAATTTGGATACTTTGGTAACGCCTACGGTTTTTGAATACCACGGAATTTTATAGGCGCTTTTTTTCTTTTCAAACTTTGACCCCTCAACATAGATTTGCCCGGATTCTTTGTTTTGAAATATTCGATCGATTCGTATATGATCTCCGTTATCCATCTTACAAAATTGATCAGCAATTCTATCACTTCGAAAAAGTACCTGAGTTTTCAATTGTTTGAATTCTTGAATATCATCACATTTCTTTTTTTTATTAGGATGACTTAAAATTGATGATGAACGTTCGTTTGATGAATCAATACTCAAACGCTCATAATAACGATTAAGTGCTTGCTGCATCGGTGAATTGCCGCAACGTAACATATCCTTCAAATCGGACATGAAATTTTCGTATATGAAGGCGCTAAAATTATCAAGAGGACCATATTTTAAAGCATCTGCTGGAAGATGAGTTAATGAGTGCACATTGTGATTAATCAACGACTCATCATATAATTTTGCGAATTCTGCGATATACTTTGACAATTGTGATTCAATGTAATCTTTTTCGTCATCGTTTATCCCATCGCTTGTACACATCATACGGTTTACATAGCTCAGTAACTGGAAATGATTTAAATACTCTGTTGGTAGTAAGTCAATTAAAAGTATAGGTCCAGTATAAAATAAAAACTGTCTTAGCTCTGTTGCTTTCCAACGATTATATTCAGAAACAAATCGGGGTTTTCTGGCGAATTCAGTTGGACAGAAATTTCTTGCTATGTATAAACGATCGTTTAATTTTTCAATGGATGATTTCGATAAAATCGCTTTCAAGGGTTTCACTTTTGAAGTCCACATTTCTATTAATTTCTTCATGATGCCTAGGCATTCTGAGTGCATGTAGTCGTATGGGACACAAGTTATGTTGAAGTTTGGGATATTGAATAAAATTGATTTCTTCTGACAAAAATCACAATCTTCTTCACCATTAAAGTCATCATTGGAGCGCAGTAATGCGTTTTCATCATCGGTAAAAAAAACTCTGTTGTGCGCCCATTTTCCATAAACTCGACATCGAACACAGCTGTTGTAGCCAGTTGATCCTTTCGAATTCAACATAAAGGATTTTGCTGGTGCATCTGCTACAAGTTTCTCAAATTCAAAATTATAATGTTTTTCTCTGACATTAATCCCATTTGAACACAAATCACAGACTTCTTTAACAAACAGTTCGAGGTATGCATTCACATCATTTGGCTTACCATCTCCGCAGAATAGAGCAATCATAAAAACTTTTTTGCTGTTGTTGATTGACCCCAGAATTGGCCAGAAATTTTTTGATGAACTTTTAGAAATAGGCACACCATCTACATTGATGGAAAGTTTTAAAGTTGTACAATTATCATCAAACAATTTTTCAACTGATGTATTCAAAACGTTAGAAATACCCAAATAATGATAATTATCTTCTTTTAGTAAAATCAATTTCATTGATTTGCCTATTATAGTTCTAAAATCTTTGGGTAAATTTCTCAAATCCTCTAGGTCAATTTCCGGATTTCTTAGTTCTGCTAACAAGTCATCGCCCGCTTTCCTTCTAATTCGATTACTGATGCCCCATTTTCGAAGTTTTTCTCGAAATGTAAGTTTTTTGGTTGATTTTTCTTCGTCTGGATAAAACATTAAATTTCATCAATTACCACAAACTACTTTTCATCTAATTTTCAGTAAAGAATGGAGAAATAATGGACACAAAAGAAAAGTTATAATGAGAGGTTTGCAGTAAGTGATTTCAAAAGAGAGTGGAATTTATTATTTTGAACAGTTTTATCAGAGAATAATTGATGGAGAAAAAATATATTGGTTTTAACAGAGGCGGTTCGAATATAAATTCTTGGGGGGGGGGGGGGGGGGGTAATGACGTTCAAAAATGTCGACTAAGAATTCCAAAATTTGACAATTCGAGAATTTTTCGTCTTAGCGGCCTACTTGGTTTCGAAGATTATAGTTTTAATATGAATAGGAGGTAAATAAATTTTGCCAGAGCGAAGCGAGGGAAGAAATTTTTCAAGTATAATGCTTAGGTACTTTAATTTCACAACTTGAATAAAAAAACTGACCAACTCATGTACAAAAATTATTCAAAAAGTAATACGATAAGGCCGAGCGCAGCGAGGCCAAACACCAAAGCTTTTGAAAAATTTAATTTTTAGACATCAAAAATGAGTTTTAATGAGAAAAAAAATTGATAAAAAAAGTTGGAATGATTTTGAGGAAAAGTATCATTTTTGTGGGATTTGGATTATTTCAAAATTATGGAAGAAAAAAATTCAATAAGGCGGAGCCTAGCAAGGCCGAAATTTTTGAAAAATGTTGATTTAGTAGACTGGAAATTTTGAAAAGCTCTTATGAGTTACCTATGCTACAAAATTTCTAAAAAATTTCAATTTTCCGAAATTTCTGAGATTTTGCCGACTTACTTTATATCTCCAAAATTTTGCCGATTTTTTCGATTGAGAATTGACTGGGGGTATTATACCCCCATACCCCCCATCGCACCGCCCTGAGTTTTAAAGTGATTAATAACAAATTTATTTGGTGGTGTTAATCAAGAATTACGGAAGCCTGTTGATCGATTATAATCAAGATATCATGGGATCAAGTGTATTTAAATTTAGGATTCAGTACAAAATGTAATTAAATAAAATTTTATTTTTCAGAAAAATTCTGAAATGAAATGGTAGGGCAGTTTTGAGATTAATTTTGTCTATTTGAAAATGATCGATAATAAAATTTCGTTACTTCAAATTACATTGCACATCCCTTTTTTATACTTTTTTTTTTAGTCTTTTGTACAAAAAAAAAATGGGTTGGAATTTCAGGTGCAATTTGGAATTGGGGAGGGACATAATTTGAATTTGAGAAACTTTTACTGAATTTTTCCATTTTTGGGGTCAAATCGGCCAAATATTTTTAACAGTGGGACACCGCGAAAATTTTAAACGTCAGCGTCAAGCAAAATAGTGTCTCGCAAATTTTGGTTTCGCTCTATTTTCGATTTAACCTTAGAGGAAAAAACATATATTGATAAAAACGTTGGCTCAAAATACGTGTTTTTTGGTGGTTTTTTATATTATCATTCATAATTTAGAATTCTTCAAAATGTAAAATTTTTCAATAAACTTCTCAAAATTAAGTCGAATTCTTCAAAGGAGAGGAATGGAAAAGTTGCACGAAATTTTTTTTTCAAAAAAAATATGATAGATCAAAAGTAGATGTTATAAACAATGAAGATTTTTTTTAAAAATTCTCATCGTTTAACATCTACTTTTGATCTATCATACTTTTTAGGAAAAAAAATTTTCGTGCAACTTGTCTATTTTGGGGCTCGTGAAAAATAGTAGAGAAATTTCATGTTTCAAAGTTTTTTGAACGAATTGAAAATATAAAAAAATTGACCGAAAAGACATCTTTCAAGTTGAAGTTTTGATTTTTTCTAAACTGTTTTCAAAACTTTCACAGCCTGTTGTTGTGTGTGTGAAATCAGTGGCGTCGGAAGGTGGGGTACAAGGGGTACATCCCCCAAAATCCGGACGGAGGTACAAAGTATCATTTGTCCCCTCCCCCCAAAAATCGTATGAGATAAACCTTTCAAAGCATTAAAATATGAGAAGAACTGATTTTTTTGGGCAAGAAAAACTCAATTTTTTCAAAGCTTCACCCTCGCTTCGCTTGGGCATGCACAAAATTATAATTACATGAATTATCTGAGGCGACAAAACCGAAAAATGCTTTCTTTTTCCCCCTCCCTTGGAAATCCTCCCGGCATTCGAAGTCTTGGTACTCATTTTGTACCTTCCCAAAAAAAAAGCTTCCGACGCCACTGTGTGAAACCACGACTCCTTGTGCGAATGTAAACAATCTCTTTTGGTACGAATACGAAACGAAAAAGTCGTCCCATTTAAATACATGTAAAATCGCGCGTTTTCAAATTCAGTTTTCTTTTTATTCAACACAGCAATTTTATTAGGTAAAACGTAGTATGTTGAAGAAGAATTATCCTCCTTTAAATTCTTTTTTGTTTTGACAAAATCGCTGTGTTGTAAACAAAAAAATTTGAAGTTGAAAACTCGCAATTTTTTACATGCGATTAAATTGAACAACGTTTTCGGTTCATAGCAAACGAGATCGTTTACATATGCACACCGACCACACCGTATGGTTAACGCACACGCACACAAATGATACTGTGACGTCGCGCTGCGGTTCCCAACGGAGGGAGATTTTTATGTACGTGCGCGTGGCGCGTGCCTGGACACAGTTTATTTCCATTTCTAATTTTCTAATCAGTCACTCTCTCATATAATTAATTTAAAACGACCCATCATTTCTTCATTCTACTATAGCGAACTCTTTTTTTTTCACAAAGTAAGCTATAAAAACTTGAAGAATAACGTACCAATATCATCAATTAAAGATTCATAAAAAATTTCGTCATCCAATTCCAATGGGTCACTATCGTCTGATGAATTGTGATTGTTTGACAAGTCGTTATTGTCACACTCAGTTGAACAGTCAGGCTCTGAAGAAGAGGATTTGTTTGACAAGTCGTTATTGTCACACTCAGTTGAACAGTCGGGCTCTGAAGAAGAGGCTTCTTCCGATGCAATTTCATCCGCCAAGATTTTGTTGTTATTGATCAAAGAATTTTTTTCCGGTGATAAATTTGAATCGATTTTATAATCAACTTCATCATCACTACACAAAGAATCCCCAAATTTAAATTTTACTTTCCGACGTTTACGGTACCACGTAGTTTTGGCCACCTCCTTCCCATCAAAAACGTATTTTCGGCGACGACTTGGCATAAGTCTAATTTAAAAGAAAGTAAAAAATATTGATGTTCTTCAATAACATATGGTACGAACTAATATAATTGTAAGTACTTTACTTACCACAAAAACAAATTTGTTGGAATCACTGGAAATACTGGAATTCAAAATCGAACCACAAGTTGCACCACACGACACCGAAAATATAAACGATGAAATAAATAATACGTTGAAATCACTATTAGCACTGTGTCCACTGACCGTAACATCAACCTAATACCAACCGTAGACCACCACACAATGGCATATGCACTCCAGTCTAATCCTCCAGTCAAAACAAAAAAAAATCAACCTAAAAATTCAAGGACACTCCAATATGAAGAAGAAAAAATCGTGTATTTAAAATATGCGCATGCGCAAATCCCTTCCCCACCACCTCTGTCAAGGATTTTATATCCCTTTCCAGTACATTTATGACACTAACGAATCTTTAGCGAATCTCAAACGAAGTATAATTCTCAAGCACAAATTTTTGGTCTGTTTTTTTATTCTCTAACTCTAGCGATTCGCGAGCGATTCGTCACATTTTTGAAGTAATAAAACTCATTTTGTACAGTATTTCTATTGCCAACTTTTCTTTAAAAAATCGTTAAGGATTCGTTAAATGTTAAATCAACACAAAGCATTAACAATTCCAAAAGGATGGGAGACATTGCTTTATTTTTTCTTTTAAACATTTCGCTTAATAATCTTTGAAAAATCGCTCATTCGCTACTTTTTCGCAAGTCTCGCCAACGAATCGCTAAGAATTTTGTCAATTGGGGTCGGAAGCAAAAATCATACCCAAACTCGGCAAAATTATACTTAAATCGTCCTCGCATTTAATTTACCGAAATGAAAATCGTCCAATACGGCGGAATATTTAACCTAACAAATAGCCTCGGAGAATTTCGCTCATCCTTTCGGGAATTACACAACTAAATGGATGGAAACTTTACTACGACGCTATATGCGGCGAGCAGCTTTACATAGGACATCACGCCAGGCCCTCTTCCATTTCAATAAAGATATTGGAAAAAAGAACAAATACAAATCCTCAACAATAACCCTTTCTCGTTTCGATTCAATATTCGAAAAATACGCACAGCCGCGCGAAAATCGTCGTCGACGTCGAATTCGTCTGCATCATGCAAACGTCCTCTTGGAATCGGGTAAAAAATCCAGTGATATCCAAAATATGTCACCGAGGCTGCGTGATTGGGTCAATTTAAGAATATTAGGAAATGGAAAAACACACCACCTCGTATCGGTTCAATAAGGGAAAAAATTCTACGATTTTTTTTTCCTGTAGCTGAAAAAAAAAATCGTATAAAGTTGGAAAAGGAAAAACACTGCGGCTGGTTACGTATTAATAGAAGTATCGTCATAAAAGTGATATAGTATTGCCGCTATTTTGCCGAAATTTCGAATCCCCTTTAATGTTTACCACCCGATAAACGAGCTTACACAAGGACGAATGGTATATGTCTCCGTAAAACCCTTCGACCCTGCTGGGCTCCTTCGCGGTTTCGGGGATACGAGCTGTAGTGTGAAGGGACCCGCTATCAAAATCCCTTTCCGTTGTAATCTTTCCATCAAGGTTGTTTGTAGACCGCATAGGTTTATGGAAAGCGTCGCCGCGCCTCGTCCAGCGCCATTTTCATGCGAAATAATAAACAAACATCGTACTTGTCCGGTTAAACTGGTCAGCTATTTTCTATTATAAATTCGACCCAGCGTTCTTTCTCGGTTTAGAATTTAAAACGAAATTTTATTTCGCATAAAAGCTCACGTACCCACTTCCGCCTACTCGGCGGCGCGAGTTCGCGAACGAGACCCCCCGACCCTCGCTTGTGCTCTCCTCCCTGGCAGACTCGTTTCGTCGAATCGTGATCCAATTTCGTCGAATTTTTAATCCTCTTTACCTCGCAACGGCTTTTTTTCCCGTTCGTAAATGCCGGAGCCGCCTCCGACCGGTAACCAAAGGTTATGTACTCGTAGTACAATGTAAGAAAGATGGCGATACTTAATATCGTTAAGTTTTCGCCTTCGGCTTCCATCGTCACGCAGCTTATCATATGTTGAAAGTTATTTTCGCTCGTTTATTCAATATATTAAAGAGTTGCCTCATTCCTCTCTTCTTTTCAATATCTCGGAACAAAGTCTCAACCACACATGAATACAATACGATAGAGCTGCGTAGGCAATGTTTCTCATCCCCTTTTTTTTTCGGATTTTTTTTCTCCTCAACGTAGGTTTACGATGATGAAGCTGAGGGTACCGGGGACGAAGGGATCGTTAAGCTAGCGGTGCTAAATGGCTCGAAAATAAACGATCTTACGTTTCTCACGTTGACATAAGAGTTGAGTAGACGTTGCACAAAAATGAATCTCACTCTCGTATTTTTACTCGATGGCGGTAATAAAACCGCATTTTTATTGGCCCGAGGAGACGACGAATTCGCATCTTGAAAATGTTAATGGTCAAGAAAGAAAAAGGTTCTTGAGTGATTGATGTTTTACAAATACGTACGTGTGGGGGCTTGATTAAGCGACAAAGCACACGTCAATAACCCAGAAGAACGAATTAATTGTACGGGCGCGATTTGTAAAATTAAGAAACCTTTTCGGGTTCAATTTTATCCTTGACTGAGAGAGAAAGCTAAAAAGGCACGTGAGACTTTATCAAATCACGAAACGATTGCATCGAACGTTCATTTCATCAATTTAATCATCGTTTTGGTACAGATAGAGAGATGAAAGTTGGGTAAAAATCGGAGGAGGGGGAGGGGAGGGGTGAAAATTAAAAATTTTCCATACTTATCATATTATTGAAAAAAGAGAAATTTACTAACTCGTATTCTCAAAAAAAGAAAATTTACCTGCTTATATTGAGAAAAATAGAATTTCTTCGACCAGTTGTTGAAATCAAAAAACAAAAATTAATGGTTTTTTTTGCTAATTTTCCAAAAAAAAATATATTTGATCAAGAACTCCTGCTTCTTATCCGAGAAAATCAACAAAACTTTTTTAATTCCATTCGACATCGTCATCAAGTCTTCTCATGAAAGGGAAGAACACATTTTTCGGCCTCAAAATATTCAGTTGTCTGGAACGATAAAAAAAAAAGAGAATTCACACTGTGATTTTGAAACTGAATTGTTTAAATTCATCAAACCTTAGAAAAGCAAGAGCGAACATTTTTGAAGAAAGACGTATCCAATGGCTGAAATTTTTCATTGTTTTATCGATAAAAATACATTTGTACAAATTTTTCAATAAATCTTTTCTTAAATGTCTGGAGGACGTATGCACACACTTTTATTAATTTGTTGCAAGGTTACTCAAATCATGGAATGCAAAGTTTTTTTTTTTAGCCATATTGCTCGAATGGAATCATACGAACGATTTTCTTCAACATATCGTTATAAAAGGATTTCTTTTTTTCAGTCAATAAACCTTTATTATACGATCACAGAAATAAGAAATTAGAGAAAGAGAAAAAAATGAGAAATTTTCAGGAATTTTTTCCGAAAAGAAAGAGGGGGGGGGGGGGTAAATGGAGATTTCTATCATAATTTCTATTGGCAATTCAGTTTTCCAAACATGAATGGAATAATGTATAAAATTTGAAGAAAAAAATTATCATTTTTTCATTCAATCAAAAATTTTCTTTGCCCCTGAACAGAGCTGTCAGCTTGGGCGATTTTCCACAAACTAGGATATTTGAAAATTATTTTTTTCATTCAAAAATGAGGTGATTCGAGATTTCTAATAACACAGTTTCAAATTCGTGTTTATCAATTCGAAGTTTTTTATAAATTTTTTGAAAAAATTGTTGGTAATCCAAACCATTTTTTCTTCAGAAATGATCAATTTTTCAATTTTTTTTTATTCTGGTCTAAATCCAAAAAATCTATTATTGAAACGTCGACGATTTTTCGGACGTAAAATTGAGAATTTTTTGACTGTTGGAAATTCTAAAATTGTGGGATTTTACTTCAGATTTTGTAGGCACTGCTCTTGAATTCAATTTTTCTAAAATTTTTTTCAATCCATCTGATTTTTCATTATTCCATAATGTACAGATACCTACAATTTGTTTTAGTCAAATTTTCTAAAAATCATTGCTTATTTCAAATTATCTTCACAGGTACCATTATTAAATTTTGTCAGGAGGAAGAGATAATTCTGGAAATAACTTTTCATTAAAGTAAAAAAAAATGAAAGTAATTTCATATCTGACAATTTTGAGCCTCCTTCGCCCATGCACTGCCAAACTTTAGGAACCACTGCAAGTGCAACACTGTTTTTAAAAAGCAAGCTTTAAAATGATTTTTTTCTTCCAAAACAACTAGGAAAAAAGTGTGCGCAAATAAATTGCCCCTTTCATTAATAATTTAAATTTGAAAAAGAGACGAAATCCTCAACCTCTAATTTATTTTAGGCCTCATATGACCGAGAAAAGAGAAAGCCAAGGTTCGAAAATTGATGATTTTGAAAAGTAATAATTCGTTTTTCAGTTGGCTACTTGAAAAAATTCCATTTCTTAGGATTAAAAGTTTTCGGCTTTCAAAGTTTTTTTTCCGAATCTTGATTTTTTTGTGTCTTATTGTTTTATTTCTGAGCACGAACAATTTAGATCCTGGAATAAGAAAATTTACTCGAAAACGAATAAAAATTTCGTTTTCTTGGTAATTCGACGTACTTTCAGTAATCCATTTTTCTCCATCAACCGTGGCCTTCGGTTCTCCTCTAACTTCGTATAAAAAAAAATGAGAATTTCATTTAACCGATAAAATTCATATTTTGGCAACAAAAAATTACGATATTGGAAAAAGCTTCGTCGATTGTTTCATTTTCGTGGAATTTAATTAAATTTCGTACACTTTTATAGTATTTTCGGCGTCCGTTATACGTATTAACGCTTCAGCTCGGTGAATGTTTATTTTAAAAACATTCCAGCCTAATAATACAACATTAATATTCCACAACGATTATTTCAAACGCGATTTTAAATTTAACCAGTCAGCCACGTGCTACGGATTTTTTGGCAGTGTCTTTCATCGCACCACGCTCGTGTAAAAACCTCCTATACCCCTTTCGAAATCCGATTCACGTGCCTTGGGCTAGGCAATCGTGCTAAAACAATTTGAAAATTTTTTCTACGGGTTGAGTTATCTTAACGGCCGAGAAATTCGATTATTTCGAGGCCAATGTCCGATTAAATAGAACTTTTGTCGATGCTGTTACAGCGCAAATAAAAAAATTGTTGGATTGCGGTCCGGCCATTTTATCTACTTATGAGATGACTCGAATACGAGGATGATGATGAGATGTTGACTTACTATTAACTTTTCGAAAAAAATTCGCTTTTGTATACGAAATGGATTTTTTGTATCAATATTGATATCACCCACGATGTTTTTAGATGTTTTACGACGTATTTGCTAATTTGTTTGAATTTGATTGAAATATCCGCTTAGTCATTTGTTTTTCTGTTTGTTTGCTTTACAGGTGAGTTCCTTCTTTATTCAAGAGAGATGATTTTTCATGTCGGTTCGTTTTTTATGATATTTCATTATGATATGTACTTTTTTGGGGGTTAAATTAAATGTGCATTCAGCAAGGGTGGATAGGCTGCATTATTATGGAAAAAACAGCTTCTTCGAGTCTGATTCAGCAAAATTTATTTAATGAGAAGGGATATTTCAGAACAAAATGTTTAATGATGAAAATTTCGGCGAAAATACGAAAATTAATGAGAGTGTAATATTTGTAAACTTTAAAATTTGTTTATTCATTTTTTTACCATTATGAAAAATATTTACTTGCCTCAATTCTGACAATAAACCTCCTAACAGGTACGTTCAGTAATGACGAGTTTTCAAAGACGTAAATAAAATTGCCTAATTGGTTTGCCGTAAATATAGCAGCTACTCTACGATAAATGAGCTAAACATTCTAGGATGCGATTAGAATTTTTTTTCGGATTTCGCATAAGAATAGAAGTCATCAAAAATTCGACAACTTTTTTTGATGACGTTTCAAAAACTTTGAAATTCTGCAAAATGGTTGCTTGTTCAAATGAAGATCTCGAACTTTTTCCTTAATTTGTTCTATATTCAATCAAAAATTGACCTACGATGACAAAATATATGCTGCTCCTTCAGAAAATACAAAAAAAATCTGTTTAAAAGCTTCAAGTTGAAAAAAGTTCAATTTCGATGAGAAAAAATACTGAAAAAACTTACATTCTTGAAATCTTTTTATTAAGAACGACATAACAAAAAACTGTATTTGTTTCAAAAAATAGCAATTTTTTCAAATTGTTTGCATTGGCGATTCCGACAAAAATTTTCAATGTTTTCAAAGGCCTTAAAAAGAGGCCTCCGAAGTTCTGGTAAAATTTCCTCTCGCAATACTACCAACTTTTAACAACAAAAAATACATTTTCTCAAATGAATTTTTGTTGATTGTTCAAACTTCGAAACCACGAATCACATTTATCATCATTTTATTTCGATAAAACCGTAAGGAAATGATGTCAAAAATGGAAGGAGGAAATGGTAAATTAACAACCTAAACCCACTTTATTTTTGGGAAATATTTCACCACGCTTCGATAATTTTAGGGATTTTCGGTAAACTAATTCGAAGAAACGAGAGACTAATAGACAAAACTTGATAAGATTGACCAAGCTTGAGATAATTTTGCTTTTCATTCATGCAAAAAGGGAATGAAAAATTGCCAGATGGTGAATATTTTCAACTTATTCACGGATTTTTCAATTTGAAATGCCATTCGATCTCATCGTCTTCTCAATAGGAAATCAAATCATCTCCAGTTTCTCGAATGTACGAAATTTCAACTTTCGCTTCTTGAAGAAAAAAAAAGGCTCAGACGGCTCATAGTACTTTGAAAAAATTACACAGGTCGACACGATTTTTATTTCTGAATTTGCTTTTACGTAACTAATAAAGGAAAAAATATATTTTTTGGCCAAAGTTTGGTTGGGGGGGGGAGTGGGAGGCAAAATACTGATTTTTCAAGGGCAATGAGCCCGAACATTACAAAAAAAATTTTGACCAGTCAGATAGAAAATTTTACGGTGAACCGAATTCCGCAAACCGCAGACCTCCATCTCTTTTAGAAAATGAGCTGCAATTTTTTTTATAAAAGAAATGGAGGTTTGCGGTTTGCGGTATTTGATTCACCATAAAATTTTCTACGGCTCTCGCCATGGTCATTATGGCCTAAAAACCCTTAGTTTTCTCGAAAATTTCACTTTTTCACGAAAAAGACCCAAAAAAATGTGATTTTTTCACATAGTTTTGAAAATAATGAGTTGTAACTTTTTTTCTAAACGAGATGGGAGGTCTGCGGTTTGCGGACTTCGATTCACCGTAAAATTTTCTATATAATTGGTCAAAAAAAATTCATTTTTTTTGTAATGCTCAGGCTTATTGCCCTTGAAAAATCAGTTTTTTGGCCCCCACCCCGAAGCAAAATTTGAAAGCCGGGATTGAGCAAGATGATGTATTTTGATGTCTAGAATCAGAATTTCTTCAAGAGAACCCAGAAATAGAGCAAAAAAATTTTTGTTGACCTGTTATTCTTGGTCGAGACAATTCTGAAATTTCTAAATTTTTGTACCTACATTTTTTATCACTTTTACGAATCACAAGGTGAAAAGAACAGCAAAATTTCATACGTCTGTTACCCGTAAAAAATCAAAATAAGAAAACTTGTATCATTTCAATCGAGTAATTTTTATCATTTTGTTTCCAATAATAACGTATTTAAATATCTCCGCTTTACAATATTTTCATCGAACTCAACAAGTCAACTGGGAAATCACGCCTTCCAATTTCCAGCCAGGTAGGCTCGTCTTGAAAAAACAAAAATTTCTTCGCTTTTCGCGAATCTCGTTTCTCAGCGGACTAAATTCAACGCATCAAAAGATTGCTTTTATAAATCCCTCATAAAGGGGTATTTCTTGCGAAGAATCCCCCCACGCCGAGCTCGCCTCGTCCATCACGAACATCGTAAAACGTTTAATTCCCTCTCGTTTGGGCCGAAGTACAAGAATTCTGCGGCGTATTCCTCGGAGACGCGATACCGCAGCGATTCGCAGCTTCCGGGAGTGTTCTTGACGGAGAGAGGTATTTCAATCAAACAGACGAGACGCTACACCCTAACAATTACCCGATTTATCGGAGCCTAACAATGAAAATGAAAATACATGCTTCAGGTAGCTGGCCCGGTCCGCCGACGTGACGCCGCTTGAGAATACCCCATACTCCTCAGCTCTGCGCCGATTTCGACGGCTAAATTTGATAAATTACAGCGTATTCGGCTCTTTCATATTTTTTCGTTCAAGTTTTTCAATTAAAACATACAATACGGATATTCGGAAAGAATTGAATCCTTTTTTCTCCGGCTGATGGGCCTCTTCATCGTCAACCACGCCAACATCATCGGAATACCGGTGTGATGTCGGGCAACGATTGCTAAAACGCTGCTGGAGCGATAAAGCGGAATTGATACGTAATACTGATACCGAGACTATCGCGTTCTATCAACGGGGGAGGCTTTTATTTGTGAAATGTAATACAGATACCTTGGTCGAATCGTCGACGAAACACGAATCGTTGTCGGTAACCCACGCTACGTATTTAATCCAACACTCGGCTGAAATAGCTTAGATTCGAAACAAATTCACACCTACTTTTCAGCGTTCATTTTTCGATTAATTTTTCCGCCCGTCGACATAATCAAAACGAGAGTCGCGGAAACCCCAACCTGTTTGGAAAATTCCATCTTTTCAGACTCGTTTCTAATTACATATCCCGAGGCCATACTCGTACAACGCGACAAAACGATTCGAAATGATTTAGAATTTCGTTTCCAAGCTCGAAAATAATTAACAAAGAATTTGTTTTCAGTTTTAAAAAAGCAGCGTTAATTGAAAGTAACTTTTTACACGTGAAAAATTCAAAGCGCGTTTTTTTTTCAACGTTTTTTCGCAACTTTTTGTATCCGGCAAAATAACTGGAGAATTTCTCGGCGATAATAGTTTTAATATTATTGAAGTTTTTCACGTAGATACGTTTTTCACCGAAGTCTCAAGGTGTTCTTGTTTGATTCAGCCGCGAACAATTACACGTAGTTTTTGCTTCAAATTAATGGAATTTTTTTTCCAAACTTTACGTAGGTATTCCGAAAGTTTACAATTTGATGGAAAAAATTTTAAACGAAACAACACCTGGAAAAAATTGAAATTTGTTGCGGGCGAGTTTTTGGCTGAATAAATTGAAAATTTGGATTTCCAGCGTATTTAAATAATGCCTTGGGAATACGTATTAAGCTTGCAAATTGAAATTTTTTTATAATAGAATGCAAATAATGACTCGACGTATTTAATTCGTGTTTTAGTACTTGCTTTTTATCGTCCGCATCTAGCATTATGCATCTTTTGTGTTTTAAAGTAAGAAAAATTGTACTTGGCTGAAGATATAAATTGGATTTTTTGAAACCCATGTATTCGTTTGAAAAAACGAATCATTTTTCAAAGGGTACCAGTGGTTAAAATGGGCGAATCTGCCCCAGAGCTGAAATTCGAAACTAACCCACGGAATTTGGTTCTTGGGGTCTGAAAACCAACTGGTAAAATTTTTGGGTCACTACCCCTCTCCTAGCCTGAGTTATAGGACAAAACTTACTTTTTTCAGCCGTTTCCATTAAAAAGTTTTTATCTGCGAGAGTTTTCAACCATCTTTTTTTTTTTCAAATTTACGTGAGTTATACATTATACTGAGGGGTATTAGTGGATGGTTTGAAAAAAAAAAATTGATGATTTTTTCTAGCCCAAAATCGCATTTGAAAACTTGAAATCGAGTTTCTACTTGGTGTTTCAGAGGTGCAATTTTGAAAAAAATATATTTCATGTACCTATCTGATCCCTATCTACAACGTAATGTTTTTTCAGAATTTTTTAGATGGTGCACGGAAAAAACAGAAGTTACGAAAATGAATATATTTTACCCCAAAAATAATAAATTTTATCAAAAAAAGATAGATTTTATCTAAAAAATTAATAAATTTTACCAAAATAATAAATTTTAATCGAAAAATAATAAAATATATTCAAAAAAATAATAAAATGTATTCAAAAAAATAATAACGTGTTTCAATTCACAAAATGGATGAAAAAATATTATTTATCATCAGAAAAAATAATAAAATTTGTCAAGAAAATGAATAAATTTTACCAAAAATAATAAATTTTATTCAAAAAAATTATAAATTCTACCTATTTTGAGAATTGGGACACGTTATTATTTTTTTGGATAAATTTTATTTATTTTTTTTTTTCGGTGTCGAAAAACCAGCTTTTCAGAACGTTTTTCACACATAAAAATGGTTTATTTTCAGCCGAAAAATTTTTTCGGGTTATAATATCCCAAAATACGTACTCGTATTTATACACCATTTGTCTGGAATCGTTCACGGGAGACTTGAACAAATCAGTAGAATTTTTCATGGACAATTCGATCTAATTAGGTGAATATTTCACCAGCTATTTGATTGAAGCAAGTGATTCATTATTGACAGATGATTCAATTAAGAAGGGAGATATCTTTGTTTTCTAAGAACGATGTATTCAGATAAAGAAAATTGTTCACAAAAGATTTTATTAATTCCCAATTTCAAATTCAATGAATCTTTCACAATTGATCGAATCGAAATGAGCGAATTGTTCACGGACTACTAAATCGAACCAAGTGAATAATCGTTCATCGTTCGCAAATAATTTGACTGAAATGCTAGAATAGGTCTGGCCGGATATGCGATGAAATTGGCCCCAGACTGAATTTTAGTTTAAATTCCCAAAAACGTACCCCTTGATGTAAAAAATATCTGGGAAAATTTTTGGATCCCCCCAACCCCTTCCCATTCGGAGATATGGTCACTTTATTGGCTGATTTTCAAGAGTTTTTAATTTCGATGGAAATTAAATAAATTTTCTACTCTTTAGCACAAAGCTACATCTCATAGAGGTGTATTTACCAGATTTTTTTTTCAAAATTTTTTGTGCTCTCTTTCATGTTTTTTCGGCTATTTGAAGTTTTCAATCGTAAATAACGCCATAGGTATAAACGGAGTCCGCGACCACTTTAAAAAATCCCCAAAAAACGTGTTTTTAAACGTAGATTCACGTGACGTATTCAGCTTTGGCGATTTCCGCGCAGCGAGGGCCAAAATTCGCGAAAATCCGTGCAAAAATTATGTTTTTTTCAGCAGATTTTTTAAATTTTGAGCGTTTTGTGTAGAAAGAAATGACCAAACGAAGAAACTAACGTCGAATTCGTGTTCAGCGGGTCAAAATACCCCGATAAACGCCCTTTTCACGATCGTGTTACTCAAAACCTCAAAATTCGCTATTTTTATCAAAAAATCAGTGAAAATAGTGAATTTTGAAAATTTAAGCAAAACGATCGCGAAAAGGGTGTTTATCGAGATATTTTGATCAACTGAGCACGAATCCGACGTTGGTTTTTTTATTTGATCATTTCTTCCATAGTTCTATATAAAAGGCTCGAAATTTGAAAATTCTGCCTCAACACCATTTTAGTATGGATTTTCACGATTTTTTGGGGATAATAAAAAAACCAACGTCGGATTTGCGAGGAGTGGACAAAAATTTTTGAAAAAAATCTGGGAATTAAATTTTTATGAACGATTTGATCGCAATTAGTAAATAGGTAGAGGTGCCTATAGGTGCATTATTGTTCGAGAATAACTCGTTTAAATAATACATAGAAACGAATTCAATAAATTGAGGGAATTTTTGGATCATCAGATGAATTATTTCGTTGAACAAGTGTCTAAATTTACACAGAAGAAAAAAACTTTTCAATTTTTCTTATTTTTTTTGGACTTTTTGAATACCGTAGGTATATCAATTTGATAAAAAATTCAGGATTTGTTAAAATAAGATAATCTAGGTAGGTACTCAATTCCTCATCCTGAAACGTGATTTTCAGCTCACAATTTTTTTACGATATAGCAGTTCTCCTCCATCAAGGTAACCGAGCTCCAGTTCAACGAATCAATCGGCCATTATCCTTTGAGATTTCTCTCCCACACCCCCAAAAATTCTCTAGAAATCAACCAAAATACAATTTAATGCCACGATCCAACAATTCTAACAGCATAAATCTCTCCAACATGATGCTTCTCGCTCCAACGAACAAAACTGACTGTCAATACGTATTTGCGTCTATCTCAAGTTCGGTAAAATCCAAAGGACATTACAACTTACCTCCTCTTAACCGGAAGTCATATTTCAGACAGGTTAGAAAAATAAAACCCAACATACCATTACACTCCTCCACATCGACCCTTCCCAAAGGATACCATTACAAGTTAATTTACCTTTCATTTTTCCCTTTCAACTCGCGTAACCATTTCTGCAAAGTGCGATCGAAGCATGTTGAGCGAAAACGAGCTCGCAACGTAAATATGTTTTTAAAAACCTCAACGAGAGATGAAACGGGCCGGTACTCGGGTTCATAGGTGCGAAGAAGAGAAAAAAAAGACGGGTGTTGGGTACTACACATATCCTGGTGGCAAGGCGTACACACCCTACACACACTAACGATAATTCACTTTGAAAGCTTGGCAATAGGCAACTGGATATTTAATTTCACAGTTGAACGCCGAAAGCGAAATTTTACAAAGGTAGCCTCTTAAAAAGCAATTTTTATATAAAATCCACTCGAGCTTAATAACAACCTCGCATTCTATGTTTGTATTGTACTTCAACTTTTCTTCCAATTTGGTCTATTAAAAAGCCATTAAAATGTTAAGAGTTCTCGGCTATAACAGGAAAAATTGAGAAAATCTTCGCAATTGAAAGGAAATAAACTGTCTTTGCGTTTCGTCGAGACTACGCGTACTTTTTTTCCACCTTCGCCTCCTCCCTTCCTTTTCTCCGGCTTCTCGTATCTTTGGAGGTTTTCGAGCGAGTTAACGTGCCATTTAATGATTGATAAGTACTCGTTAGGATTTATTAACCAAACAACCGACAATCGAGTGGTTTAAATTTGTTAAACGGGTTCGAATCCGTCGCGTCATTCGGTCCGAAATTGATATAATTGTTAGAAAGGTTTCGCCTTTGCCGGAGGTATCGAGCGATTCGGTGCCTTTTTTCTCGGGCGACACGAACGCGCCATCCGCGCCATCCTTCATCGCCTTGTTTAGGATGTGTTGATTTTTTACGGACGATTTTTCAAGCTACGACGACAGCTCGGGTAGGAACGAGCAATAAAAATTTTTATTTCGGTTCGGCGATAGTCGGGTCAAGGTGAGCGGGGGTTTCGTATATAATATCGATGACAAATGGCGGTAATTTCGAAGGCGTATGTATTTCGGTAACTGGCTGCGTTTTGATATTGGCTCGAGAATTCGCGTCCACGGTAGTTTGTCTCCTAGAAGACAAGAGAGTTTAAAATTTCACCCCCATTGATTGACTTTGCTCACGTATATGCATTGGGTATGCTGGATAACCGAAGAAATACCGCAAATCCGCCTATTTTTTTCCATTCTCTCGACGAACACGTAGGGTTTCCTTTTTGCCAATTTTTTTCCCACTTCCTTTCACTATCGGCAACCGAATGCTGTTAATTTCGCGCCAATCTTGGTTCGATACCATTGGCCAAGAAAGTTGTACGTTTATTTCCGGTGTGCGCAGATCCGCTTTCAATTTTATCGACTTCGGTATTCTTTTTCCGTGCCTATGTACGCCGAGTAAAACTTATCGTTTGTTTTATCGCGCAATCTTATATACGAATCGGGATACCTTAAAAGTAAAACGATACGGTAGTAAAAACCCAATCCCCTCGGTTTTTCCCGCCATTGTACGATGTGTTTCGTTCGCAGAGCACGTTGTGATTTTTCCACTGTATCCGTTTCCTATCTGGCCACACAAACTTGGATTTTTTTGCTGTTGTATTTCTTTTTTCGATGTACTTTTTACTTCTTTCAAGTCATTAATTTTTTTTCCTCCTTTAACAAAGTAGCGTTCATTCGGATACTCGTTGACTGGTTCATTTGCTTCGGAAACTTTGGAAATGGGATTATGATTTCGCGCCAATTTATATCGTCGGGCTGGATCGTTATGGGTGGATGTATGGCTGGTTCCGATGTTGCGAAATTTTTAATTGGTTGGGTCGATTGGATCCATTGAACAAGGTTGGTTGATTGGTTCGAGTTGTTTTGAGATTGGTGTTTTTCAGATGATGAGCTCGCGGTCGATTTATACTCGTGAAAAGGGAGATTCTTATTTCGCGAGAAAGGGGGCTCCATTTTTTCTGAGAATAAATGTAATCAACCCGGACGGGCTACCGTGAACTTCTTTTTAAATCAAAGATTCCTCTTTGAAAAACAACCATAATGCATCACTTTTTAAAAATAGAAAATCGCTTAGATTGGTACCCGGAACTGTGTCATAAATTAATCAAAACTTCAAATCAAATAACCCGTTAGATTCGAGCTTGAAACTTTGATAAAAATCGAAGAAAATTCAAAATGGAACATACCATTAGATTTCTGCCTACTGGAAAAAGAAAAAACTGATAAAAATTCAAAATCAAATATCCCATTTTTTCTTGACCATTTCTTCCAAACATGATGTTTTTTTGTTACTTTTTAAAAATGAATAATCGCTCATATAACTCGCGCAAAAATCGATCAAAGTACAAGATCAAATAGCTCGAATCTAAATAATAAGTAGCTATACGAGTATGTTCCTTTTTTAATTTCGACCATTTCCTTTAGAAAAATCGGTTGTGTTTTTTTTGGAAAAATTATTATGTCATTGTGCTACTTCTTTAAAAATAACAAATCGCCCATAATTTTGGCGAAAATCGATCAAAATTCAAAGTTGATGAATTTCGAACCACGAACCATTGCAAATCATTACAGATAACTTGGACAAAACTCAATACAAAAAATGATTTTGAACAAAAATTGTATTAAAAAATAAAATAAAAAAATAAATAACAAAGTGCATACTTATAAAAATTTTTATTGAGGCATATATGAGATCAACCATGGTTCTATGAAGTTTGTAGAAACGGTAATTTTGATGGAAAATTCCTATCCACAAAATTTGCCACATGTTCAAACCTTTTACATGTGTGGTCAAATACATGGATAATTATTATCCGTAAAATTAACCACAGTTTTATGGATTCCCTCGAACTCTAGAAACTTTAATTTTGATGGAAAATGCCTATCCACAAAATTTGCCACATCTACAAACCTTTTACGTTTGTGGTGAAATGCATGGATAATTATTATCCGTAAAATTAACCACAGTTATACGGGTTTCCCCGAACTCTAGAAACTGTAATTTCGATACTAAATTTTGAATAACTATCAAATTTTAATTTGAGAGGAGAGGGGTTGTAGATCTAAAATGATGAAATGCAAAAAATTTCATAATTTTCCGTTTAATTTTCGACATCATCAAAAAAGATGAATGGGATGAAAAAATTCATTGAAAAATTCTATCGAATAAAATTAGAAAATCATCTAACCGAGAAAGTGACGTGAGGAATCTTCCACCAATTATCAAGTTTGTAACCAAAACCAATCATTTTCCACCCACGTTATAAAAAAGTTGATGGTTAAAATTTTGATTTATATTCTTTTTGTTACAAATTTCATTCTTTGAAACTGATTTCGTTTATAGAAAAAAAAATCAAAGCATTTACATTGTTCAACTTTTGAAACCGGTTCAGGTCCATCCAACCAGTTTCATTAAATTCTGTTTGAAGCAATATGAACATGAAAACGGAATATTAAACTAATTTTATTTACGGCAAACTGCTTATGCAATTTAATTAACTCCGTCATCGGAACTCTCAAGTTATTCACGGCGAACTGGTTATGCAATTTTATTAACTTCTTTATGAAAATCATCGATATTTACGGGTCTGCATTTTTTTCGACGATTCTAATCTATTTTTTAGTGCTGAGTTCGAATTCGATTTCAATTTTGTTTTATCACGTCAAGATTTATCATTTTTGAGAGCTCATTGAAAAAAAGACCGCTCGACAAATTTTTCTAGCCTAATTTTTGTAAAAAAAAAAAAGAACTGGTCTCGCGGACCTCTTATTTATTCAAAATTAAGCAAGATATTCAACATCCGAGCATAGAGGTGAGTCAAACTTTAAAAGTTTCAAAAGTTCAAAGTTTTTTTCAATTAAATTCCCGGGGAAAAGGACCACACTGCCAATGTTCCATTTTTCACTTTGAAACAAAAAACCCTCAGGAATCAAAATGGAATTCGTCCCCAGACCACGTCATTAAAAATTAAACAAAATATTCAACTATTAAATGAAGGAAGCCAAACTTGAAATTATGAAAAACAAGTCCACTCAATTTCAAACCCTTTTTTAGCAAAAATTCATTCTTGATCAAGGGGCCTCTTTTTCCTTACGCCCTCAAGTGTTGAATTTCTCATTGAAAATTTGTTTAAGGCTGTACTTCAGCTTCCAAAAATATGAGAAAATAGGTAATACAAACACAAATGGTTGCAGATTTTTACAGATTTTAGTTAAACTCGCGACCTCGTTAATTTTGTAAACAACCATGTCGTTTATTAGCTAAAAAACATTAAAACTATAATAATTGGCCAATTTTTTTCGGAAATAATTGAATTTCAAACATCTATAGTTCACTTTTGTTAGTTTTGTTGAAACAAAACAAAAATATTAATACATAAATGTCAAAAAAACTGCGAATAACTTTACGAATAAGGCGATTTGAAATTGATAAATCGAACGATATTGAGCATTACAAACTTGAAAAATTATTGGCTATCATGGATGTTATCTCTAGACTCGATATCAGTACGTAATTGTATAATTTTTGCGAAAGTTTTGTGGGTCACTGAATGAATGGATTTTTTTCGTTTTTGCTTTTGTTATGGGTAAACTTGGCCATCCTCGCCTTTCCCTCAGTGCATGTGGTAACACTGTATGCTGCGCCGTAAAACGTAGTTCTGAGCCGGTACCCGTATGATACGGGTACCGAGTTCGGTACAGTTAGTAAGTCGGATCGCTGCCACGAACATCTCTTAAGGTGTTCGAACGGGAGAGCTAAATAGACCATTCGGTTAAAGTGGTTATTCAGTGTGTAATTGTGCCATTTTCATATAAAGTGTGTTATATTTCGTGCCATTAAATACTATTTCACGTTTCAATTGTGTTTTCGTGTAAGTTTAGTTAAGGATTAGTCCTGACGAGGTACCTAATCTTTACATTGGCGCTCGACACGTGTGGTTCAATAGCAGCCTGTACAACTGCACCAGAATCCCACCCTGGGTAAAGGTAATTAATACCGAATTTACCGTGAGTGTTTTTTATCATTTTTTTGGTTAGAATAAAAGTGAACTTTACTGGATATTTTATATGTCCGTGGATAGGGTCTACCCTGACCCTGAGCTCTGCCCTTTACACAGAGCCAAAACCTAGTGCTTTTACTAGCTTTTTATATTTCGTTTTTTAATTATCATCAACGTAATTTCGCGAATTTCATGTGTCTCTGACTTCTGTGTAGAATAATTCTCCACATACGTCGTTGAGAATTTCTCAGAAATTCAAACGAACACGTTGACGGCGAGAACGGTTGAAGCGAAGCTCCCTCCCGCCCACCCGATACGTCAGCAGCGCCGCAGCTACGAACGCATCATACGTTCATAGCCACGTTGCCAACTGGAACTACTTGCTGTGAAAAAACGGTTACATTTTGCCGCCGTTTCCAAGCACGTAGCCAGCCGATATTGACGCGACTACCAAGCCACGCGCAGCCAACGGAATATTTTTTCACACCACAGTATTATACTGCAGTGATAATTTTAATACGTAGTGCATGCTGTAGCTAGTAGTTATTTATATTGAATGAATTGTATTTTCGTAAACTGTGCATTATTTTCATTGATTTGTTTCCCCCTTGTTGTGAATAATTTTTATTCACCACACAGCTAATTAGAATAATTCTTATAGCTAAATAAAATTATTTATTATAAATAATCTCGATTTGTATGATTTCATTGATTATCAATAAAATCCTTGATTATGTCTACCGATAATATAAACGTGAATGAGATTAGGAACAATTCCGAATCTCAACCAGAAATATTATCTGGTCCAAGATCGGCGGCAGTTACAGCACGTCAGGTTATTTCTGACGTAGCTAACGCCAACAGACGGAAACGCCGATCTCGTGGTGGGCGAAAGCATAAAAAACCGCCCACCAATGGTTCCCAAAATACGACTGAACATTCCGGAGATGAAAATTCCGAACCTGACAAATATAATAACGATCAAATACCTGGTCAACAGGTATTTAATGACCAGATACAACAACAGAATATTGAAAATCCAGTTTCTGAAAATCAGAGTGCTGAAAATGAAAATATTCCACACGTTGAGAACGTGAACCAGGCTGCTGATAATCAACAACCTAAACGCCACGTTTCAAACGTCCGTATCTTTACCAGATCTGCTCCTGCAAACTCGCCTAAGGCAACCGCATCGACATCAAACGCAACCGCTTCGACACGGGCGCTTGAAAAGTTGCCTACCTCACAAGACAAGGCATTTTCAGTGGTAACCATTGAAGATGCGCCTGTCGGTGACAATGAAGGCGATAATATTGAACGTAATGATTACGTTCCGATCCCAAATGGTGACAATGTCGTACATACGATCACACCACTAGACTCAGAGGATGAACCGTCGTACCATTCTGGTGCTGAAAGTTCATATTCCTCAGAACACGAATATGACGTAGATGACCAAACGAATGGTCGTCAACCCAGAGATGGAACGAACTCACGCCCTCAAATACAAAATGTAGGTCAAGGGGCACCGAATCTCTCGGCGACCTTGACCACCACAAATGTAGGGTGCGGGGTGTTAGATCATCTAACCACCCCCGCCCTAAACTCTCTCACACCATCAGACGCATCGAATAATATCGATGTGAATCTGAACCAACAACTGGTTAGGGTGAGTATACACTCACCCGGAAATACATCGTCAACCGCGACCGTAGCTACCAGCAATATTTCAAAGAAAGCATTGACTACTGGTAGCTATGGCGAACGATCAGTATACACTCCTCCTCCCCTCCTGTCGCCGAATGCGACAAGAGAACGGACGATAAACAATATCGCCAAACTCCAGCAATGGATAGAGAGGGAGAGGGCGGTAGATCATCAACGTTTATCTCACGTCGAAAGGGTACAAGAAACCCAAGTAAAAAATTACCAGGACAACGCCGAGGCGATTATCGCCACAAAGCGTACCCTGCGTGATCATAATGCACAAATAAATAATAATACCAGTAATATTGACAAGCTGACCGCATTCATTCAACGTAGTGCGGAAAGAATGGACCGCATAAATGCGGAACAAACGGCCGCGTTACAGGAGGTAAAAAACGAGCATAATGCTCGCTTGAACTCCCTGGAACAAGTTGTTACTGCCACAAACGATGACTTCGAGCAACGTTTGAGCAAAACAACTGAAGCGACCGTATATATGTCAGAACGAATTGAAGAAATCGAAAAACATCTCGAAAATTCGAACGACCGTCGGCATTCGAATGAATCCCGAGGTTCGAACGGATCTCAGGGTTCGAGTGATCGAGATGATGGACGTGAGAAAAAGAAGGTCAAAGTAAAAGTCTTGAAGACCGATACATCCTACAATGCCTTCAAAAAACGCGGAATAATTTTCGAAGGAGCGTTACTTTACCAACCTCACGAATTTATAAAACGATTTGAAAACCATATTCGTGATATCACTATGTCTGGTCATCAGATGTGTGGAATGCTTTTGTCGCTGATCCGTGTCCACGAATCGTGGGTCAACGAGCGACAGAGCTATGACGATTATCGTAAGCTGAAGAAAGAATTCTTCATCGAATTTTGGAGCACGGGCGAGCAGGAGAAATCTGCCGCCTATTTCCAAAAAACCAAATTTCAAATGGCTGACCAGCGAAGCCTGGCCAACCATTTCATATGCTGGTTCCGCACGTTCGATGAAATCGAGACGATACCCGATGATCGGGTTATCCAGATGATGGTGAACAAAATGCCAAAGAAAATGCGGGATCTGTTCCCGGAAAAGTATCGCGAAAATGCTGAGGTTTTCCGGGACAGACTCGAGGAGGTTTCGATGGACCGCCACGAGGTGGAAGACGACGCCGAATGCGAGTTCGTCGGCGAGAAAAACGATAATCGTTCTCGCCAAACGTCGAACAACCGCACTTCCGATTACCGGAAGGAGGCAAATTCGAAACCTTACGCAAAGTTCACGAACGGTAAGCACACCACGGTGCCAAAACCGTCGGAACCCAAGACCTCGAAACAAGCTATCACGGATGGGAGAAAATCCCCCATCTTCAAGAAAGTAAGTTTCGGGGACCAGCCGAAAAAGACGACTCCTGTAAATCAGGTGGAGACGGAAGAGGTGGAGAAAACGACAGAGTCGGAAACCGACCCCACTTCTCCTCCACCTGAAAAGGAAACGCCCATTCAGTCCGAGAATGAGCAGTCTTCGGAAAACGAGGAAAACTAGAACAGAACGGGCCACGTTCTAGTTGCAATCTCGAGCCCAATTTTCTCGAAAAGAACTTCGAAGAGTACGAATTTATAGGGGATGGAATTCCGCACTTCCTGAAGCGTCAAGCAGCAGGATCGGGTCCGCTCCCATCGTACTTAAAACATCAGATATCATTTCTCGATTTGCTAAAAGAAATCGAGCATGTCGAATTTACGAAAAAGAAGGCAATCTTGGGCGCCGGTACGATGGAGCTGAATTATTCCAGGAAACCGTTCGACGTCCTCGATAAAGAACTCAGAGCAGTCGTAGATTGCCTCTGTAAAAAAGGGTTCGAGGATATAATTCTTATATTCCCAGTCGTAAAACCCCGCCTTAAAGACGAGAAACCAGTGAGTAGGCACCGATATATCCAATACAGAAGAATGTATTCGCGCCTGACACAGGATGATCGAATATCTGTATGGCACGGTCCCGCTCACTGTTACACCGAAATCGAATGGGTAAAGAATTTCATGGATAAGAAATTCGCACGCCCTGCCGTTGACGAAAATACTAATATCATTATGAGAATGGACAAATTCCATTTCTCGGATACGATAAAGAAGTATTTTATCGCAAAAGCAACCTGCCCCGAAGTGGCGCACGCGCTTTTGCGAGACAAACAGCGGCATGAAATGAGTGCCCGGAAACGATCGAATAAGGGCGGACTAACAATCCGTCATGATGACGAAAATTTTTTCCAACCGGATCCGAACGGAAAATTAAAGGCCGAGAGACGAGCGAAACATAAAGAATTTTACTCGTTCCGACCTGAGAAAAAAATGTCGCCGCCCGGCATTAATAAAGTAGCCGTCGCAAACGACTCAAGCGACGACGAACGTGACAAAACCCAAGAACGTCCGAAAAATGATCATCGGCGAAGGGTAATACACAACCCGGATTCGGAATCTTCGAATCTTTCTTCAAGTTCTTCGTCGGACTCGTCCTCAGAATCGAGTTCGGAATCTGGCGAAGAAATACGTTTACCCCGCAAAATGAAACCGATCGATCCGGAGGATGTTGACAAATTGACCGTATGTTTTGCGAAACGCAAACCTAAAAAACGCGTCAGTTATAAAACAGCGGACGAAAAATCCCAAACGGAAGTTTCGGATGGATTCGTCACCGGCTGTGAAACCGCAAAGATTGATACGAATGTGCGATTGGTCGAATCGATCGACAACACGAAAATTCCGTTCGAAGATATTGACCCGATGATCAAGGCTCAAATCATAACGGAAGCGACGGAAGATCCGACGTGTGTGGTCGATATGGAATTCGGCGAATCAATGATGCACCCCGTACAATTAGACACAGGGGCACTCCCGAATGTGATTTCTCACAAAATGGTGGATGAAATCACCCGGAGCCAACCCAACCACATTATGTACGTACCACTTACCAGGCCTGTCAAAATGAAATTGGCCGACGGTAAGTTGGTAGACTCGATGTCGAACATCGTACTCATCGCAATGCACTTTAACGACATTCCGATGATAATGCCGTTTTATGTGTTAGAGACTTCAGCCAGAATAATCATCGTAGGTAGATTATCTATGCGTATTCTGGGTATTGAGATGAATCTGCGCGAAGGATTCGCGTGGTGCAGACCTCAAGGTCGTTCGTACAAGTCCAAGCTTTGGTTTAAGCCTGGAGGTACGTTCCAAGGACCAGATGTCGCAAATCTAGACATCCTAAAGGTCAATGTCCCGAAATTGTACGAACGAGAAGCGATAATCGAAACTCGTGATCGTACAAAAAAAGTCGATTGGAGCCCCTTGGACCCGGAAGACCGGGATTATGGTCCGGAACAATTTCGTGTGAAATTAAGGAAAGACCTTAACGAAGCGGTCCAAGGGGGCCATATTACGCAAGCGGAAGCTGATGACTCGTACGAAGAACTCGTTACATATTCCGATATCTTTAGTCGTTACCCAGGAGAATTCAACGGGGTGCGCGATGAAGACGGGAGCCGGCGTGAAGTCGACTTCAACTTCATCAAACCTCCCGAAGATTGGGACAAATGGAGAGGAGAAAAATATCTCCCCCCCAGGAAGCTCAAACTCCTAATTCGAAAGACGATAAAGATAATGCTGGCCTTGCAGATCATTAGGCCATCAAAATCGAAATATATAAATACGCTCGCTCCAGTCGTTAAGAAAAACGGCGAGTTAAGATTATGCTTAAACGCCGATGAGTTGAATAAATGGCTGGAGCGTACACTGACCGAACCGCGCAGTATCGAAAACATTCTTCACGATGCGAAAGGAGAATGGTTCTGCACATTGGATTTTGTTGCAGGATTTTGGCAACTGATACTTAGCGCGCGTTCTCGACAATTTACCGCCTTCCAGGTCGAGGGGCAGGTATTCGAATTCAATCGAATGCCGTACGGAATTAAAATCGCATCAGCCGAGTTCATCGAGGTTATGAACGATGTAATTCCACTCGACATGGAAGGGGTCCAAACGTTCGTTGACGATATTCTTATCGCCGGCAAGACATTCAAGGAGGTAAAAGAGCGCTTGAAGCGTGTCTTGGACCTACTACGAGAATTCGGTCTCAAACTAAATCCGACCAAAACCGACCTTTTCAAACGTGAGACAAACCATCTTGGTTTCAAACTCGCGAATGAAATGATCGGAAAACAAAGCGAAAAAATCAAAAAGTTCAACGACTTCAAAATGAAGCACACGAACAAGAAAGGTGAATTCGCTTTAACGAAGGTTAAACACGTACAGACCCTGGTAGGACTTACCGGACTGTACCAAAGATTCATCCCGAATTATCAACAAATCCTTGCTCCGATCCATAAACTAGTCACTCCTGGCAAGGACACCTGTGTATGGGGCCCTGAGCAACAGGAAGCGTTTCGTCAATTGGAGGAGGAGTATATTAAGGATTTTAAGCTTAAACCGATCGACCCCGCTCTCGATTTGTATCTAGATACTCTAGTTACAGACGATGCGATGAATTCGGTATTATTCCAAGTAGTCGACGGCCAGGAATGTGTCGTGATGTTCACGAGTTACACATTCCGCCCTCACCAAAAGAACTACACGATCCTGGACCGTGAAATGCAGACACTTGTGACGACCGTGCACAAGATGCAGTCATGGCTCCACGGATCAAAAATACACGTACGATCCGATTTAAAACCGATAGTCAAGAAGTTCGAATCCATAGTTCAGACCCACCGCAAAGCGGCGGGCTGGATTACGGAATTGAACAGTTACGATCTTGAGTACGATATCAAACCCCCGAAAAAGTATTTACATAAGATCAACGCTCCGGAAATCACATTATGTTCGATCGAACTTGCGTTAAGATCTCTCGATTGGACCAGTATTGAACCCTACAGTGTCGAATTCGTAGGTTCAATGGTCGGAGACTTGATGTCGAATTTAGACGACATCGCTCTATTCCAAGAAGATGACGTTGCCTGTAAACGAATTCGAGAAAATCTTACGGTATCATGCCCTGAGAACTCGAAAGCAAAAGCGAAACAGGAACGTCACAAGAAAAAGTTCGCTCTGATACCAGATGATCTGGGCAGAGAAGTTCTAATGCGAACTTACGAAAATGGTACGACGGTGCCGGTGCTCCCTCGTGAACTGTTTTTCGATACAGTCGACTATCTTCACGATGTGTACGGTCACGCTGGTGCGGCGAAGCTGGAGTTAATATTTAAGCGCTTGTATTTCTATACAAACGCTATGAAATATATCCGGTCTATCTGCAACCAGTGTATTGTGTGCAAAGTGAACAAGAGCTACTCCCCCAGAAAGATTCTGGAGTATGCGCAAGTAGAAGCGTATAGTATGGGAGATGTACTCTCTGTCGATCTGTTCGGTCCTGTCGGCCCGAAATCCGGTGTACGGTTTTTGTTGGTCGTAAAGGACGTGTTCACTGGGAAGTGTTGGCTCCGTCCAATACCGAATATCAACAAGAAAACCGTGACCAATTCGATGGAGGCTATAGTAAAGGATATACTAAGCCATCAGGTCAAAATAAATAAAGTTTTGACCGATAACGGGTCACAATTTACGAGTGATACGTGGAATCATATGTTGAATTCGTACGGCGCCGAAGTACGTCACACGACAACATATAATCCACAGTCGTCGCTCGTAGAACGAACGATGCGCATAATCGGAGACAAGCTCCGAGTAAAAGTGAATGAACGATACAATCCGAGCCAAAGCCATTATGGCTGGCATCAGTATATTCATGAAATCGAGCTAGAAATAAATAATACTCCGACGCCATTTAACTTCACACCGAACGAGGCCTGGGGCATTTCGAACGAAATTTCGAAAAATATCCCGGCCAAAACGAACTCGTTCAATTTTCGACACGAGCTGAAAGCGATGCTGGAAACTCTGATGAAAAACGAGCCAGATTCGGTGACGTCGGAGTTCCTGATGAAGAATAAATTGAAATGGGATCCGGATGATCCGGACAACCCTGACGATTTTCTTCACGACGACGACGGTTACATAAGAGTAACCGCAGATGGCGCCTGCTCGCGAAATGGCGATACGAAGGCCATCGCGGGAATCGGTATATGTTTTTCGCCGGAGACTGCGAAAAATGTTTCAGAGAGAATTTCGGTGAAGGGATACCCTGCATCGAATAATCTCGCCGAAATTGTCGCCATCCAAAAAGCATTGGAAATTCTCGACTTCAACGAAATCAAAAAAGTTAAACTTTTCACTGATTCGTTGTATGTCGCGAACGCGATGAATGAACATATCGAGAATTGGAAATCCAATAATTGGAAAAATGCCAAAAAACAAGACGTCTTTCACAAGCAATTATTCCTTGAGCTTGAAACATGGATTAAAAAGTTCGAATCATTTAAACTTTACCATGTGAAGGCCCACGGCGATGACTACGCGAATGCATACGCAGATAGACTGGCAAAGAAGTGTGTATACACCTCTGAACTGAGAAATCTCAAAATCGACGAAATGCATGAGCGTGAGGTCATCGAGACGTTCATTAGAGAAAAACGTCAACAGCAACGCATTCATAATGAATACTTGCACAATAAGACGTACCCCGACCCCCCACTACTCCGTAGAGGGGATATGATTTTATTAACGGAACATAAAAAATCGGAAGCGCCTTTCGGAATATCCGAAAAATTGCTGCCGAAGAAAATGGGTCCGTAAGTAGTATCAAAGTACCAATTCTACTACAAGGTCAATGACCTCGTTGACGTCATAACCTCAGTTAGTACCAATTCTACTACAAGGTCAATGACCTCGTCTCAATTACGCTCAATTATCAAGCTCATCGATCTCGTTGACGTCATAACCACAGTGACGTCATTACACTATTCGAAATTTTTTATAATTCAGAATGAATATTTATCTACCTTGATTGAAATTTTTTAAAATGAATATTTGAGAAATGAATGTAAAACAATTTTTCGGAATAACGAATATATTTGTCAACTTACATATAAAAATTATAAATTTATTTCGAAATGAACATCATTATTCACTAAAATATGTCAAGGCAAACAATATTTATGTTCCAGATACTTACGATGAAACTAAACCCCTTTCCTATAGTATTTTTTTTACACAGATTGAAACAATTTTTATAGTCATGTGAAACTTAAAGGTATAAATAAATCAATCATTAAAAGGAATTGCATTTCAATGATTTTTATGTTTACCTGTTTGAAGCGTCAAAGGTTCCTCCAAACAATTTTTAAAATCGGTAGCCAAACCAACGTTTAAAAGAAGCATAATTTTTTCCAGGCAAATAATATTCATGTTCTGGATATTTACAATGAAAATAAGCCTCCTTGTAGTTTTTTTTTTTAATACTGATTGTAATAATCTTTATGATCATCCATGCAATATCATTTGATGTCCATATGAGATTTCCTGTAAATATATTTTCATATCTTATAGGTAATAAACTAAATAAGGTGAAAAATTTGCAACTTACATAGAATTTTGGTAATGTCATTTATAATGTTACACAATCACATCTGAAGATAAATTTACCAAACTATTCATTATTTTTTATAAATTCTCACAACAATAAATTTTTTAACAGAGTATGGTGAATGTATGACACAACAACTACTACTGAGAAAAACAAATTTCAAATTTCTGGATATTACACAAATTAGAAATAATTTTAAGTGTTAGGTGGGAAAACTGGTAATTCAATTCTGCTAATTTGAATCTGGTTATGAGAAAATTAAAATTTAATTATTAATTACAGGTTGACATGTACCAGATTAGTCTTGTTGTTGAATTAATGATTATCAAGATTAATCATTAATTTTTTAATAAATTTATACAAAACTGGTTTGATCTAGTATTTTTCAAATATAATTGGATTAATTTCCAAGAAATTTTTATTGCTGAAATTTATAGTAGAGCTGGAAAAACTAGATACTCGATACTTACACTAGTACTGCTTTGATGTATGTTCATTTGGATTTGAAAATCATTTATAAAAGTAGGTTTCGCGAGTTCAGTACTCAATACAAAAGTGAAAATCATCTTTCACCTTAGTATTTTTATCTATTTTCTGTTTTGAAAAAGTAATAAAACATGAGTTCTTCTTCTTCTAAAGATATTTTTATTGCAAATTTTGAAGATGCCATGAAAAAGAAACTTCCCTCGAGATTTTTTCGCATTAAAATAATTAATCCAACAATGTCGTTTGATGATCTTAAGACTATTCTTGTTGTCTCATTGTTCCTTGAACATAGAGGTATACGGATTGAAGAAGCGGTAAGTACCTACCTATAGAATATTTTTAATTTGATTTTTTTTTTTTGTTTTTTTTAAATCTCAATATTTTATTCTTTGTGTGTAGAACAAGAAAGAATCACATTATGTGATAAGTTATCCAATTTCAATCACAACGAATGAGATTATGGAAGTAATGACCAGACGTACTGGAATTGAAATGGATTTTTATGTAAAAGTTGAAAGACAAGAAGGATTTGTTCCCACCAATCCTAAAGAACTACTATGTAATATGAAAAAGAAGTATGGTTCTTCTAAGAATTCTTCCACCTCTACCACAAAGGTTTGATGTATATTAATTAATTAACTTAGTCGTGATGATCAGTGTTCTTCCCTAGTAGTATCAAAGTACCAATTCTACTACAAGGTCAATGACCTCGTTGACGTCATAACCTCAGTTAGTACCAATTCTACTACAAGGTCAATGACCTCGTTTCAATTACGCTCAATTATCAAGCTCATCGATCTCGTTGACGTCATAATTATCGAGAACTAATATTTTTTTTTTCTTGATGTAAATATTGATGAAAATTTTCAATTAATTTTTTAATTGCCTGATATCGTTGAACGATTGGAAATAATTTTTCATTCTAATCTTACATAGATACATGAATGTTCCATTTCTCAGTAATGATTCATTTATCTTTTTCAATTTCTAAATACCTATGATGCTCATTGTTAATTGAAAAAAACTTTCGTTCATCTTTTCTTGTGAAAGTCCTGAGAGGAGAATAATGAAAGAATAATTCATAGTATTATTCATTTCTAGAGTTATTTCAGATCACTACCTGGAATAGAGAAATAGTGAGAGATTAAAATATAAAAAATGAATGATTGTTTCAATTTTCCAATTACCTATGTGTTTGTTTGAAGAAAAAAATCTTACGTTTCTTCTTTTCTTGTAAAAGTCGTAAGAGGAGAATAATGAAAGAATAGTTCATATTAAATCTCTACCTGGAATAGAGAAATTGTGAGAGAGATTCAAATATAAAAAGGAAGATTATTCTCCTTTTTATTCACTCAATAATTTACTTTAATGTGTATATTTGTTTATTTATTCTTTTTTTTTTTAAAAAACGTATTATTTTAATTTTCGTTCGATGGATATACTTTTTATAAAATTTCTTCATTCGGTTTCACCATGGTAATGATGTTTCTAGTATATTATGTATCTTTAAAATCGTACGATCAGAATTTACCCGATATTACACCACACCAAACCACCATCGAGAAGAACATCGTTGTACCAATTTCAACTACCACTTCAAATACTTCGTCAACTTCACCGATTCTTCGTTTAAATATCTCTACCTCACCTGTTATACCGATTATCCCATTTCAAAATTCTTCAACTTCATCAGTTCCAAGTACCACATCAAATACTTCACCAGCTTCACCGATTCTTCGTTTAAATATCTCCACCTCACCTGTTATACCGATTATTCCATTTCAAAATTCTTCAACTTCACCAATTCCAACTACCACATCAAATACTTTGTCAACTTCACCGATTCATCGTTTAAATATCTCTACCTCGCCTGTTATATCGATTATCCCATTTCAAAATTCTTCAACTTCATCAGTTCCAAGTACCACATCAAATACTTCACCAACTTCACCGATTCTTCGTTCAAATATCTCTACCTCACCTTCTACATCAATTTCAACTTCGAACAGTTCAATCTCTTCAACAACAACAACAACAACAAATTCATCATCAACAAGAAGATCAATTACTAGATTGATTCCGCAATTGAATAGAATGGGATCGAGATCACCGAGTATTGTGGAAAGCATACAAAAATTATTGGAAAACAATAGACGATACACATTAGTGACACAAGGAGGTAATACTTGGCTAGCTGAAGTTGCTAATAGAACATTGTATAATATTTCAAGAACTATTAATTATAAATGAATTATGACTTGAAAAAAAATAAGAGAATCATATTTTACTAAATTTCTACAAAATATAGAAAAAAATAAATCGAAGATTATCACAATAAAAATTATATTCACACCACAGAAATAGATTTTAATTCAGGTTTTCATCTTTTATGTGTAATTTTTTTGTCACTTCTGTTTTTCTACTTTCATTTTGAGAAGCTATCCATGTAAACATACCATTTGTAAATATTGAAAATCGAGTATCTTTTTGAGCATATTCTTTCACAAATTTTAATAAACTGGAGTATTTCAATGTTGATGGAAGTCGTCTTGAATTTATATTTTTGTAAAGTTTTCGCGTGATAATTGGTGGTGATTCTGCTACTACTTCTTGCTCAGATTTTAAGATTTTCATATCAAATGATGATGGTGATAATGGTGAATAGAACTGTAGTAATTTGATATATTTAATTATATCAAATTCCGAGGAAAAAACGTTGACTATTGATATTTTGCTAGTAGACGATTTTGACTCATTAAATGCCAGTAATTTGAAGATTTGATGAATTTCATTTGATGCCGATGATTCATTGAATGTTTGTTTGATGACAGGTAACGTTTGATTATTGATAGGATGATCAGTTTGACGAATTACATTAATTGTTGATGATTCATTGAACGTTTGATTATTAGTAGGATGGTTAGTGTATAAAAATTTTAAACTGGTATAACACGTTAAAAAAATTATAATAATTGCGAATGATGTGACACCAACATTACATAGATCTTTCAAAAACATTTTAAATGAAAACAACACAGAAAACGTCTGAATCGATCATTCAACCACGCACTTTTATTTTCCTCAATAAAAATTATTTACTCTCTCTCTTCCAGATACCAATTTTGAGAATTTATTTTCCAAGAAATAAATTATTATTTTGATAAATTTTCAATCATCGAATTGATTACATAATGTTTTAATTGAAAGAAATTTTAATGATAAAAACGATTAATATCAAATCGAGTATTAAAACTTGATTACGAGTTCAAAATATTCTTTCGTAATCGTTTATTCTTAATTTATACAAATTTAATTACAAATTCTAAAAGATAACGAGGTAGGAAACAAAACATTAAAAAAAATAGAGTTGAAGAAAACGAGTTAGATTTCCAACTAAGTACTTACCTACCTACCTACCTACCTGTCTACCTACCTACCTACCTATATTTATTTTCATCTTTCAGAAATTTGTTATTGTATACAAATTTTGATTTAAAAGATTTTCAAATTGTTTCAATATTGTTTACTTCAAAATTAGTTCAAAACAAATAAAAAATTGTCTAAACAAACTTTATTAGTAAAATTTAATAACATTTCATTTTACCTATCTATCAAACCATAAATTTATCTACAACACTTTCTATATGTTATATATTTTTGTTATAAAAAATTTTTCTAAAGCTATTCCTTCTTCTCCTAAAGGTATTTCTTTTTTTATTTTAAGAGTTTTATATCTACACCAAAAGTAAAAAAATTCTTCAATATTTAAATTTTCAGTACCTAATAGAAACTTACGTAATATTGATGTACTGAATAATTTCTGAATGTAGTAGTCATTTGGTAACATCTTTGATGGATTATTTGTCGAATTTACAGATTTCTCTTCGTCAGTATCTTCTTGATTCAATGTTATTGGTGATTCTACAATTATCGGACGTATTTCAAAAATTTTCATCCATATTATTGATGAAGTCTATGAATAAAATGTAAATATATGTACATGTTTTCAATTTCACATTGTACTCATTTTAAATATGATATTTACCTTCATGAATTTTTTCTGCATTCCGATGAATAAAATTCTCTATAGCTTCTTCTTCATCAGAAGGAATTTCATATTCAAACTTCAATTCTATGAATTTCGCCCATAACAATAATAATTCCTTAATTGGTAATGTTTCATTATCTAATAATGCTGTACGTAATTTTTTGTATTAAAAAGGATAGAGAAATATTTCTCCCATCCTGAATTATTCGTACTGCTCACCACTATCGGTATAGAAGACATTTCACAGTTGAATTAATAACTTTGAAAAAAAAGTATACGAATATTTATAACGCTAGGTTATTGAAAAGTAAGATACATACACGTAGAAAATTGAGAACTGTTTGAAAAAAATTTTTCTTGTCTTTTATACCTAGTTTTTGAACAATTTTTTTACTTGATTGGTTGATGGTTGGACGAGATAAAAATTTATAAGTTTTTTTTTTTTTTTTTAGGACAATTATCAAAGTTATTCATTTATTGAACAAGTTTTTTTTTGTTATCATTAAAATTTACCGAAATGATCAAATAAGAAAAATTATCTAATTGTAGGAAAAATTCCTTAGTAGTCAATAATGAGTTTGTTTAGAAGTGGAAATATTAAATTTAATGATGATAATTATCTCATATTATTAGTAGTATGTCCTTTCTATTGGTTTGCAATTAACTAAAAGTCATGAATAAATAGTGTGAGTAGATACTAGGTGTACGTAAGATAATACAAAGGTACATTGGATAGGTATAAATGTATCGCATAGGTATCTTATGAAAAAATGATTGATTATAAAACCATTTAAAAAATTCTCCGTAGCTGCTGTTTTTAATTTTCTCGTGCGTGCGACGGAGAAGATAAGTATACTTGTCTGTAACAACATTCATGATCTCCGCGGCTAGATGAAGAGAGAGGCGGGAAAAAAAAAAACATGGTATGTTAAAAGTTACGAACACAGAGGAGAGCGGTCAGCTGGGTTCATCAATGTACGTCATGTACCTTCCCTTCTCCCTTCCAATGCTATCACATCATTCACCTAATATTCCTTCGCACACCATTTTCTCCTCAACAACGTCTTCTCATCATTCACCAGAAGAAGAGAACAAGTAGAGGTAAGTTATAGGAGGGAAGATCACTGCTGTAGATAGTTATTCAGGTGGCTTATACAATATTTGAATTCAGGGTAGCTTATGCAATATTCAACTACAAATGTAAATTATTAAATTATTCAATTCAACTCAATTTGTAGGAAAAAGATGAGGCAGATAGAAAGATAGAAGAAGAAGAAGCAAAAGCAATTGAAGAAATGTTTCAACAAGCAGCAAGAGCATCTGCATGGATTACTGCGTTATTATACAGGATAACATTAGATTAATTCAATCTATACATTGTTTTTCTTTTTCTCTCAAGCATAATATGAATTTTAGATATTTTAAACTTAGGTAGTAGATTTATTATTTTCAATTTTGGTTTGGGAATATTTTTAATTCGAGTTGACGGGTTTATATTATTTTATCTTCAATGTTGGTATTATATTTACAATAAATATATCTTAGCGTTAAACAACGAATTCAGTTTTTTTTCATTTCCACTGTAAGATGAGAAAAACGAAATACAAAGCGAAGTCTCTGATGCCTTGATAATCACAAAGTATGTGATTTGTTTGACATGTGTGTGTGTGTGTGTGTGTGTGTGGTATGTAGATGTATAATCTCTTCATTGAAGAATCCTCTTGTCGAGATAAATTCGAATAGTTTTACAATTAAATTTGAAGCATTAGATCGAAAGATTTTTTGACGTGGATGGTTGATGGATGGTTCATGAGAGGACTCAGTTCACCAAGGAACTAGGGAAGAAAACTATTATTTGATGACAACAAAGGCTTAAAAATTGAAAATGAATGTAGAATTTTGAATCAGTGACTGTAAATTAGCTGACAAAGACATTTTTTTTGAGAGAGATTCTTAGACCATTTGAATTTAGTTAAAATTAAGCCTTGACAATATTAAATTCTTGGAAACCAAGTAAGTGGAATGAGATCAAACTGACCATACCATTGAAGTCGTCATTGATAAAAAGTTTAAATTTTACTGTTACACGTTGTTATTACCACATTACCACTTACCAACATTGTGACATCACTGCTATCTCGCTCCACCTCCTACCCATTCTCATTTTCTATCCATGGGAACATAACTCCTTAGGGTAGAAACCAACCTTGAGAAGATGAAACATACATCAAGTAAAACAAGAATATATTTTTCAGTTTAACATATAACACCAGGTAAACAATAAATAAAATTACTTATACATGTACCAGTGGAGTAAAAGTTGAGTCATGATAGGTTATAGTGGAAAGTCATATCCTAAACATGTAAGTGATACAATTACAATAACAACATGAAAATGCCATACACTTTTTACATGCTAATCCATCCACTTCGCAGGGATTGTCTAATCTATCAAAACAATGAAGATAACAACAATACAAATGAGTAAGTTTTTCACGATTCCAATGGTATGGAGCTACCTTAGTCGGTTCAATATTCATTTTCTGACGATACCAAGTGCGATATTTTTGGACTCTAACCAAAGCACATTCGTAACGCAGTTGATCTTTTTTTCCATCCAATATGAATTCTTTGTGTGCTGGTAAATTGCAAAATTTATACTCTTCTTTATCAAAGGGAAGTAATTTCAAGGAACTAATTGAGGGACAACCTTGACAAATTAAATTTTTTACCTTCCAGCCAGGGAATAATTTTACTAAAATTTTACGTTTTGCTGTATTGGATGCGAAAATTGTTGCTGAATAAGGAATAATTGTATGCAACAACTGAACTATATAATTGGTTGAAATATCACCATCTGTCCAATGTATACCATGAAATTTTTTCGTACGGTTGGAAACAAATTTTTTTTTAGTTGAAGATAAAGCATCTTCACTATATGGTGACTGTAACAGAAAACAACATGTGAGAAAATTAGACTCAACACATGCGAAAGCAATTTCTTTTATCACCACTGTATCATCACTCTCCGAAAAAAACCCTTCTAGATCAAAAATGTATCTCAATCCTTCCCTAGTTTTATTATCTTGCACATCTACGGCTCCTATTCCTACTTCACATGATGTTTTTAAAGCTACTGCCTGCTCAGTTGAAAGTAATTCCTTTGATGACGTTTTAGATTTTTGTTGATCATCTTCTATAGAGAATAACGATGATGGTAACGATAATGATCTCGATGGTGGTGATGATAGAGTATTTTCTAGAATTGAGCATCCTCCAGTTGATCCAAATCCTTTGAAACCACGTTGAGATGTTGATAAATCCTAAGTAAATAATGAAAAACTATATTAATGACATTGAATGATTAGGTACGTAAGTTAAATGAGAATGATCATTTATTTATCAAAATTAAAAATAATTATCACCTCAGTTTCTATTATTTCTGGACTGACAAACTTTTCACATATCAACTGCGCTATTCGATATCCACGATAAATTTCAAATGTTTTTGTTGGGTGGTGATTAAAGAGTACTACTCCAATATTTCCACGGTAATCAGGATCAATCACTCCCGCTAAATGTGATAAATTCAAATTACTCATCATCTAACTCATTTTTAAAAAAATGTAAATTATCTACTTTCTTTGATGAAAATTGTACTCACCTCCAACATTAATATGCGATTCAATTGCCAAGCCGGATCTGGGTGCTATCCTACCGTAACATCCATCCGGTAATTCGATACAAAGATCGGTTTCAATTACTTGAACACTTTGCGGACCAATCGTATAATTCTTAGGACTATTTGATATGAAAATTGATAAAAAAATAATTTAATGTCTCATAAGTTTTCACTATTTCCTTTATACAAGGTTCAATCAAAAAGTTCACGATCGGAGTCTGTAGCTTGCAAACAGATGCATCGAACGGTTTGAAATTTTTACCACATGTATATTAAACCTTTGACCACATCTGATATATAAATTTCAACTCGATACGTGAAGCAGTTTTTTTTTTTTCACGCACGTTTTCATCAATTTCCAAGTTATCATGTCTTGACCCATTCTGTTTTATTAAAAAAAAAAATCGAGAAAACTGAAAAATTACTTTTAAAAAAATTCAATCGAACGATGTGTAAGTGATCATCCACGAACCTATTCACTTCCATGTTCATGAAGTAGAACATCAACTCCAGTTTGTATCAATCATTCCCTACATTTTTTTTTTAACGTAAAAAATTGTAAAATAAATAACAAAAAAAAAGAATGGATGAACACTTGACGACTTGGAAAAACACACGTGAAAAAAAAAATCACTCAGAATATCAAGCTGAAATTTATGACAGTTGTAGTTGATGGTTTAATACACATGTAAAATTTCAACTTGGTTCATTCATCCGTTCGCAAGCTACGAACTCCGATCATAAACTTTTTGATAAGATCTCGTAATTCGTAATTGCTTACCTGTATAAATCCAAACCGGCAGACTGAGTTGACAATCGCATTGGAGGATAGGCGTATTGAGATAACTTCTTATACTTTAACATTTTAAGTTAATTGAATTACAATAGTTCACGAGCATCAAATCAACGCATACTAACATTATATTACATATTTCTCGAATTTCAATTTGAAACTCCCTTCTACATACTCCATAAAATATTGTACCGGATTAAAAATGACAAGAAAAATGCATTAAATGCATTTTTTACATCATTAACTTCGTTTTTATTACTTACAACTAATTCGATTCGCTAATTATTTGGTACAACATCATTAAATTTTTATGCATAAAAAATTGAAAATTACTAGATCCGCTCAGCGTTGCAATAAAAATCATTTTTCCGCTTCATTAAAATTAATTGAGGTAGGTATCACTTTGAAAATACATACAATGTCAGTTAATTCGTATCTCAATTATCATTCATATCGATTATCCAAAGACAATGAGATCAAGACTAATTACAGTCGGGAGAACCTCAAAGCTGATGCGGTTTAGATATTCTTATAGTACCTGACAGAGTGTTCACGAAAGCAGGTTGTCGTTTAGGTCGTGGTAAAGGATATTACGACAGATATTTGCATGCTTACAGCGAACGAAATGACGGGGAGCCGCCGCCGCCACCGTCGTATACGATCGGATTTGCGTTTGCCCAGCAAATGATCGACGAGTTGTCTCAAACGAACGAGGAGATGTCAAATTGGATGAAGTGATATACGCTGAACAGTGATGATAGAGAAACAACAATGATCGTTTGTCATCTGCGCGATGATGATGATGTACTTACTGTAAGTAAGCAATAACATAAGTAGACATCGATCAACTGGGATTCGGTAGATATGTAGATGCTGAGGTAAGGGAGGAGACAAACGCAGAGATGCATATAGGTATAGAGGCATTAGGCACTGATATGACGCTTCGGTACTCGGTAGAATCAGCACACCGTCCGTACCCGTGCACATTTTTACCAGCGCAGCGCGATCGTGGATCGACGAGATCTTACTGATTTACTTTCTGTAGGTATACGCGCTGTGTTGTATACCTAGTAGACTCTAGTCGTGGAGCTACAGCGATCTGCGTATTAAATATAGGTCTGAGGTAAGGGAGAAGACAAACGCAGAGATGCACATAGGTATAGAGGCATTAGACACTGATATGACGCTTCGGTACTCGGTAGAATCAGCACACCGTCCGCACCCGTACACATTTTTACCAGCGCAGCGCGATCGTGGATCGACGAGATCTTACTGATTTACTTTCTGTAGGTATACGCGCTGTGTTGTATACCTAGTAGACTCTAGTCGTGGAGCTACAGCGATCTGCGTATTAAATATAGGTAGTATACCTAATACCTATGTACGAACTACAAATGGTAGGTACCTACCGTATAAATCATACACCCTACGGTACCTTTACCTCTACCTATACCTACGATGCGATGACCAGCCACGTTTTGTATCCGATTCAACGTACGGTACCTATGTATCTACATTACGAGTATATCTTGATTACCTACATTATGTGCAAATATAGACATCAGTATTTTGTTTTGCATTAGTTTTTTCGTTTTTCTCTTTTTTTTTTTGTTCTGTATTCGTTCTTAAACTCGTCCTCACGTTGCTGCTGTTTGTTGAAAAGGCATCCTCCTCCTCTCCTCCCCTCCTCAAAACGTTAAATTTCTCTTCGCGAACATCTTCACACTCCGGATAACTACATATTACTATACAACAAATCGTAATTCGACACCAGCACTGGTTTCTTTTTCTGTTTTTGATTTTCGTCGCAACTTTTCCAGCTTGCTGAATGTTCAGCGTGAAATCCGGATATCGACGACCATCCGGATAGCTCTATAATTTTCATAGAAAGGTAGATATGGAGAAGGAGGACGGGGTTTAGGTGGTATATGTACTTAGTTGGTATAGGTATAGGTATAGGTACATAGTACAGCGTACGTCCACATGTACATAAGCCATAGGTATGTGTACATACCTATACATACCTACCTACGTACAGATTTAGGTAGGTACATAGGTAAGTGAATAGAGGTACAATACATTGTTATAGGTACGTGTGGGTGTAGATTGACTGTAGACAATATAGGTATTGAATAAAATTTTCAACGTAGCGTACGACATCTGCAGTATCGATCAATCGACTTTCCTACCTCATCAGCTACCTACCTACCTACCTACCTGGTATACCGAGGGTTCATTCACACGATGATAAACGTTTGAGTTAATTAATATTTAAAAAAATTAATTAATTTTTGACTCGAGTTTAATTCAAAAGAAATCTGGATAAAATTTTCAACGTTGTCTTAGCTACCTAGCTACCTAGCTACTTGTCTACTTGAATACTACATCATCAGATATCTATTCAGCAGTTGAAAACTGATCAAAATGTTTTGAGAGCTTTCAGAAGCGTAGTCGTAGCATACGACATCTACAGTATCGATCAATCGACCTTCCTACCTCATCACCTACCTACCTACCTACCTACCTGGTATACCGAGGGTTCATTCACACGATGATAAACGTTTGAGTTATAGTCGGTACAACGAGAGTTGGAACTTTTCTCCTATCTACCCCTACCACGCAAAAAATCAACGGACCAACCAACGCGCTGGAAATCAGGGTACTCTCAAACCATGGCATGATGTTTTGAATGAGTTTCTATCAGATACTCATTTTTTTTAACTTCACATTAAAATAGCTTGAAATTTTGAGTGACGACATAGGGTTTTGAGATAGGGAAAGTGATCTACATTGAATTCTCTACAAGATGGTGTAGGTTTGAACGTTTTCCCGATAACCGAACAAAAGTTATTAAAGCTCAAAGTTGCGAAAGCGAGTTTTTATTGTCAATATTACACATCTTTTCAAACATAATTTGTAAATAAATGGCATAATACTTGACAATTTTTAAAAAATACATCGATTTATAACAAAATTCAGTATTTAGTGAAACATTATTTTAAAAAAATGAAAAAAATTTTGAAAAAAGTTGAAAAATTTTTTGAAGTCGCAACGTACGTATACGTTTTATCTTGCTTGAATTCGCGTTCAGTTGTAGCGCACCTCGACCACCAAGTAGGGGAAAAGTTCCATCTTTCGTTGTACCGACTATAATTAATATTAAAAAAATTAAATTTTTGATTCGAGTTTAATTCAAAAGAAATATTACAACCTTATAGGTAGAACTTTCCTTGATTGAATTTCCAATTTATGAAATTCACTTCTCTTTCCAAATCTTTCTTTGTCACACGCGTGGTGACTGCGATTAACGGGGAGACGTCGAGAGGCGAAGGTGATGTGTAGGGAATGATTCAGTGAATGATGAGAAGACGTTGTTGAGGAGAAAATGGTGTGCGAAGGAATATTAGGTGAATGATGTGATAGCATTGGAAGGGAGAAGGGAAGGTACATGACGTACATTGATGAACCCAGCTGACCGCTCTCCTCTGTGTTCGTAACTTTTAACATACCATGTTTTTTTTTTTTCCCGCCTCTCTCTTCATCTAGCCGCGGAGATCATGAATGTTGTTACAGACAAGTATACTTATCTTCTCCGTCGCACGCACGAGAAAATTAAAAACAGCAGCTACGGAGAATTTTTTAAATGGTTTTATAATCAATCATTTTTTCATAAGATACCTATGCGATACATTTATACCTATCCAATGTACCTTTGTATTATCTTACGTACACCTAGTATCTACTCACACTATTTATTCATGACTTTTAGTTAATTGCAAACCAATAGAAAGGACATACTACTAATAATATGAGATAATTATCATCATTAAATTTAATATTTCCACTTCTAAACAAACTCATTATTGACTACTAAGGAATTTTTCCTACAATTAGATAATTTTTCTTATTTGATCATTTCGGTAAATTTTAATGATAACAAAAAAAAACTTGTTCAATAAATGAATAACTTTGATAATTGTCCTAAAAAAAAAAAAAAAAACTTATAAATTTTTATCTCGTCCAACCATCAACCAATCAAGTAAAAAAATTGTTCAAAAACTAGGTATAAAAGACAAGAAAAATTTTTTTCAAACAGTTCTCAATTTTCTACGTGTATGTATCTTACTTTTCAATAACCTAGCGTTATAAATATTCGTATACTTTTTTTTCAAAGTTATTAATTCAACTGTGAAATGTCTTCTATACCGATAGTGGTGAGCAGTACGAATAATTCAGGATGGGAGAAATATTTCTCTATCCTTTTTAATACAAAAAAATTACGTACAGCATTATTAGATAATGAAACATTACCAATTAAGGAATTATTATTGTTATGGGCGAAATTCATAGAATTGAAGTTTGAATATGAAATTCCTTCTGATGAAGAAGAAGCTATAGAGAATTTTATTCATCGGAATGCAGAAAAAATTCATGAAGGTAAATATCATATTTAAAATGAGTACAATGTGAAATTGAAAACATGTACATATATTTACATTTTATTCATAGACTTCATCAATAATATGGATGAAAATTTTGAAATACGTCCGATAATTGTAGAATCACCAATAACATTGAATCAAGAAGATACTGACGAAGAGAAATCTGTAAATTCGACAAATAATCCATCAAAGATGTTACCAAATGACTACTACATTCAGAAATTATTCAGTACATCAATATTACGTAAGTTTCTATTAGGTACTGAAAATTTAAATATTGAAGAATTTTTTTACTTTTGGTGTAGATATAAAACTCTTAAAATAAAAAAAGAAATACCTTTAGGAGAAGAAGGAATAGCTTTAGAAAAATTTTTTATAACAAAAATATATAACATATAGAAAGTGTTGTAGATAAATTTATGGTTTGATAGATAGGTAAAATGAAATGTTATTAAATTTTACTAATAAAGTTTGTTTAGACAATTTTTTTATTTGTTTTGAACTAATTTTGAAGTAAACAATATTGAAACAATTTGAAAATCTTTTAAATCAAAATTTGTATACAATAACAAATTTCTGAAAGATGAAAATAAATATAGGTAGGTAGGTAGGTAGACAGGTAGGTAGGTAGGTAGGTAAGTACTTAGTTGGAAATCTAACTCGTTTTTCTTCAACTCTATTTTTTTTTTAATGTTTTGTTTCCTACCTCGTTATCTTTTAGAATTTGTAATTAAATTTGTATAAATTAAGAATAAACGATTACGAAAGAATATTTTGAACTCGTAATCAAGTTTTAATACTCGATTTGATATTAATCGTTTTTATCATTAAAATTTCTTTCAATTAAAACATTATGTAATCAATTCGATGATTGAAAATTTATCAAAATAATAATTTATTTCTTGGAAAATAAATTCTCAAAATTGGTATCTGGAAGAGAGAGAGTAAATAATTTTTATTGAGGAAAATAAAAGTGCGTGGTTGAATGATCGATTCAGACGTTTTCTGTGTTGTTTTCATTTAAAATGTTTTTGAAAGATCTATGTAATGTTGGTGTCACATCATTCGCAATTATTATAATTTTTTAACGTGTTATACCAGTTTAAAATTTTTATACACTAACCATCCTACTAATAATCAAACGTTCAATGAATCATCAACAATTAATGTAATTCGTCAAACTGATCATCCTATCAATAATCAAACGTTACCTGTCATCAAACAAACATTCAATGAATCATCGGCATCAAATGAAATTCATCAAATCTTCAAATTACTGGCATTTAATGAGTCAAAATCGTCTACTAGCAAAATATCAATAGTCAACGTTTTTTCCTCGGAATTTGATATAATTAAATATATCAAATTACTACAGTTCTATTCACCATTATCACCATCATCATTTGATATGAAAATCTTAAAATCTGAGCAAGAAGTAGTAGCAGAATCACCACCAATTATCACGCGAAAACTTTACAAAAATATAAATTCAAGACGACTTCCATCAACATTGAAATACTCCAGTTTATTAAAATTTGTGAAAGAATATGCTCAAAAAGATACTCGATTTTCAATATTTACAAATGGTATGTTTACATGGATAGCTTCTCAAAATGAAAGTAGAAAAACAGAAGTGACAAAAAAAATTACACATAAAAGATGAAAACCTGAATTAAAATCTATTTCTGTGGTGTGAATATAATTTTTATTGTGATAATCTTCGATTTATTTTTTTCTATATTTTGTAGAAATTTAGTAAAATATGATTCTCTTATTTTTTTTCAAGTCATAATTCATTTATAATTAATAGTTCTTGAAATATTATACAATGTTCTATTAGCAACTTCAGCTAGCCAAGTATTACCTCCTTGTGTCACTAATGTGTATCGTCTATTGTTTTCCAATAATTTTTGTATGCTTTCCACAATACTCGGTGATCTCGATCCCATTCTATTCAATTGCGGAATCAATCTAGTAATTGATCTTCTTGTTGATGATGAATTTGTTGTTGTTGTTGTTGTTGAAGAGATTGAACTGTTCGAAGTTGAAATTGATGTAGAAGGTGAGGTAGAGATATTTGAACGAAGAATCGGTGAAGTTGGTGAAGTATTTGATGTGGTACTTGGAACTGATGAAGTTGAAGAATTTTGAAATGGGATAATCGATATAACAGGCGAGGTAGAGATATTTAAACGATGAATCGGTGAAGTTGACAAAGTATTTGATGTGGTAGTTGGAATTGGTGAAGTTGAAGAATTTTGAAATGGAATAATCGGTATAACAGGTGAGGTGGAGATATTTAAACGAAGAATCGGTGAAGCTGGTGAAGTATTTGATGTGGTACTTGGAACTGATGAAGTTGAAGAATTTTGAAATGGGATAATCGGTATAACAGGTGAGGTAGAGATATTTAAACGAAGAATCGGTGAAGTTGACGAAGTATTTGAAGTGGTAGTTGAAATTGGTACAACGATGTTCTTCTCGATGGTGGTTTGGTGTGGTGTAATATCGGGTAAATTCTGATAAATGCGATTTTAAAGATACATAATATACTAGAAACATCATTACCATGGTGAAACCGAATGAAGAAATTTTATAAAAAAGTATATCCATCGAACGAAAATTAAAATAATACGTTTTTTAAAAAAAAAAAGAATAAATAAACAAATATACACATTAAAGTAAATTATTGAGTGAATAAAAAGGAGAATAATCTTCCTTTTTATATTTGAATCTCTCTCACAATTTCTCTATTCCAGGTAGAGATTTAATATGAACTATTCTTTCATTATTCTCCTCTTACGACTTTTACAAGAAAAGAAGAAACGTAAGATTTTTTTCTTCAAACAAACACATAGGTAATTGGAAAATTGAAACAATCATTCATTTTTTATATTTTAATCTCTCACTATTTCTCTATTCCAGGTAGTGATCTGAAATAACTCTAGAAATGAATAATACTATGAATTATTCTTTCATTATTCTCCTCTCAGGACTTTCACAAGAAAAGATGAACGAAAGTTTTTTTCAATTAACAATGAGCATCATAGGTATTTAGAAATTGAAAAAGATAAATGAATCATTACTGAGAAATGGAACATTCATGTATCTATGTAAGATTAGAATGAAAAATTATTTCCAATCGTTCAACGATATCAGGCAATTAAAAAATTAATTGAAAATTTTCATCAATATTTACATCAAGAAAAAAAAAATATTAGTTCTCGATAATTATGACGTCAACGAGATCGATGAGCTTGATAATTGAGCGTAATTGAAACGAGGTCATTGACCTTGTAGTAGAATTGGTACTAACTGAGGTTATGACGTCAACGAGGTCATTGACCTTGTAGTAGAATTGGTACTTTGATACTACTTCCGTACTTCATCTTGAAGAAAATGACTCACAACTGTTACAAAATAGCTGAGTCTCTAGACGACACAGTCGGCAAGACTGTGAATATTCGTCAGATCTCACTATTTCTGACAGTCGCGCAACAGGAAGAACTTAAACAGGAAGCCTGTTTACAGTCCCTATTGGACAATAAACGACTGGAGGATCGTATATACGAGTACCTTCACGCCCACGAAAAAATTGGAAAGGAGGTATCTCCTGCCCAATTTAGGCGTCCAGTCAAGGTCACCGCTGAGCATATTGCCAGCGAAGCAGCGAAAAAATTGCATGACGAGCGTGTAGCCCGCCGTGCAAAGAAACTTGCAGAACAGAAGAAAAAATCGGAAAATCCGACTAACACTTCTCCAATGCAACTCAGGCCGCGAGTGAAAAAATTTACTCAAACTTCTAAGAAGTTAAGTAAATTAAAAACACCCGCTGAGCTTGAGCAACTCGCCGATAATATTAAAAAAGCAGTGGTGAAACCAAGTCGTTATCAAAAGGTTGAAAGTGCCGCGAAAACCTACCTTGAAACAAGGAAAAGGCGAGTTCCGCGTGCAAATTCACCTGACGACAAGAAAATCACCACACCGCCACCAACTGATGACGTCGAAGTGCGAAAATCGCCCAAAGACGTCACAAAAAATAAAAAATCTCCAACCGCTGACGTCACGAACAGCAAACCGGAGAAAAACGTCACCAAAGGTACACAGAGTGTACCAAAACCTACAACAAACGTCACCGGAGGTACACAAAGTGTACCCGGTCCGTCAACTGACGTAAACCGTCAGCCAACGGGTGACGTAGACAATGCCGGTACTCAACTCAGACGAAGTACCAGGAAAAAGAAAAAACCATTGCAAATTGCAATGGTGAATTTTCTTTCACACGATGAAAAACAACATCTAATTAAACTATATGAAAGCGAAAATGAAAGCGAAGACGAAATTTGAAATTATTAAATTATAATAATTTGATAATTTTCAAAGTTCAATTCGCAACGTTTAGCGCGACACAAGTGGTAACACTGATTATCAACTACGCGCATCATGCGTTCGTTGGAGAATCGGTTACGTTGCTTTGTGTTTCTATCATCGTGCTGCAATAAGGTTCGTTTTTCGCACTTGTGCTATGTTCTGCAATGTTTAATTGTTCCGGCAATTTCGAGTTTTCGTGCAAAAACTGCGATTTGTTTTTTCCGCGCTTGATTATAATTTTCGCGGCGTTTCTTTTGTTAATGTTATATTTGACTTTCATATTTAAAGAAAGTCGCCGAATCGTAGATCGAGTCGGAGCTCATCATTTAGGTTCCAACCAACATAACGGTTCAACAAACCGTCTATAAAAAACAATCGATAAACTATCTTAGCTCGTCGAGAACTGTAAGTTTTTACCAATTTATACTAATTATAAATATTCTGTGTTTAAATTTACAAGGCGATTTCAACGAAAAAACGGTTAAAATAGTTCCGATGCCATGTGATGCAGATTGCATCACATGTGCTTAGAAACGATAAATTATCATAATTTAACCAAGTAGGGAACAGTTTCATATTTCACTGTGTAATTATTACTCAGAAAATATGAAATTCAGTGATTCCGGTGAAAAAATCTACTCAGCGGCGTGCTCCGGCGTCATGCTTTGTTATGCACTGCATGGCGCCCAGAACCTCGCTGCGTAGATAATTCGCTTGTCAAAACAAAGTTGATTAATTTTCGATATTCTTGTTACATTTACAACCACCGAGTATGATACTCAGTGAAGGTGGAGAATAATTTTGATTAAATTACTCGTCTGAGGTAATAAGATCGATCAAAATAAACGTACGTTGAAATCGCCACCCTGATATTGTGTTTTTGCATGCATATCTTTACCTGCTTTGCATCGCTGTATTTTAACATATCGTGTACATACTAGAAAACGTGATAATCGTATAATAATAATCATTATTACAATCGATCACATTTTCGACTATTACTTACCCTATTGTGTAATTCCAACGAATTCCATTATCAATACTCGAAATTATTTCGAGCAAAATTACCTGATTTGTACAAATTTCAATCGAAATGAATAATTCATTAACGATTAAAACGATCGGAAACGATTGCAAAATCCCATTATGATAATGAAATTCATCAAAATAATCACTCTGTACGAAATCTGTGTACACTGGAAACAGTATCGTATTATTTTCTAAGCAACATGCTTGGAGAGTTTTATGAAATTTTCTTGCATCGATGTACTTTTCGAAGTACATGGGGCAAGAAAATACATAGACAAGTACAACGCAATTAATTTTCGTGCACCCCAGTATAAAAATAATTTTCAAACCTGAACGTGTATGAAAATGATTACGTTCAAAACGTATTCCTTATCTCCAGCATTCTGCTGTATGATATCGTGTACAACCAACCCTGTGTAGATTTGTACGAATTATTTATTATAGATAATTTTCATTTCAAACGCTTGCCCAGTATGAATTTACACAGGTAGTTTTTCTTATAAATACGTACTCGAATTACTCATAATGAATAATTCCTCAAATTCAAACCGAATCAAAGCAAAATTCAACATTACGAATCGTAAGGTTGGCAATCCTGGCGGCTTCGCTCAGCCGAAGTTGCAGACGGGCGCCAAACGTACCACGTTGCCGTGTATTATACACGGACGCACGTAACGAACACGATTCGGTACAAAAGCAGCTGTGTTTTAGCACGAACCGGCAACCCGGTTACAACGCAAAATTTTCGCTACGTATTATACGTAGCGTAGTGTATTATTTTTATCTGCTTATCCCTTTATTCGCTTTAGTATTTTTACCCTGCTATTGACTGCGTATTATACGCATCAAAATTTAAACATCGGATAAATACCACGTCGTGCTGATTCCATTCTGGAATTTTTCTTTTATTTCAGCACGACAGAAAAATGTCTGACCACAAAGAAGACATCAACGAAATAATAAATGATATTCTGCATGATCAGAATAATATAGAATTCGAAGAAACCGATTCAAATACTTTACCTCCGTCGGATGATGAAAGTCGACCAAGAACCCCCGATCATTGGGGGGAATTGGTCGACAGAATTATCACGCCGGATCCGGCATCATCGCCGGATCCAATAAAAAAGAATACGAAAATCGAAACTGCGTTCACGGATGAACGCATTTTATCTGCATTTTGCTCAGTGAATAATAAGGTAACCAAATTGACGGTTACCAAATTAGCCGATGACACCCCCGACGACGACCGGTTCATGTGGGCCCCAATTGGAAAAGATGAAGAGCTGCATGTAACCGGACCTCACTCGGAAAATTTTATCATAAAATACTCAGCCGAGGAGGTGTCGGAGGCAGATACGATAATTCTCGAAAATTCAAACGCACTCCGAATCGATGTACATTCGGAACCCGATATCGACGAAAATCGTCAATAAAAATTACAACCTACTAAAATTCGATTCGTTTTCGGCATTCTGATCATCAGAATACCAACTATTATCGATCACGTCAATAGCAGGTTACTAACCAACTAACAATGTAACATACATGTGTAATATTCTAACCCATTTCGTATTTGTGCTTGTTCTTTTCCTTAGGAAATGGCATACGTTCCTGTATCTCTGTGTTGTAGGTGTTATCAAAACGTGGCGATGGGGATGGAGAGGGATCGACAATATGCCGACCCCCCTCCCCCCATCTTCATTACACCTCAATGTGGACATGTGTACCATTTGGTATGCGCCGAAAGAGCATACAACGCCGAAAGTGAAGAGAGCCAGCGCCCACCAGTGGGCAGGCCGCTCTCCTTTTATCGTTCCGGACACTTCCACTGCGTGGCACAACAATGTGGCCAACTGATACATTTTCAATCCATGCGACGAATCACGCCAGCGACCGGGTATATCCGACTAATGATGGATCAACCGACGGCACCTGTACCGCAAAATGCGGTACAGCTGCTGGCGGAGAAAAATCAAGAGGTCGAGCGTCTTAAAGACGACATCGCCCAACAGACACGGCATATCAACCAATTGCAAGACAAGTTAGACCGCGAATTAGAATATTCGGGCAAAACTTGGCATCGCGGGCTCGATCTGACAGATGTACTTACCCTCTCGAACCCTCGTTTTTCCTCAGCAGATTTCGAGAAAGTTCGAGAAAGAGGCGAGGAAGAGATTCACCGCTATGCTCGATACTTGGCCGGCGACGATATAGTCCCCTCTACGTCGAGACAATCGCGATCGAGAACCCGAACACCGCCTTACCAAGTTCCGTACAAAGGCCCGATCACCGAAGACTACCTGCATGATGCAGCAAAGAAAGCGAGAGAAAGTCTTCGAAAACATTCGTCCACGGAAGTTAAACAGATTCAGTGGAAAACACCGCATAATGCGGGAGTTTCCCCATTGAACCGTGATAGTACCATTCCAGACCCAATTCCGCATAATGCGGAATTCAACCAAGATTAGCCGTCGTATTCGAAAAAACAGGCACCGCCAAAACAACGACCGGAAGATCCGGCTACAGTCAGACCAGCGATGCCTGTTCCAGCAGTCGAAAACGAACCAGTGGGATCCGGTCCGCCGCCGATCGACCCTTTTCCCGTCCGTGACCCCGTGCCGCCGCCTCCGCCGACGTTACGCCGCCACGGATTGCCGGTACCGATCACCGTTGAATTACCGCCGCCGGAATATTACGGGCCGATGCGGCTCACGAATCAGACCCTCGCGCAATTTAGAATTGCGGAATGGAATGGCGAAGCCATAATTAGATCCGAACAATGGATATTGTTTGGGGATGGGTACGTATGGGCCGGTATATTACCGTTACTCAAGTACCATATGATGGAATTTTATTCCCATCCCCACTACCTGCCCCAGATGTCGATGGAAATGCTGCTCAATCGAATCGAGCGACGCCGCGGTGCCTGACAACCAATCGGAAAATCCGATCGACGTCGATCAGCCCGACGACGTGGCAATCATCGATCCTCAGCCGCCAATAATACCGCCTCCGCCGGTACTCGAATCGGTCCCCGGCGACCAAAATACGTCGACAGATTGTGATACGAAAGGTCAATGACCGGATCATCCGGTCAACGATCTCCGTTCACAATTCTGAATTATTCTCGTTCACGCTACGTCATCAATAAAAAGGGTAAGTGATACCTCGGATAATCCTTGGTATTTTTCTTTACTTATTCCTATTACGTATATCAAATGTGTCAAATAATTAATTCTCGAAAATCGAGAATCTATCATCGTTTACCTTATTACCGTACTTCGTGCATTATGCATGAATCTTTAACCTGTACTAATCGAATTTTCTTCCTACAGCTCATTAGTATTCGTAGCTCAAAAAATATATATATAAAATACACTACGAATTATTCATAGTATAAAAAAAAAAATGAATGAAAAATGAGCTACGGATTCAGAAGAACGTACTTCGAATTTTTCGCAGTACAAATATTTTTTCTAATTGAGTACTCATCGTAAAGATTACGAATCATTCGTAATATAATCATCTTTTCTATTTTTGTACTCCATATTTAAAAAAAAAGAAAAAGAGTTCAAATTTTAAAAAAATTTTTTTTTTCTCATTTTTGAAAATTCGATTAAAAATTACGAATTATTCGTAATTACTTCCCAAATTTGACAACATTTACCCGTATTTTTTAATACGCAAACCGTATTTTTTAATACGCACCTATTTTGTTTGTTATATTTACATTATAACATGTACTGTAAATCTCGATTATGTCAACGAATTATACGTCGTCATTTGTCGTCGATCTTCGTATTTCCCCGGATGTGACATAAAAAGTCGTCGTCGTCATCATATTGATATTGCGTCGTCGTCAATTTAATTTTTAAGTTCGTTTTGGGACGTGTCGCGTATTATTTTAAGACGAAAATTTTTTTTATTTTTTTTTTATTTTTTACTATGCATCATCTCATTTCATGCATAAAAGGATGCAATGTTTGTTTTGTTGTTTTGTTGTGTATGTGTTTTATATGTACATGTATTCTTTTTTATTATTATCTTTCATTTTTTTTTATTTTTTACGACACGTTCCCACAAAATAACTAGTAAATAAGATTACAATATCAAGATAAGTCCTTATTTTCTGGAGCAAACATTGCATATGTTTGCATTTTAATTTTTTTTTATTTTATTTTATATATTATTTTTCCTTTTCATTCTCATTAATCATTGGCACATATTTCTTTTTATTTTTATTCCATTATGTGTTGACATGCATTTATTTTCTTTTCATGCGTTTATCATGTCTAGTATGCATTTTTCTTTTTTACTTTTTTTTGATGTTTTGCATACGATGCAATTATTTTCTTTGCATTTTTGAATTTTCATGCATTTTGTTTGAATATCTCGTTGCATCAGCTTTCGACACACACTGAATAGCTATTTTAACCGAAATTTTTTTTTTATTATTCTTTCTTGTCTTCCACCGTGCATAGTGAATTAGTATCATACTAATTCCTATACACGTGGCTCAAAATTTCGCTCAAAAACCTTCCTTAAGAAGAAACCCGTGTGCGTCGAGATGATCTCCGCCGAACACATATACGACTGCTTCGTGGCCTCGGTCCATACAACTACGTACCAACGGGTGCTTGGGAGTCTATTCGTTTACGAATAGAAGTTCGATCTCCCAGTAGTTGTAACGGATGGTAGCCAAAGGTAGTCCATCTTTTTACCAGTTAGGGACCTCGGGTGATGGTATTATACCATCACCCACAAAAAAGTTCGATTCGAGGCCAAATGTTGTATTTTTCTAACTTGGTAATAACGAAAGGTAATGGATGAGGAAAGGTATAATACCTTTCCAATATTCCTCAAATTTGGGTAAAGCAGCACCTAGCTTGGAACTACGTGACATGCATCATGCAGTGCCAACCACTGCCCTGAGTCAAGAACGAAGGGGCAGGGGGAGAGGGGGGTGGTTCACGTTTGCTTATAACGCTCGTCCTTCCCTTCTGCCAGCAGTTGGCTTACCAGCTGTGAAGCATGAGGGGGCAAGTGTTATGGGTAAACTTGGCCATCCTCGCCTTTCCCTCAGTGCATGTGGTAACACTGTATGCTGCGCCGTAAAACGTAGTTCTGAGCCGGTACCCGTATGATACGGGTACCGAGTTCGGTACAGTTAGTAAGTCGGATCGCTGCCACGAACATCTCTTAAGGTGTTCGAACGGGAGAGCTAAATAGACCATTCGGTTAAAGTGGTTATTCAGTGTGTAATTGTGCCATTTTCATATAAAGTGTGTTATATTTCGTGCCATTAAATACTATTTCACGTTTCAATTGTGTTTTCGTGTAAGTTTAGTTAAGGATTAGTCCTGACGAGGTACCTAATCTTTACACTTTATTTTGTTCAGAAAGGCCAAACTTAGAGCGCCACGAAGCCTTTTTTCCCGTAAACTGCTCTTCAAACGTGTAATGTTGGAGTGAAAACAAGTGAAAATGACGTAAGTTTGCCAATTTCAGAGTCATATAATTAATTCAGATAATTATTTATTCAAAAAATAGCTTCGTGGCGCTCTAAGTTTGGCCTTTCTGAACAAAATAAAGCAAAAACGAAAAAAATCCATTCATTCAGTGACCCACAAAACTTTCGCAAAAATTCGTCGTTTTTACCTACTCATTTACCTACTGAAGTACAGCCTTAACTTTAATATCTTTTGAAACTCGACGTCGATTTTCTGGGAGAAAAATGGGCTCGGTGAGAGAAATGAATTAAAATAAGTATAACTTTTAGAGTGTGAATTATACCACCAGTAAAGTTCGGTTACTTTTTTTCTAGAAAACTTGGATTTTGAGGTATTTTCAATAAAAGATGAAATCTGAACTCGAAATTTTCAACCAAAAAATCTCAAAATCTTGACTTTCTAAAAAAAAAAAAATGAATAATAGGTAATCGAATTCTACAGAAAGGAAATTTCACTTTCTACAGTTGTTTATAATTTTGTTGATTTATTTCATAAACTCCTTCTTTTGTGCAGAAAATTTAATTCGAGGATCAAAAATTATCAAAAAATACAACAAAATTTTCAAGAAGAAAAATCAATTCGGGAGAAATTCTGACATGCCATTCCAGATCAACGCGAAAAATATCATCAAAGTAACCCCGTTGTTGCTCACGGGCCTGTGCCATTTACGGCAAAATGGTTAGGCAATTTCATCAACACCATTAAAAAAATTCGATTCATTCGCAGCCAATCGAAAAAATTCGTAAAACGCCAATCCGAAGATATTTTAAACTTCGGTGAACGATCCACCTTGCTACGAGCCTTTTACAAACAATAGGATCAACCTCGAATCTCTCCCATTTAATCCTTCGACTTCGGCATCTCAAAAATCCTTTTACTGGTATCCTTCGATAGGTCATCCACCTCTTCGGATTTCCAACTCGGACCCAAATACCCGCACGTGTTGAAATTATCGCGCTTGGAAAAACGCTCTCGGCTAGCTGGCCATTCGTTACACGAGAAATTTTTCGCATCCATGCATGGCTAGCATATTTCAAGTTTTTGTATCGACGCAGCCAACCCTCAGAAACCTATCTCTGCGAGTTCGATAATTTGAAAATTTATCTAGAAATTTACGACGTTCCACGTATGGTATCTACGTGTTCGGCATTATGCAAAAGTTCTGGTACGATTTGCTAGCGCGAGTTCCATTTGGCAAATTAACTCATTCGTGGTGTGTTTTTTTTGCGAAAACCTTGAATCGCGCGCGAAGGTGAGAGAAAAACGCATTAAAACGCGGATGCCAATCGAGGTGAATTTTTCTCACCGATGGTGCGACTCGTCGACTTTTTGCCAAGCTTATTATTGGGAGGGAAAACTTTACGGACGTGGATATTTGCAAATCGAAATATATTTGCTTTTAGCGTATCGATATATGCTACGCTAAGGTAATTACAAAACCATTAAGTTGACTTGGGATTACGTTAAAAGAACGCCACGTTTCCGCTTTCTACTGTTACTTATTCGTTTCAAGAATAAAAATTTCCAAGTTGCGCGAGCTTTTGCGCTTTTGCAGCAAGAAGTAGCTGACGTTTGAGTTTTAAATTTCATCTGCGTAGAGCTCGAGCTGTTAAATATTTTCACTCTCTTTTTTTTTAATACCTTAATTACTTTTTGGATACCCAAACAAAAAAAAAAAGGCGAAGTGTCTGTTATAAAATTCGAGACGAACCGAACCTTTCTTCTCCGACCCATCGAAATTTATCGATTTCAAATCTAAAACGAATATTTTATCGCTGGCGAGGAAAAAAAATCATAACTTTTCGTATGAAATTGAAAATACACTTTTTTCCATCCATAAAACTGTCAAAGACTTATTCCATACATTTTTACTCTTTCAAAGGAATAAAAATTCATTTTCAGTTATGATAATTCAGCTTAGTCAGCAATCGTTCGAACAGAATAATGGCGAAACAAAAAAAAAACAGCCTAATTTCATAATAAAATTCGACGCATCTTATGTGGCGGAAATTTTAAACGACAGTTTAGAATTTCAATCAAATTCTGGGCGAATTGTACGATAAAAGCGCAGCCAGCATAAGTTGAATGACTTTCAAAAGCCGTACGCGAAGCGGAAAAAAATGAATTTCAATCAAAGGGAATTTCTAAGGAGACCTTTTTTGTCCTCGTTTTTTCGCCTCCACATTATAATGCTATTTTGGAAAATAAATTTTTCGATGAATGATTAAACATAACAAATATCTTTTTAAGTTCCACTTTGATGTTTGAAGATTCGGTCAATCACCCCGATTTAGCTCGAGTTTCGGAGTATTTTCCGATACGACAAATTAATTTCATATAATCGTTCGTCTTGCTATGATGTGAAAAAGAATTAATTTAAAATACTCGCAAAACATGAAATTAAGAGCGAAAGAACCCATATCTTATTTTTACCTATTCCATCTCACGACGGTTTTTAGAAAAACTCCCTCGAATAAGCCTCGTTTTAAGGCTGCAGATTTTCATCAACGTCACGATACAATTATACACCTACACATTTGACAAAAACTTGTCAAATCAACGTGATATAATTTGAAACTAAAGAAAAACTCAGGCTGATAAAGTCTGCCTCCGCAAACGAGGCGAACTTGGAAAAACATATCATTTTAGAGCATCCTCCGGAGAATATTTTTATAAGTGTGAAAAAAGTCGTCTTTGTGACTCCTCCATCGCGAGATTTCCTGTCTAAAATGTGCTCACGTAGGGAAGATGAAAAAAAAACCTACCAAAATACCACCCCGAACAATGTTAAACTCCCACTAATGCCGAAAATTTTAAATTTATCAGTATTTCGAGAGTTTAGAATCTACGTGCTAGCAAAATTTTACTTATTTTGGCGAACTTTCTGGATGGTATTTTTCTCGAAAGTTTTTTCCCTCAATTTTGCAGTCAGGCTGCCTTTGGGAAGGTGAGGAGATGAAAAAAAAAACGTGTTACGTAAAATAACAAAGTTTACAGGCGAAATTTGTTTTTCGAGTATCTTCCTTTAAAATCAGACTAGCAGAAGTGTGTAAATAGGTATCTACGGCTAGTACGGTATACGAGTTAGAAGTCGGGAATTTTTCTTACCTTGTCGTCTTCGTTGAACATGATGGATGAGTCCGGGCTACTAACTTTTTAACGCCGGTAAGCCCAATAAGCCTTTTTGCATATTATCAACGTCGTCTCGTCCGCTTTCGCTTCGAGCACGAGTATAAAACGATTTTTGTCACCGGTACCATCACTCGACAACTTGACGAAGTAAACCTGCCGATGATAAGCCCCTAATTAATGAAAAATAAAATAAAATAAATATTATTTCAATTTATTACACTGTAATCGCGGTAATGGCGGATAACACGAGAAATTTTTATAATTTCGATACGATCGCGAGTGCTGGAATTACGCAGACGTGTATCCTGATGGATCACCAATTACTCATGCAGTATTTAACAAGGCGTTTCGTTTTAATGAAATTCGTAGCCATTGTCCCGCATTAGACCAGATGTTACTCGCGTTCGAGTTGATATTAAATTTTTGGAGCGTTTTTCTTCTACGGATTTTTGGATGTTTTTTATTGTTTTTTTTTCTGTTTGGTTTCGGATTTGGAAGTAATGACGAAATTTCAGTAAAATGGATACTGGTAAGTGGGTAGGTTAAGAAAATGTGGAAAAATTATTAGAAAAATTAAATTGATCGCAAATGGATTATCGAAAACATGAAAAATTGAAACCATGCATGAGAATTCAAATTATGAAAAATATGAACTAACTACGAAAAAAGGAGTTTGAAAAATCCATGTTGGTATTTATTTCGTCTCAAAAAATTTTAAGAGCATCCAATATCGTTGTAGTTAATTTCCGGTCACTTTTTAAAATCAATTTTGAAATACAGACTGATCGAATTTGTAACCAAATTTGGATGAACTGATACTATATTATATAAAACGAATCCAAGTGAATTAGGTTTTTGGATCGATTTTAAGAATGTTTTAAATTCCTTTTAGAGTTAGCGATTTTTAAAGACTCAAAGTGCTCAAATCAATTTTTCAATCTACTTCGGGACAACTTTCTCTTAAAAATTGGCTCCTGGAAAAAATGCAAATTATGTATTTGGAATTTTTCTTCGTTCAAAATCAGTTTTAAAGAAACAGATTTTCGAACCAACTTCAAAAAAATCGATTTCTTAATTCATATTCCAGGAAACCAGAAAAATTGATTTTAAATTATCTTCACGTAACTATTTATCCAAAAATATGCTTTTGAATAAATTTTGAAAGAACTGATTGAAAAATTTTATCAATCTTGAAAGGTCATTTTAAACACATTTTATGAATAAAAATGATCATCGATTATAAGTAAAAGTTTTCAGGTGTTTGATACATGAATCTCAGATTAAAAAATTCCAAATCAATCATTCTATTTTTTTTTTCAACTTCGATCGTTCTAAAAACAAAAAATTTACTTCAAATTAAATAATTTTTCTCAAAATTATACTTTTGGAAAAACCGAGTTTGAAAAAATTAACTAGAGTTTGGAGAATTTTTGGAGCAAATATTGCATTCATTTTTCAAACCTGATCAGGTCTAAAAAAATTTCATAGGAAAATTGAAAAATAAAAGCGAATAATATAACTTTTTTCATTCAAAAATTAGTTTGTTTGGTGAGTTTGAAATATTGCAGGTTGAAATTTCAGAAAAAGTTACACAAATGAAAATATTTTCGAGTTTAATTCTGTGGTAAAAGAATGGATAATATTTGGATTAAAAATTACGATTGTTTTGAAAGTTCTTTGCAATTTTAAAATAATTTTTAAAGTTCTTTGATACTTACTTAGTTTTTAAATTTTTATTGTTTGGAAAATTTCCAAGTATTTGAAAATCACTCAACTACAGTTTTTAAAATTAAATTTCTTGAATAACCTGTTTGAAAACTTGGGTAAGCACATTTGAAAATTTCAATGATTTTACAGTTTTATCAATTCAGAAAATTGTTATCGTTTTGAATAATTTGATAATTTTCCAGGAGTTGAAGATTTTAAGTAGTTCAGATTCAGAACATTCACAAGAGCCTTTCCTAATAAGGGTCGAAAATGGCCCTTGACCCAGAATTGGTCAAAACTGACCCAAAATGTTACTTATGATCTAGAAACATCCTAAAAAAATTTTGACCCTCTACCCCCACCCCTTTCGAAATTATCGCGTTTTTAATATTGAAATTTCAACACACGATACCTCTGGAAAGGGGTGGATAAAAATTTAGAAATTTTCACAGATTACACATCTTTGAATGAGAATTTTTTGAAAATTTTCAATTCATGTTTTTCCAATTCTTATTCACATTGAAATTTTCAAAAAAAAAAATGAAAAAGTTTTGGGGTGTCGTGGCTGGAAATTTTTTCATTAGTTCTACCAAGTGGTCAAGTGGTCATGCATCACATATATTTTTTTGGACTCTGAAATTGGGTGTAACATTGTCAAAAAAAAAAAATTAAAACCAAAAAAAAGGTGATTTTTTACAACTTTTCCGTAGTAATAAGCAAGGTATCCCTACTTAAAGTAAAATTTTGAGTCAAAATAGTGATAAATTGAAAGTACATCATAAATAATTCCAAATTCCAAAATTTCATGTGCTGAAGTGCATTTCTCAAATTTTGAAATAACCCTTGGCAGAACTAATTATAAAATTTTCAGCCATGACACCTGAAATTAAAAAAAAAAAAATTGAAAATATCAATGTTAAGAAAAATTGGAAAAATGTGAACCGAAAATTTTCAAAAAATTCTCATTCTACTACCCAACAAAATAAAAGTATAATATGTGAAAATTTCAACATTTGTAACCCACCCCTGTTGAAATTTCGACATTAAAAGCGCGATAATTCCGAAAGAGGTGGGGGTAGGGGGTCAAAAATTTCTGGGAGATGTTTCTAGACCATAATTTCGGGCCAATTTTGACTAATTCTGGGTCAAGGGCCATTTTCGACCCTTATTACTTAGGAAAGGCTCTTAAACTGCTTTCTGGCCAAATCTCTTCATTAAAATTGGACAAAATATGGCGATCAACAATTTGAAATTTTCCATTCTAGATATAATTCATGCCTATTCAAGACGAAAGAAGACTTTTTAAATGAAAAACAAAATTTTTCATCATTGCCAATATTCTTACTTTTCCTTTTCAAAGGCAATGAATCTAATCATACCTGATTAAAAATAAGTCAACTTTTCGAGAAAAAAAAAAACAACCAGAGGTAGCATAAATCTGCAAAACATCCCAAAAACTTCATTCTAAAAATTATATTTATAAGAAAAACGAAAAAAAAAAACATTTTTGTAACACTCGTCGAAAAAATAACCCATAAGAAAACAAACATTTATACCTACAAAAATTTCGAAAGAATGAAGAAAACACGAAGGAATGATAGATTACATAATATTTACTCAAGAATCACAGTAAAAAATTGAATTTCTCTTTTTGGAAATAGCTGGCCAAGAATCCATATCGAATATGTTCAATATACGTAGGAATATGTACATTGAAAATAGATACTTGTAAATACGACGACGATGACGATACCGAAACTAGTAGGTTGAGTTAATTTGAAAACAAATTGTTGTGTCTGCGTAGCTCTCAGCGGTGGTAGCAGATTGTCGTCAATATGTATAATCGAATTACATGGTTAGGTTGAAAATAGCACTACAAGTACCCGTTCTCTTATTTCATTTTTTTTGTCGCCAACTACGACGAGAATTTTTTCCCATCGTTTGGAAAGAAAGGGTCTCTTACATATGGCACTTTTCGCGGTAACACATTCGCTCGCTGTTTTCAGCATTCGCGACAGAGCTCCGGGTAAAGTGCCCCGAGGAGGAAAAAAATCAGCAAATTTTCACGCGCAGGGTGTGCTCGTCTACAGCTCGCACGAAACCAACCGGCGCTCGGCGGCGAAAAGATGCCAAATAATAACAAATAAATTTCATTCTTTCCAAACTCCACTTCTATATTTCATCACAAATGCTTAAAAATATTGTGACATTTTTGCCGCACTACTGCATGTGGAAATTTCCGTCTAAGGCGTATCGTTTTGGCAACGTATCCTCAAAGTCAGCGAACCGTTTATACAAAGTGTTGTGGAGAGAAAGTTACGTATGTATGGTCGTCTTAAATCCGCTCGCGCGACAATCGGTGCGCGAGTTTGCGTAATTTTCTACCACCTTTTTCTCTCCATCGTGGAAAACAAAACCCCCGAAAAAGCACGAAAAAAAGGTGAAACGTGTTTTTAGAAATCCGCTATTAATCTGGCCACGTCCCGCGAACCCGGCCCGATCACAATTATAATCCGGGTACGATAAAAAAATATCTAAACGTTTTAATTTGCCGTATAAAAATATCCGAAACGATTTTAACGGATATTCCGGCCGAAATGATAATGTACAAGGATTAAAGCGACGCATTTGAATGTTGATGGCGTAAATGCGAGTTTAAAAAGCGACAAGGGATTTTTGCCTCGGCTATGATCCCTAACGGCTACTAAAAAGTTGCTATACCTAATAATCAAGCGGCCAGAGTCTCACGTCTGTCCCCTTCCCCCTCCCGCCGGTCTTAGGCGTATACGCGAACCCGTGAAATCTTTGGAAAACGGTGAATTTTCCATCTGCGATGGGTTAGCAACGAAACGTTCGTGAGATAGAGGAACAATGAGCCGTATAAAAAGTTACCAAAGGTAAGTTGAATGTCTTCGTGCTGGCTGATGGCAAATAAAGCCGAAGCTGCGATAAAATTTTTACGTTTGGGTGTATTTTATAGCTACCTTGATGAATTAACCGAGTATAATGAGGTATAATATCGGATATAAAATTTGTAAAATGATAAAACAATATACGTTTATTTTTGATTTATTTACTCGCTTTTGGTGTCGTATTCTGTCGCGAGACTTTATTAATTAAAAACAAAGTTCAACGATCGTCTCATCGTTAAACTCGGTAACGCCTGCCTTGCCTTTGAGTCAACAAACAAAAGGCCTAACGGAATAGCAATTTGTTAAAGTCGCCATGAAATTCATCGTTTACCAAAGCTCAATACCCTTTTTGGATATTAATACGCCTTCAGACCGGCCGAATTATCCGTTCGCCAAGTTTTCATTTACTACCAATAAGTGGATATTTATTTCAAGATGAGTGACATTGTAAAGTACCCGAAGGATGGAAAGATTATTCGGTTTAGACCCTAGTTTAAGTATTAATGCGGTTCGTGGTGTTATAAGGGATAAGTAACTGAGGGTTTCGATAAGGTATCGACTGCCGAGCGAGAGATAGGTCTATTCTTGGATCGAATCGTTAAGGGTAAATTGAAATAGAAATTTTTAGAAGAGGAAGATGAGAATGAAATTTTTGATTTTTTTTTTTTCAATTCGAAATCCTCGTGAGGTGTATGGAGTACTTCTATATTCAGTCAAACCTTGAAAAAATTGGAATAAAAAAAAGTAAGTGAAGATAGTAAAATTTATCAGAAAGTTATGTCTCTGATCAAAGTTCATGGTAAAAGCATCAAAATGTTACACTAATTTAAATTATTTAGATCAGAGATAGAGATTTTTTCATCGAAAAATTGCAAAAATACCTAAAGTACATGAGCCCAGATTAAAAATTGGTTTTTGGACAGAGGTTCCGCCTAAGTATATTCTATTTCTTCTAAAAAAAAGCTCAAAATCAATGTCAACTCAAAAACCAATCCTGCCCAGCTCTAGTTTTCCAAAGTTGGTGATTCTAAAAAATTTGAAAATCAAATTAAAAAATTGTATTTTCAAGAATGTTTGAATTTCCCGAAACATTTAAAAATAGCGAGTTTCGATGATTTTTGAATTTTCTTCAAATTTAGATATGTAATTATCGTGATTGAATTTTTCAAAAATTGTGACCTAAGTGAACTATTTTCGGCATGAAATAGTGTTTTAAGAAACGTGCAAAATCTTCGGATTCAGATGGGCATTTCAATAGAAAATCAACAACATTACTTCTTCAGTTTTCTAAATAAATTGAAAAAAAAAACTCGAGAACCAAAAATTTAATCGCAGAAAGAAAAATTAAGCCAATTGTTGAAACTTGAGAAAAGTAGAATTTCGAAGAAATAAATTTTTATGAGCATAGTTCGATTTAAAAAACTTGAGAAAATTTCAGAAACAATGTCATTTAAGTTTAAACAAACGAAAATTGTACCTAATTCATCTAACAAGCATTAATCAAAAGTAATTCTTCAAAAATATCGATGAATCAAAAGCGTTTGTTCCAAAACAAAGTAATTTTATTCTTAATCTACAAAAAAGTCATTCCGATTTGAAAATCATACAAGTCATTCTGAATTCAATGATTAAACGTGAGAAAGATATACTTAATTGATTCAAAATCAGATTATTTTCAAAAATTGTAAAAAAGTAACTTTTGAATCAATAACTATAAGTATAAGAAAGTTAACTAGTTTTATTCAAAAATCTTACCAAAGTCATTCTGATTCAAAAATCATGAGAAAGTAATTTTGACTAGAAATCATTATTAATTCAACCCTGGAAACAGAAATCATCTTTGAAGGTTAAAAATTCATTTTTGAGTAAGATCTAAAATCAGTGTTAACTTGTGAACCGATTTTCGACCCTCAGTGAAGGTTTTCAAATCCAAACTCACCAGTCTATAGTTCAACTGGAAAAAAATGTTCATTGTACGTACTTATTTGGAAGAGAAAAAATCAGTTGGCTTTTCATGTGCATGGATTCCATAGTTACCAGAAAAACTTACTTAGGTACCTTGGATTTTTTCCATTTTTCAAATTTGAATTTCAAACGCGGAGGAAAAAATTCCTCAATCTGGTAGCAGACACGGACAAGAATGTGAGAAAAATGTAAGTAATTTGAGCAATTTTGAGCCCAAAATCGGGCCAATTTTTGAATATTTTCAAAAAATTGATGAACAATTGCACATGACCTATTAAAATAGAGTAAAATTTCAAGAGAAATACAAAATGATTGGTAAAAATATAACTTGAGCATTTTTGAGTACATTTCATCTCAAAATTAAGTCAATTTTTGAGTATTTTCATCAAATTCATGGGTCACCTATCAAAATGGGGTAAAATTTTATCAACAGCTTGGAACTATTGACTAAAATTATTTTTGAGAATTTTGAAAGAGTACAGGCCAAATTTTGAGTATTTTCAATGAATTTGAAGCGACCAGAAAATTCAAAAATTCGAATTTGAATTCAAAGTTACAAATTCCAAAAAATTGCGTTTTAATTGATCCATCAAATTAGTCACCAATATTAGTAATCTGCGATTACAAGTGCTGAAGTTCATATGGACCATTTTTGTGGGGTTTTCTCCAACGCTGGAAGATTCCAATTTTTTTTTGGTGGCTCTGGAAGGTATTAAAACCGCTTTCAGTCTATCTGGCAGGTAAAAAATAGGACATATCCCAAATTTCAGTTTTTTTTTTGTCGATTAGATCAAATTCAAATATTTTGCAGGACATGGGGTACATATCTAATCTGAAATTTCCAAAATTCGCCAAAATTCCAAAAAATATGACATTGCCGGAAAGAAGGGACCTTGTGTAAAAAAAGTCTCATTTTTCACGTTTTTGGTCTAAATGACACCAAATCTGAACCAAACACATAAGAATAAAGACATCGATTTTTTTTCACACAAGGTTCCTTCTTTCCGGCAGGGTCACAAATTCTTTTCAGCGTCTTCGATTTAACAAAATAGAACACAATAAGAACCAAACAAATAATTCAAAAAAACCGATCTCATTAGATTTCCAACCCTAAAAAATCAATCTACCAGTCTCATTTCACGAGAAATCCACCAACCTTCCCACTTTCCAAAAACCTACTTCGATATCCTACCTACACGTAAAAAAAACTTCATCGAACTACCAATCCGACTCGACCATCCGTATATCTACACGTAAGTACACCATCCCGTCGAAATTTTCATTTAAACGAACCCGCATCCCTGTAAATCTTCATCGGTTTTGCCTCTTTTCTGTCAAACTACGCGTTCGACCAGAATTACTATTTTGAAAATTCGGAGACAAAGCCGCCGAAGCCCGGGCTCGAGTGAAATCCAACATGAGTCGTTTATTTTGATCTTAATATCGGAAGTAGAGGCATTTGGGAATTCGCCAACTCGCTTCGTCGTACAATTGATAAGGGTCAACTAAGTGTTTCTTTGTTCTTCGATAGTAATTTCAATAAATCCGCCCAAAACAACACTACCGACTTAGATATACCTAGACCTATACACATACCAATGTGGAACGTGCTGTCTGGAGAGAAAACCGCCAACGAAATATATACGACCATGGATTCAGTATCATACCCTACTTTCGTAAAATGATCGTCGAGTAAGGTTGAATACCGAATACGTATTTTGTACGTCTACCTATGGATTTTAACTTACAGCCTCGGGATACTTTTTTCATTTCGAGACACGTAGATTAACGAGTGACAGGTGGCTGAGCTTGGATCTAGAAAATAGAACAGAACCATAATAAAAACGAATTAATTTTTTTTAAAACCCAAATAACAAATAATCATCGTTGAGAAATCCAGAGCTTCGAAATTGAAACCACGATAAATTCTTTTCCAACCTCGAATATTTTATTTTTGGCCAATTTTATTAAATATCAGTCTGATTATAAATTAAAAACAGTACATATATTTTAAAACCATCTCAAGGATAAAATTTTGATTAAAAAATTTTCCACAATTTTTATATCTATATTTATTGCAACGTTCCAGGCCAATATTCAAACAAGATGTCTCACCAAAGATACCTCAATGCAGTAAAAATGCTGAAAAATTTCATCTTCTGCAATCACAAATGAAAATAATTTCACATAATAAATCCTACAACAGCATTATTCCATTTATTAATTTTCTTTCTGATGCAGTCGAACTTGACCCAAAAAAAGAAAATCCCCTAAAATGTTTCCATCACACACAAAGCAACATGGCGAAAAAATATTCGACTTATTAGAAACATTACAAAACTCTTCGCCGTTCAAATTTATAACTTGGAGAAAGAAAAAATTAATTAACCTAGTTTCTTTTTAATATTCCATCTCGGACCCAACATCCAGGCTTGGTTCAAATGGCAGAAAAAAATTTCATCCAAAATATAGGTTAATTTCTTCGAATGTAAAAAATTTCCGAAGTCTCGACGAAAGAAAAAATCCAGCAATTAAAATAGAATTTATGCGTATACTCGAAAGTAAATTTCATTTCTGGCATTTAGGGCAGGACATTTGGTGTCGGTTGAAACCCCCGACATTAATAAATTGAATGGTTAGATGGAGACGACTCGAATAGGCCGATGCGATGCCGAAAGAAAATATTATTTTAAATTTACCCGTTCGAGTTTTGACAAAGTCGAGAGAAACGAAAGTTGTTGTATTGTTTCGTTAACTTTTAATTTCGTAACTTGCCGAGGAAAAAATTCCTTCCCAATGCAGCATCGAAACGCTGAAAAGATACCGAGCGAGTTAATTGACTCAATTAATGACATCGAGCTAAGTTTTTTTTCATCTGTTTGCCACTGCTGAGCTCTTATTCCGCCGAGAACTTCTGCTATGGCGTTCGAATGACGAATGAAACATTCTTAACAAAATTCAATAGTCGACGGGAATTTTGCACATTTGATATTCTTTCTTCTCTCGTCTGCGATACTTCTAAACAAATTATCACTCTGCGATATCCGATGTCGTTGGGACGTTTCAAGGTTTGCTTTTTTTTTCCATCTCAAATTCCTGGCACAGGCACTTTTCTTATAATGTTTCGTATTTATTATACGAGGTTTTTTTTTACGTGCCGAGCTCTGGTCGTATTTTGCAGCGAATTTTCCGGGGTAGCCGTTTAAAGAGGATCATTTTTTTAAACGATTCGCTCGCGCCCAAGATATTTCCCTGTTATTTTGGTTTATTCTCGATTCAATTTGTTCGAATGATACGGATTGGTCAGCCGGGAGGATTTTATTTGCCAAATACTAGTAGTTTTATAATAATCTACTATTTTCGATATCCTGCCGGTCTATAATGTCACTTTTATCGCTCGGTAATTCACTACGATTTAGGAAGACCATCAGACCAGGTAATTTTGCTCGACTTATGTATAATGTATGAGAAAGTTTGTTGTAAAAAGCTTAATAATAAGAGCTTCCAAGTAGCATCTTTTCTTTATTTTCATCTCGTCGTGTTAAAGAGCGGAGAAAAAATTCCCCCTTTGGAAAAGATCCGGAATAAAAGAAGATTTCTTTAGTAAAATCTTGGTGTGTCGTTTTAGTGTAAAAAATTCACACCTGATGCCACCGAGCTCTACACTTATGAAAGCTCTTTACCTAGCGTTATTTCACGACCCAGAATGGAGGCAATTTTTACACCATTCGGTGTTTCTCGAGCTCTTCGAAACGTTCGCAGAAATTCGACAGACAGAAGTGAATTTAAACGTTGGATAGGCTGACAAAAGGGTCCATTTTGACGATAGGGTTTTATGGTAAAGTTGGAGACGAGGACTAGAAATATACATAAATTCGATACATGCTTGGCCCAGCCTTAAATTACCCAAATTAGCCGCAGTACCCTATCTCGGGATTTTTTGCTAGCATCGCCTTATTCTGAGCTCGTGGAAACAATGACATCGTTCTTTGGGCAACGTGTGTCAACTTACGAAACGACCGCAGCACTGACCGCTGGTTGAATTTCGTCCAGTACATAAAAACCCCTGTCTCATTACCATTTCGACACCGAATGACCCTGCCATAAAACATTTAGCCTTCGGGTGTCGCTGGTGATGTTTACTTTTTGCATGAGTTTCAGTCGACGCGACACGACGAAAGTTGCCAGCAACCGACGTATGGTACCTTGCGAGAAAACCATGGAAAATTTTCCATTGCCAAGGATTCGACGGATTGTTTCTCGAAAATTACCGGCCACTTATTTATAGACCAATACTCGTGATTAAACTAATAAACATTTTCGTATTCGATGACATGATCTTTAATACACACAGAACCTTTGGCGAAACTTGGTCGGGTGTCGGGTTCACAGCGCTGACGACCGTGATGCATAAATAAAAGCTTCCCCCGAACTTTGATCCGCCATACACCGCTGGCCCTATTTTGCAGGTTTCTTTCGTTCTCTCTGTGTACATATCTGCTGAGTACACTAATAAGTTTGGATTTTGTTGAAAGGTCAACAGACATTTTAAGCTTTTATTTTTACTCGTCATCTTTTGTCAGCGTGTGTTGATTTAGGTATCTACCTGCTACCTACGTTGCTCGAATAATTAAAAGAATAATATCATTTTTTTGCCAGCTTAGATGAAATATGCCTACTTGTGCCAACCGAGAGAAAAAATAGGGTGAAATATCGCCATAACGGTAATTTAATGAAGAGGGGGAATTTTTTCCCACGGAATACGACGCGCCAGCTTTCGACGAGTTCGTACACTGGTTATTGAATTTTCGTAATTAAAAATCAACAGAATCGAACTCGGGCTCATTTATTCAATTCGCGTACAATATTATTTTATGCGTTTGAAAACAAACGCAATGGTGAATTATTTATGCAGAATTGCTTTTTCAAACCAACCGAATGAGATTTTAAATCAATATTTTCTGCACGATCAGCCTAATTTACAATGATGAAAATTTTGTGTACATTCGGTTTATAAAAAATTTTAAATTCGAGTCCGGAGCTAACGAAGTGGAAAAATTCAAGGGTAATTTGGTTATTTCTTAATACCGAAGAATTTCAAAGTTTGGGAGTAATTTTCATAATTCGTGTGATTCATTTTTGCAATCTCAGCTTTTCAAAACGAATAAAATCAACAATGCTTAAGCAAATTTAGAGAAAAATTGAAAAATTCTCAAGTAGAAATCTCTATCAAAAAACCAAATCACACTGTGGATAGGTGTGGAAAAATTATTAAAACAAAAATCGTAAAAATTACAACAATAAATAAAACTCGGAACATTAAATTTCGATCGTTGTAAGAGATAAATTAAAAATTAATGTTTTTTTTTTCTTTTTGCTTCGGGGTTTGGTCTGTTGAAAGTTTTTCATAAAATCAAACAATATTCAATACTATACGTAAATTTTTTTTTTTTTGGGGGGGGGGGGGGGGATAAATACGTCTCACAGCTAAGGGGATGGGTAAATTTTTTTTTAAAATTACATAAAAGCACCATGTTGAACATAAAAAAATAAATATTCAAAAGCATGTGAAAAAATTAAATAGGTATTACCAATAGGAAAATCGGGGACAAAATTCAAGAAAGAAATCTATTGATATTTCAGAAAAATTTATAAAGGAAATACTTAGGATAAGTTTTGAGGGGAAAAAAACTAAGGAACGTATTTTGCGAAGTTGAAAAAAATAATTAAAAATTGTTTAAAAAAATGTAGGTTCCCTGGTATTTTTGATGAAAAATCATGAAGTTTTATCTGTAATGTTTCATCTCTAAAATAAGTGCTTATGTACCTAATATGTACATTTGGACAGGAAATAAAAAAATCTTCCTGGCTCGTTAACTGTTTAAATTTACTCAGGCAATATTGATACCTTCATTTACATTAAATATCTTTGTATTTAAACATTCCTCTCCCCCCCCCCACAAAAAACACGTCATTTTTTATTCTTTTTTTTTTCATTACACAAATCTCTCTGTTTTTCATTTCTAAGGATACTTTGACCATTTCTTCAGAAAATTTTTGTACAAAGAGATCTGGCATAGAGCGCTTGATTGGGGCCTCTTCTCTACATTAAATTTAATAATTTCAACTCAAAATGTACCGAAGTTTCCTAATTCAACAACATTTTTAAAATTTTCAAAAAAATTTCATCAAATTTCCAAAATTTCATCGTTGGAACTTGACCAGAAATTATTTCAGGATTGCGAGGCAGGTTGGAGGGGGAAGGGAGTGAGGGTATTTATATTTCAAGAAAATTTGCTATGCCAAAAATTTTTATAATTTTTTTTTTCATGAATTCATCTCGCTCCTTTTTGTCAAATATCTTCTCAATACCTAATTCTGAAAATTATTGATTTCCTCAGATAAAATTGAATGCTTAGGAGAGCTTCAAGTTATTCTTCCAAAAAAATTCCTAAAGTGCAAACACCACTTCTTTGGCAGAAAATTTTCATGGAAAAAATTTTAAAATACGACCCCAGCCAGTGCACAGATTAAGGTAAAAAAAAAACGCTGGAAATTGGTGGATACCCTATTTTCAACCTTCCGGATGGATTGGAGATGATTTCAATACGTCTCGGAACTTCCAGAAAGTTTTAGAATCTTCTAATACCTACTGAAGAAAATCCCATAAAAATATTCCGTAGGTATGAAATTCAACTAGTACATTTATATCCATCTTCCATTTTGATGACCGGTTTTGTAGATTGAAGCATAATTTTCCAAAATTTCTAATTTTTAGCAAGAAACTTGATTTTTTCAAGGCACTCAAAATAACAAATTTTTAAAAATTAAGCTCACCCAACTGAGCAAATAGGTCACCACGATAGGTAATCCGCGATTATAGGTGCTGAAGTTCATAAAAATCATTTTGATTGACTTTTCTCCAAGGATAAAAAATTTCAAAATTTTTCAAAACCTCTGAAACGCCTTGAAATCTTTTTTTATTCGATTCAAAAGGTCAAAAATTGGAGGTATACACCAAATTTAAAGTTTTTTCCATTGAACTGTTTAAATTTTCATGATTTTATGATTTTCTGGGCAATGAAGTAGGCACCTAATTCTAAAATTTCAAAAATTCGCCGAAATTCAAGAAATGGACTGAAGTATTTGCAATTTTGAGTATGGGTTCTTTTATGATGTACTTCTGATTGATTTTTATTTCGTCTCAAAATTTTACTTAAATTTAGAATACCCTCTTTGCTGGAAGACAATTATTATTTTTGACTTGGGAAATTTGATTCGTATTCTAGATTCTTTTTCATCATATTCCTCATTTTTTTCTGAAACCATAACTTTTGAAGTCATCGAACAGCGTCGCTCTTGAAACCAATTTAAAATGCCAAGGATAGCCTTGCTCTCCTCCTTTCGTCTCTTTTTACGTGATCTGTCAATCCAGTCTGGTAGGGGTGTTCGGTATACACGCCAGTCAGGAGGACGAGGACGGTAGAGAAAAATCTTTGACACGTAGTTGGCAACGATAAAAGTAAAAGTATGTCATCTGAAAGTGCGAAACTATTTTTTTATTAAACGACAAAAACGAACACCCTTGAAGCAATGGAACCGAGTTGAACGTCGGGCTGAGGGGGTTAACCAGTGGTGGCGACGGTTAACGAATTAAAAACGAGTTACGGGTTTCCAACAGATATCACGCTTTTTTTTCACTTTTCTTTCCGTCGTCGTTTTTGTTTCGTTCGCCGTGTCGTATATATTAGTTTGGGATCGTGAGTGCGGGTGTGTGGAGCACACTCGCGAAGTAATATCGCAATAGTGTATGATAAATGCGGGCGTTTTTTCTTCGCCGTTCATTCCGGCCGACACGAAATGAATTTTTTTCGTTTACATGCCGACAAGAGACTCCGTGTGTAAGAAGAAACTTAGATTGTAGGATGTTGAATGTTCGTCGAAAATGTGTCAAATTTTTCTTCACCGCGTTGTTGGCTTACGCGCGTTTGTACTTTTCCAAAACGACCGAAATGTCCGGCCATTGCCAAAAAAAAAGAGAATTGGAATCGGGTGTAAAAATATACATACGTATACGATATTTGCATTGCGAATGGATTTCGATCCTGTGTGGACTACTGCAATCAACGGTGGCACGTTTTTACACCCTGGAAAATAACATCGCCTAGTTTACTACGCTGTTTTCTTTTGGTACGCCGTGTTATTTATTTATTGGATAAACTTTTCACCCCCTTTGGCGATGATCAGTGGATGGTGGTTTATGGTTTGCGAGTCTGTTTGTGCGGTGTTCTGCACGACTAATCTGTTTATTCGTACGTGAATTCAGAGCTCCTTCTTTCGATATTTACGATTTTTTGGGTTCAGATTATTCGGGATCTGGTTTAGGTGCTCGAGGTGGGTTTATCATGATGCTAGCTGGAATTTGAATATTTTTGCGGTAATTTTATGAGGGAAGGGAGTGCGAATGTTGAGATAATTTCTGCACTTTTGAATTTGAGTTGAAGCCTTTAGATGCGGCCCATTTGCATTGCGAGTTGAGGAGTGAAGAGAAATCGCATTCACCTTTAAAGGGTCTTTGATTTTATTGGTTGAGAAGTTTTAATCCATGTAATGAATCAGAGGAACACGAATTCCACAAATAGTTTGAGAGAAATTTTTATTTTGAAGATCAGCCTGTGAGGCTATTATGCTCTCTAAATCTGAATCAGTCAAAAAACTGAAAATTCACTGATTAAACAGCGAAAAGTGGGCAACTGTTAATCAGTGAAATTTTACTGTTGATCAGTGAAATTTGACTGTCAATCGGTGAAAAATTACTGATTCAATCAGTAAATTAAAATTTTTACCGATTCAATCAGTGAATTAATATTTTTACTGATTCAATCAGTAAATTATATTTTTACTGATTCGATCAGTAAATTAAACTTTTTGTCGATTCAAAAATGAAAATTCACTGATTAAATCGGTAATTAATTAATTACTGATTCAATCAGTGAAATTTTTTTTACTGATTAAAAAATGAAAATTCACTGATTTGAATCAGTAAATTTTTACTGATTTCAATCAGTCAACTAATTTTCACTGATTCAACAATCAAAAATCACTAGTAGTTTTTCACTGATTGGCAGTAAAATGACGCTGATTAACCGGAGAATAAGTGGAATTTGACTGATTATCAGTGACTTGATTTTCTCTATTTCATCAATCGATTTACCAGTTTTTGACTGATTCAAATTAAGAGAGTATTGCCTTTTTGTGACTGTCCTGAGGAATTGACTTGTTTTTGAACACTTTTGTAATAGTTTCCCGTAGCTTTCTACACTGAGCAACGTCTTCATTGCTAGCCAAATCATTACAATCCTGAATTCAGAGGAGCATTGTCTGTACTCTCTCATTCTGAATCAGTGAAAAGTCACTGATAAACAGTCGAGATTGCAGCACAGAAAAAAAATCAGCAAAATTCACTGGTTTTTCAAAGATTTTCACTAATTTTTCAGCAAAATTCAAAAATTGTTCTGATTTTTCAGTGAATTTTTTTTGATTTTTTCAGTGATTTTTCTCGCTGATTGGTTCTCAGTGAAAATTTTTTCACTGCTTTTCTCTTGTGCTGCAATTCTGACTGTTTTTAGTGAAAAGTTACTGATGAACAGTCGAAATTGCAGCACAGGAAAAATCAGCAAAATTCACTGATTTTGCAAAGATTTTCACTGAATTTTCAGTGATTATTCAATGAGTTATCTCAATGATTCGTTTTCAGTGCTGCAATTCAGACTGTTTTTCAGTGATATTCGATAATTTTCACTGATTTGTAAATAAGAGAGTAGTTGTTCAAACTAGTTATACTCTCTTAATTTGGATCAGTCAAAATTGACTGATTAAAATCGACAAAATCAAGTAACTGTAGGAATCAGTAAAAAAAATTACTAATTCAATCGGTGAATTTTCATTACTGAATCAGTAAAAATAAAATTTCACTGATTCAATCGGTAATTAATTACTGATTCAATCAGTGAAATTGTTTACTGATTTAATAATGAAAATTCACTGATTGGAATCAGTAAATTTTTACTGATTGACAGTAAAATGACCTGACTAACTAGGGAATTAGTGGAATTTGACTGATTATCAGTGACTTGATTTTCTCTATTTCATCAGTCAATTTAGGCATTTTTGGCTGATTCAAATTCAGAGAACAGTTTTTTGATCCCGAATAATAGATAGCATGTTTCTTCATAAGGAATATGTGACCCTGCCTTAAAGAGGGGACCTTGTGTAAAAAAAATCCATATATTCATTTCTATGTGTTTGGTCCAGATTCTATATCATTTGGATCAAAAACATGAAAAATGTGACATCGAGTTTTTTTTTACACTAGGTCCCATCTTTACGGCAGGGTCACATGCATAAAAACTGCACAACGAAAAAAGGGTTTGCACGATGAAAATGGCACAACCGAATCACTACAAAATAATAGGAATTCACAGCAGGAAAAATAGAAATTGCACAATAAAAAATAAAAAATAAATAAAAATAGCTATAAATGCAACTCAGTTGGACAAAAGCCACTCTATATTATTTTGTCTCTGTCAACAAAGTTTCATAATTTTTGAGCACTAAAAACGTCTAAATAAAATTATCTAGAAACTTTCATTTTGGGCGAGGGGAGGGATAGCTGAAAATAATTTTCAAATTTGTTTCCCGTTAAAAAAAATAACGAAATACCGCAACATAGGTCAATCGACTTGAAAATTGTTGAAATAGTTTCGATCTTAAGCATTTGAGATCAAAATTCGAGAAATGCACTTCATTCTCTGAAATTTTTTAATGATGAACTTTCGATTGATATTTGTGCCAGCCCAAAATGTTACTATGAGTTGAGAAACTTCCCTTGTACGCGACCTTAACAATACATACCACTATAGGTACAATAGAGAAGAATGTTAGAATAGAAAAGACCCCCCTCTCCGACGACAAAGGGTAAAAGCCGGCCAAAAAGTTAATACATATATGGGTAGTTTTGGTTACACGAATACGTGAAAATACACCATAGAAGCGAAAACGTTGACCGGAATTAGCTCCCAACAAAAGTTTAAGGCTTTTACCGCCGCGTCGATTTCGTTAAAAGCCAATGAAAGCGAGTACCTAACCTACCGATACCGCAACCGTAAAAAAGGCCGAGCTTTTCCTAAATTTATAATCGAGTCGAGAAAATTTCTGCAAATCGAACCATATCTACCATCGTCGCTATACCTAAACTGTACTAAGTATAACAAGTCGAGATGTATAATGTCAATGTATTTAATCTAAACGACGTTTCATTCCTACGGCGTTGGAAAACCAATCGGCGGTTTAGTTTTCAATTATTCGCTCGATCGAGACCGAATAAAAACCAACGAGTTTATATTTAGTACGTAGAAATGCGTAGGAGAAGGTATAGCGTTTATAGTTGGAGTTTTCTCACAGTTATTAGTATTGAAGCTAAATATAGCCGGGTATTTATTTTCAGCTGATGGAGGAATTAAGTTTTAAGTGAATTTTTGGATACATTTGTGTTTATACGATTTCAAAACGGTCGTGTGTGGATGATGGGAAAAGGAAGGGAAAAGGGATTTAAAAAGGGAGATGGGGTAACCAACCAATAGTATCGTATGGAATGAAAAAAGAAAAAGGATTTCAAAGTCTCATTTGTACGAGCGTCAAGCAGTGATGTAGCTTCACGAATTTAAAATTTGGGTAGTATAATATTATTATGGTATCTGAGTTCCAATTATACTTTTCAAAACTTCTTACTGCATCCAGGAAAATTTTAAGGTCATTACCATGAAATGAATTTAAAAATTTTTATCTTAGATACAATTTTTTGCACAATTGATGAGAAAAGAGAGAGGTGCCAATGTTCCAAAAAAAAAAAAAATGAACTTCGAACAGCTAAAAGTAAATTTTTGGGGATTTTATTCGACATTGTACTATTGATACAGCTTTCTGTAGTACTAATAATTTTTTTTTTTTTTTTTTTTTAATGGTTTTTTTATACTGGGCGTGTATAATTGCCAAGATTTTTACGCCCAGTGTCGGAGAGGGTTAAATTTGGTGTTGGAGTTTGAGAGTTTTGATTAGTTGTAAATCGCCATCAGAACGAAAAATACTAACATAATTCTAAATTAATTCAATAGGTAATAACTTTTTTTGTAATTGAAAATGTTTGTTTTTCTGTTTACAGGTAAGTTGCTGCAAAGTATTTCTGGTCTGCAAGCATATTTTTCTCTCACTCATACGTGAGTTTTTTCTCCCATGAAAAGTACGTATTGTCTAATCAGTTTTTAAAATTCAAATAACGAGCTCTCGAGTAGTAATGGGTACGATTGAACTCAAAATTTGGAATTAATTTTTGATATATTTATTTAGAAAAATTATTCGAAAAAGATCCAAACTAAATTTTCAATGAAGGATAAAAAAATGAAAAACTAGTTGAAACCTCTTTTTAGAACTGTATTTTCAAACGAAATTCTTACCAATAATCTTAAGATGGGCAATTGGGCATTGAGTAATATAAGTTTAGTACACATTTTTCCAGAAGAATTCTTCCCAAAAAAACAACTTCTAAAATCTTAAAAAATTGAAAAAAAAAATGAAAAATTCCGATTTTGATAAATAAAAATTTTGGATGTTTTCAAAATTTTCTTTTTATTTTTCAGAGAAAACTACATAAATATAAAATCTGCTACAAATATCGAAAAAATTATATTTCAATTTGATAAATTTGAAAATGTTACCTGATGTCATTTTTGAACCAGTCCTCGTCTAAAATTTTCTACAAAAAAGTAATCCCACAATTTCAAAATATTTATCTAATAAGAAGGGAGGACAGGGTGTCCTAATTTTCAATACGCTACTTCAAAAACAATTTCACACACATACGTACTACATTCATGTATCTCGGACTTTCTCGCATCCAACTCTGGCAACTTTTTATCCGAGAGAAAAATACCCGTTTACGAAACGGAAACGAGCTCGAAAAGAAGTAGAATTCCGTTTTACCCAGTCCGCTGTTGTACATATTGGCCAAAAGTGGATTGTTTTGTAAAAATTTATGACAAACTTTGGTACAGCGTGGAATGAAAAACGTTGCACGTACGAAAATAAGAATAGAGCTTATATCGCCGAGGCTACGAGAACAGTACACGGCTCTCGCAAGAGTGTACCCAAGTGTACTTGAGGTTTACTTTATTTTAAAAAATATATAACAAAATAAGTGGAAAAATTATCGTTGTTTAATTCCGTAGTATTAGCTTGTTAAGCTCGGCACATAGCGAATAACTGGCCCTGCCAAGCCTACCTCTCTTCCCTTACCTCTTTCTCGACCATACCAAACGCGACGAGGAAAAAAGTATAGTAGCAACACTTTAATTAGTACTTCTCGCTCGTAAAACTCGGCCCAAGAAAAATTTCCACTCGTAGCTATACCATAGCAGAGCTATATACGTAGACTACGAAACGAAACGACATAACAGTTTCATTTAGTAAATCGCGTATTATATTTCGCTGTTTGTAAAAATTGACTTATAACGGTATAACTCAGGGTTTCGTAAAGTATACTTTCCTCAGTCTCGAACTGGAAAAAAATACACGAAGGTGATTTAAACCAAAGTACGAAGACATCTATGATATTATTTCATTTGAATCAGTGAAAAGTCACCAAAGAAATAGCCAGAATTAGGTTACTAAAAAATTTGTGAAATCTCACTGCCAATTAGCGAAAGACTAACTTATCTACCATTGATTCAGTTGGAATAATTTTCATTTTTGAATCGGAAATTTTCCAGTAACCAAACACTGAAATGAATCAGTAAAATTTTATATTTATTGGGGGAATCAGTAATTAATTCACCAACTAAATCAGCATAGTTCTTCATTGGGTCTGCTGTGACTTATTTCTGGCTAATTTATCGGCAAATTTTCACTTGTGATTCAATTAAAAAGAGTGGACTTCGATAAGTATAATTTTTGATGATAAAAATGTCGAACTTCAATTATGGGAATTGTAGAGTTGATTCCCTAAATTCAGAAAAGTATGAATCGACTCTAATTTTCTTTCAAGGAAAAAAGAAATTGATTCCCTTTTTTTGGTGCGGGAGAGGAGGGGGTGTGCGCTTTCTTCTGAATTAATGGAAAATCACTGAAGATCTAGCCAGAAAAGTTACTAAAAAATCAGTGAGATTTCACTACCAATTATTGAAAAAATTGAGCAACGTTTCCTCAGAAAGAAAATGTTGGTAACCTGATCACCCCCCCCCCCACCACCACCACCATCCAAGAGGAAAAAATCGATGTTAAAACTAATGTTTCATTTTGATGAATTTTCATTTTTGAATCAGGAATTTTTTCAATAACTACCTACTGCTTGTTATTTCATCAGTGAACTTTCACTGATTCATACAATTTGATTTTGAACCTATGGAATTGAGTATTTCCAATATTTTTTCTCAAGTTCACATTTTTTTCGATCATAAAATTTTTGAATCATCAAAAAAATTTTCAATTTCTCATCTTTGAAAAAAAATTTCAACCTAAAATTTCCACGAATTGTTTTACTTTCAAATTTTTTCAACTTTGAAATATTGGTTCTCAAAAAGTTGAAATTTGTTTCAACCTTTATTTTTTTCTCAAAATATTTTGCTGTCTTAACATCAAATTTTTTTCCAATTGAAACATTCTTAGATTTTTTTCTATTCCATGTTTTTTTTTCAATTCAATATTTATATGCATCCAACTCCAACTTGAAATTTGTTCAAAATTTTTAGTTACAAAGTTCTACAATTAGATAAATGAGAAAAATGAGACTATTTCGAAACGGGCCGAAGTTACCCCCCCCCCCCCCATGGTACGATATCAATTTCAAAATATCAAAAGTACTTGAAGTTGAAAAAAAAATTAATTCAAAAAAATTTTGGGAAATCGAAAAAAAAATCGAAGTACCAAGAAAAAAAACAAAAAATCAAAAAATCAACGAAAGTTTCAAAATTGAAAACGATTTTCAGTAGAAATTCAAAGAAAGTACAACATGGAAAAAATCAGAGAAAATTTTAGATTAAAAAAATTTTCAGTGTGTAAAATTCTCGAGAAAAAATTGGAGTTGAAAATAATTCCAAAAACTCCCAGAGTCGAAATTTGAAAAAAAGCTTAATTGGAAAAAATTTTAAGCCAAAATTCAGGGTTGAATGAAAGGCTCTGGTGTGGTAAGGGGGTCAATTAGCCCTTGGTCGAACTTTGACCAAATTCTTATGCCATTCGATTTGGCATGGTAGAAGATGATTTTAGAGCGCATGAGCGAATTTTTACCTCACCCCTGGGGGGCTGGGGGGCCAAAATACACGGTTTTCAAGCCGAAAACTCTTAAAAATTCTATCTCCTCGAGTTTTCAACCGATTTTTTCCAAACTTGGCACAAAGGTAGTGGTACTAGAGGGGAATACCCTGAAATTTTTTCAGATTTTTTCGACCACTCCAATGACCTTGAATTCGACTTTGAAAATTTCAAATCGCCCTGGGAGCACCGTTTTGCCGCGGGGTATAAAGAAAAAATTTTTTTCATGTTTCCCACTCCATTTTACACCACTCAGAATCTTTTCAGATTTTTTCGAGTGGTGGTTTACATGTGGCGTCCGAAAAACTGATAAATCGGTTGTTTTATTACTTTAAAATTATGCCTTTCCCATCAATTTCGTATTTTTCATTTTTTCTCACTAAAAATACATTCATGCTCGCTTTTTATTAAATTTTGATCAATATTCACCCATTTCCCATGACTACGACATTTTGAACAAAGGGTATCCCCGGATATGACAGGCGAATCGGCCCAAGAGCTACTTTTGAAACTAACCAGCAGACATTATTAAGGACCCCAAAAAATGATTTTAGAAAATTTTTTCCACTCCCTAACTCACCCTACCCCCTTACCCTCACCCTCAAAATAGCGAATTTTCGTCAAAAAATCGTATCTCGGAACCTAATGGACCAAAAATTCCGAAATGTATGGGGTGTAAGTAGAGAGGGATTGGTGAGGTGACCAATTTTGAGAATTTTTTCAAATTATTTTTGCGATGCATTCTATTCTAAAAAACCACCTTAAAAACTTTGAATTGCTCAGAGGGTCTGGCCGGATAAGGGGTGATTTTGGCCATGGGTTGGATTTTCGCTTTAACCTTCCCAAAGGGTACCCTCTGATATACAAAAATCTGAAAAAATTTTCAACCCCCCTTCTATTTCTGAGTTATGGCCATTTTATTGCTAGATTTTCAACAATTTTTAATTTCAACTGTTGTGAAGGAAATTTTCTGTTCTTTGGCACAAAGCTACCTATGTCTCGTATCTACAAATGAAAGAAAGTTTTTTTTTTTCATTTCATCTTAATATTTTGCTCTTGTACTACAGTTCATTTTTTGTCATGGGGTGGGAAATTAAAATTGAGGCGTGTAGAATCAAAAGTGGCTTTCTCCAAGCGACACACGCAGTAGTAAGGGACAATACGTGGGAATTTTTTTTCTAGTTTTCGCGATTTTGGTATTTCCAAGTTCAAAAACTTCCAAAACTAGAAGGAAAAAATTCCACCAAGATCCCTTTCTACAGAGAGTGTCGCATGGAGAAAGCCACTTTGATTCTATACGCCTCAATTTGAAATTGAAAAAAAAATTCAAATTATTGTACCTATCAAGGTGGGGTTGTATCAAAAAGAAAGAATTAATATCTTTTAGTTTTGGAATTGGATCAATTTCAATGTTTTAGGGTGGGTTTTGGGACAGAATGCATCGCAAAGAAAAACTGAAAAATTCTCAGAAATCCATTTTCACTGACTTTTTATGACAGAAATAGCGAATTTCGAGATTTCAAGTGAAACGATCGCGAAAATGGAGTTTATCTAGGTATTTTGGACAGCTAAACACAAATTCGACGTTGTGATCATTTCTTTCTGCACGAAATGCTGAAAAATGTGAAAGAATCAGCTAAAAACATTTTTATATATGTAGTAGGTATTTTGCGATTCTTGACCCTTGCGGCTTCGAAATCGCCAAAACTGAATACGTGACGTGAATCTACGTTGAAATACACATTTGTGAGATACTATTCACAAATTGGTTATTCTTCACTTATATATGCTTATATGGTGGTTTTTTTGCAATGATTGAAAACTTCATATAGCCGAAAAAGCATGAAGATATGTAATGTACCAACATTTTTGAAAAAAATATCATAAATACGTCTTTACGAGGCGTGACTTAGTGCCAAAGAACAGAAAATTTCCTTCACAACAGTTGAAATTAAAAATTGTTGAAAATCTAGCAATAAAATGGCCATAACTCAGAAATAGAAGGGGGGTTGAAAATTTTTTCAGATTTTTGTATATCAGAGGGTACCCTTTGGGAAGGTTAAAGCGAAAATCCAACCCATGGCCAAAATCACCCCTTATCCGGCCAGACCCTCTGAGCAATTCAAAGTTTTTAAGGTGGTTTTTAGAATAGAATGCATCGCAAAAATAATTTGAAAAAATTCTCAAAAATTGGTCACCTCACCACTCCCTATATACTTACACCACATAAATTTCGGAATTTTTGGTCCATTAGGTTCCGAGATACGATTTTTTGACGAAAATTCGCTATTTTGAGGGTGAGGGTAAGGGGGTAGGGTGAGTTAGGAGTGGAAAAAATTTTCTAAAATCATTTTTGGGGTCCTTAATAATGTCTGCTGGTTAGTTTCAAAAAGTAGCTCTTGGGCCGATTCGCCTGTCATATCCGGGGATACCCTTTGTTCAAAATGTCGTAGTCATGGGAAATGGGTGAATATTGATCAAAATTTAATAAAAAGCGAGCATGAATGTATTTTTAGTGAGAAAAAAAATGAAAAATACGAAATTGATGGGAAAGGCATAATTTTAAAGTAATAAAACAACCGATTTATCAGTTTTTCGGACGCCACATGTAAACCACCACTCGAAAAAATCTGAAAAAATTCTGAGTGGTGTAAAATGGAGTGGGAAACATGAAAAAAATTTTTTCTTTATACCCCGCGGCAAAACGGTGCTCCCAGGGCGATTTGAAATTTTCAAAGTCGAATTCAAGGTCATTGGAGTGGTCGAAAAAATCTGAAAAAATTTCAGGGTATTCCCCTCTAGTACCACTACCTTTGTGCCAAGTTTGGAAAAAATCGGTTGAAAACTCGAGGAGATAGAATTTTTAAGAGTTTTCGGCTTGAAAACCGTGTATTTTGGCCCCCCAGCCCCCCAGGGGTGAGGTAAAAATTCGCTCATGCGCTCTAAAATCATCTTCTACCATGCCAAATCGAATGGCATAAGAATTTGGTCAAAGTTCGACCAAGGGCTAATTGACCCCCTTACCACACCAGAGCCTTTTTGAGAAAAATTTGGGAATCAACTCGTACATGCCATGAAAAAAATTAAGACCCGAATCGCACATACCTTGGAAAAATGGGAATAAATTCGCCTTTTTTTTTCGCACGAATATTTTTTAAAACTCAACTCACCTACAATTGAAATCATAAATCTAATATCAGGATATAAGGAAACACAACGAAGCCATCGAGTAGAGGAACCCCTCCTACATTATAAGCATCCTCAACTCACGCAACTCTTTTTTCACGGTTCTTCAACACGTCAGCATTTTTATCACCTGGTCTGGCGCAGATCCTCGGTTATATTTTTTACCCTCCTTCGGAACCCGGTGGAAAGCTTAATAGCCAACGAGTAATCAATCTCGTCAGCGAGGAAAAGATTTAAGCTGGTAGTATGTGCGAAAACGTAGAACTTAATTCCGACCCCTGAACTGTCCGCCACTTGGCCGGAAAACAGACGCATTAATTCGGCTCACATTTTCTCATAATTCATGGCCGGAGGGGAGATGGCGGCGTTACGCGATTACTTTTTTTTTCGCTGCTCAACTCGGGCCACGTTACGGTATCGTCGCCGTAGCAATAAATTTTCCGCCGAATACTGGCCATAGAAGAGTGTAGACTCCGTATTCGTACAAGGTTCCAGGAAATTTTTTTATTTCCTTCCAAAAAGGCGCGAAATTTTTAAATTCGTTTTGATTTATGCGGTTCGCTTTTAAAATGTAATTAAATTTTTTATGAGGTCGTAGTGTTTTTACGACTCGATGCAGCCGAAAAGAAATATCGAATAAGACTATTCTGAAATTATAAGAATAGAGGATTCTTTTCTTATATAATTTCAGGGAATTTGGAAAAAGATGGGAAGGTTTCGTCGCGTATGAAAAATTGAAAATTTCAAGTATCGCGATATAAATATAATATCGGTTTAGTCGAACGTATCTGCGCAAGCTGCACGTTCGATGATTTACGAGGTTTAAAAAAGTTTTAAAGCGAGATTATTTATGTCCACATGGGCGTAAACTTTAATGTACCGCAGCCGAGAGTTGAAACTGATGCGTTACGTTGTTGTTAAATGGTCGGCCGCGATGTATAGTAAATTTAACATTATGCGTCGATATGTGGAACGTGGCGAGGCGAAAGGACGCGTAGTCGAAAAAGTCGAATTAAAAATTCAACACGGGACGTTTCCATCAGTCGGAATTACATTCGGGGCAGCGCGCCGGAGACCGAACCCGGAGCTCGAAGCCACAAAGATGGCGCGCGGAAACGACGAACATAAACGGAATTTAAATTGTGATCCGAAATTTCTCTATGTACATTCGGCAGTGAGCCGGCATAATGGTCCAGGGAATTAAGAGAATGTAATTCGAAAGAAATTCGACGCTTTGGAATTATTCTTAACGCCACGTCCGCGCTCCGCGGCTAATGAACGAAATTCTTTACCAGTCGAATATGCTCGGCTCGTTGATGCTATTGCCGTCATCGAATGAAATTTCAAATTGTCGAGGTGTACAGGCATCTCGAAGGGGGTTCTGACTGTGTTAAGAGGAAAGTAGTTCGTCGGTTACGAATGATGGCGTTTGAAGTGAGTATTTAGTAGGGCATCAGTATTTGGCTGAACGGAGTTGAAATTATGTTATAATTTGTGAGTATTTCTCACATTTGTTAATTATCAAAAATTGTATAATAAATGCTACTTTTTGATGCTTTCCAAAACTTTTTTTTTTGCAGAAAAAATTATTCTTACGATTATTTCAAAGAGGTACGAGCGTATAAAATGGTAGAAACCTCGAAAAATAAATAGAACCAAAAACCGCATGATTTTGAAAACGATTTAGGTATATAACCACCAACTTCCGATATCGAAATTTGAAAATGTGCTCAAGTCAATGAATTTGAGGTAAGAGAAAACAAAAAGAAGGAGATAAGCCCACAATATGAAACTTTTACAATTTGGAGGTTGCAAGCCACTTTCTTTAATTTTTTTTCCTTCGCCTCCTAGATTTCTTCAGTCCAAAATTTTTTAAAACTTCAACACTGAAATCATGAAATAAAATTACAAATGGGCAAATTTTCTAAATTTAAAGGCTCAAATCTCTTTTTCTTTTCCCCCTATTTTAATTTTCCCGCATTTCAAATTTATTCAATTTGTCTATCATGTTCCAAATTTTTAACGATTACGGGATATTTGGGGAAAATTACATTTCAGGATTTTTTTATTTCATCTCAATAAATCATCTTAAAGTGTAAGATCTTCGAAATTCGGAATAATTTCACCTTGTGAGAAAAAAAACTCTCTCAACAACAAATTATTCTTGAGCACTCTTTTTCAAAATTTTTAGGCTCACTGAAATGAAAAAAATGCAAAGAATCTCTGATGATGATGATAATAATCTGACAAAATTAGCCATATTAAAATGCAGGAGGTTCTGCGCCAGGAGAAGGTCAATTTTCACCTTGTAAGAAAAAACACCCCCTATCTTTTCAACAAATTAACCTCCCAACACTCTTTTTTGAAATTTTTAGACTTGTAGAAATGAAATAATGCAAGGTATCTGATGATGACAAAAATCTGGCAAAATTGGTCATAATTGAGTGCAGAGGGTTCTGCGCCAGGAGGAGGTCAATTGTCACAGTTCAAGAAGAAATATCCCATCCCTCTCCAACAAATCAATCTTGAACACTCTGTTTCAAATTTTTTGGACTTAATGAAATGAAAAAAATGCCAGGAATCTCTGATAATGACAAAAATCTGTCAAAATTGGCCATAAATAAGTTCAGGGGGTTCTGCGCCAGGAGGAGGCCAATTTTAGAGCTTAAGAAGAAATACCACTCACTCTCCAACAAATTAATCGTGAGCATTCTTTTTCAAAATTTTTAGAATCGTCGAAATGGAAAAATTTAAAGACTCTCTGATGATGATGATATAATCTGCCAAAATCAGCCATAATAAAATGCAGGGGATTCAGCGCCAGGAGGAGGCCAATTTTCAACTTGTAAGAAAAAACACCCCCGATCTCTTCAAAAAATTAATCTTAAACACTCTTTTACAAAATTTTCAGACTTGTTGAAGGTATCTGATGATGAAAAAAATCTGTCAAAGTTGGCCATCATTGAGTGTAGAGGGTTCCGCGCCAGGAGGAGGTCAATTGTCACAGTTCAAGAAGGAATATCCCATCCCTCACCAACAAATCAATCTTGAACACCCTTTTTCAAATTTTTTAGAGTCGTTGAAATGAAAAAAATGCAAGAAATCACTGATGATGACAAAAATCTGTGAAAATTGGCCATATTTGAGTGCAGGGGGTTCTGCGCCAGGAGGAGGTCAATTGCCACATTTTAAGAAGAAATACCCCATCAAATTTGAACATTCTTTTTCAAAATTTTTAGGCTCATTGAAATGAAAAAAATGCAAGAAATCACTGATGATGACAAAAATCTGTGAAAATTGGCCATATTTGAGTGCAGGGGGTTCTGCGCCAGGAGGAGGTCAATTGCCACATTTTAAGAAGAAATACCCCATCAACTCAATCTTGAACATTCTTTTTCAAAATTTTTAGGCTCATTGAAATGAAAAAAATGCAAAGAATCTCTGATGATGACAAAAATCTGTCAAAATTGGCCTTAAGTGCAGGGGGTTCTGCGCCAGGAGGTCAATTGTCACCATTTCTTTCTTTTTTTCGGATCGTTTGAGCAGAATTCTTGTGTCTAATTCATAAACAATTTTCAAATAAAACTCAGAAACGTTAATTCTGATATGGATTGTGATGGTACCTGAATCTAATATTTTGATAAATGCTATAAATGAGTGTTGTAATTTTGCGAGAGAAATTCAAAAATTGAAAACAAAATGCCTATATCTATAATTTTCAGTTTAAAAAGTTCCAACAGTGATGAAGAAATCAAGAACAATTTACTGTAATTTTTTTTTTACCAGGAATGCCCGAAAGACTGTTGAAGGGGAAAAATATAAAAATTTAGAAAAAAAAAACACTTTTAAATACTTTGAGAATGTTTAGTTAGTAGACACATGAAAGAAGGAAAAAATTTTAATCGAGATGAATTTCTATACAATTATTTCAAAATCTGATAAATCAACAAAATACAAAATAATAATTTTTGAAAAGTCATCGATGATTTGCTTAAAGAGTAAAAGCTCGCAAAAAGATCTTTAGCTTATTCCATAACCATAAATAGAAAAAATTTTGAGAGCAATTCAAAAGCAAAATTTTTAGAATTTTGAACCACTAGGTGTCAATTTTTTAGAAATGTGGCAATTTTTACAATGTTCAAATTTACATCTATCACTTCACATATCTTCAAAAATTTGTCGAAAAATATGCATAATGATTGCTTGAGTGTTTTCAAAATGAAAAATTCTAAAAAAAAAAAAAATAGACACACATTTTCTAGATAAATTTTTCGTATTCTTACACATCATCTCTACGAAGCCTTTTAAAAAATGTTATGGCATCATAAAATTTTTTTATTTTACATAATATATTAGATCAACATGGCGACTGGAAAAAATTTTCACCCCAATCTGTCAACATAATCAGAATAATTCGTAATCCATTTATTCTCTAAAAATCGCCACCCTCAATCCTTCGCAGTCCCACACGTAGTATTATTCGCCCACTCATTCATTTAATCTTCTACCATAATTTTAAACACCTACACTGGAAAAAAACCATCTCCGAATAATTAACTCTTCATCTAAAACCACTTTATTTTAAAAGCAGGAGTAGCAAACATACAGGGAAACATATCTATACAGACCCTATGGTGCGAACAAAAAAAGGAAATGTTTACTTATAGACAACAAGCATTTAAGGATCTTATCAGTTTTCACGAAACAACGTTTCTAATAAACTTAATAACCATTAAATCTAAGTAGTATATCCAACAACGTTAGGCTATTAGATAATAGAAATATTGGTCGGTCGAGTCGACCATCCTGATATCATCACCGAACCCGGAAAATAAGAACGTGAAAATTTTACCCAACTCGACCGAAGCCAATAGAACATTAATTAAATCAAAACAAAGAACGCTTCGCCAATACGAAAAATGTACACAATTTAAAGTAACCCTTCGCCTTTGTGAGGAAATAAAGAGGGAAAAATTATTTCCCAAACCACGCTACCACATTTTATTCCACCGCAAACAAACGTGACAGTAAAAATACACTTTAAAGTATGCTCGATATTACAAGTACACAAAACAAGAAAGAAGAAATCTCGAAATTTAAATTACTCTGAGAATGTCGCTCGGCTTAGCGATAAGTTCCGCGGAATGAAAAAATATTTTAGTAATTTTTTTCTCCTTTTTTTTTTTTTTTTTTTCTTCTAAATCTTAATGAAATCTTAAACATATGAATGCAGCGGAGTGGTTTTCTGTTTTTTTGAGTGGTATATTTTATTTTTCGGAATTTTTTTTCTCTTTCTAGTAGGCAGCACGGTAGCTAACCTACCATCGAGCGAAAAAGAGAAAAACAAGCCATTATTTTATTTTGAATTTATTTCCTTATTTTGCATTCTTTCAGAACCATAATTCATTTTAGCACCGCGAATAAAAAGTTGATAAATTTTAAAACAGGAAGCCCTTCACTTTAAGCAGGTTTTTACGAAATATTCGTCGGCTTGTCATAGAAACGATAAGTTAAGCCTGAATCGTAGAATTATTTCTCAGTTTTTACACGTTTTTCTCTCTTTTTTCCGACTGTTTTTCTCGTGTTTTTTTTTCACGTTGTCGTCGTCATAATGGTGAGATATCTCGTCGTCGTCGAAATCAAACGATACGTACGAAAAGTATTCAAGCTCGGTCGATTTTTACCGATCTTCTTCGATAATCGAAACGTAACAAAGCAGAAACTCTTTTTGAACGAAACAAAATACCATGAAAATCTTGATTCCGCTAGTTCTGGAGGTATTTCGTGTTCGAGTTAAAAAGCCCATACGCCTACTTTATTTTCTAATTTTGTTACTTATTTACGGCTTTCGTATTTCTCCCAGTTATCGTTCGGCTAAAAATAACTTCATTTGGACGAATAAGACAGAAACTTGTTGAAAAGAGGAATTTTCACGAGAAATTACCAAAGTGGAATTTTTCTGAGAATTTGGTAACAAGGAAATCACAGTAGGGGTTCATTTCATTTCATCAATAGTGAGGGCTCAAAAGATACGATTCAAGTGACTTGAAACATGATTTAAATGAATTATGACACAATTCAAGGGATTTGAGACAAAATTAAAGTGACTCGTAACACAATTCAAATGCTTTGTGACACAGTTCAAGTTACTTGAGGCAAAAATTCAAGTTACTTGTGACATAAACTAAGCAACTTGTAACACAATTAAAATGACTCGTAACATAAGTTAGGAGACCTGTAACAAAGTTTAAGGGAGTTAAACACAACTCAGGTGACTTGAGACACGATAAAAGTGACTAATGACACAATCAAAATGACTTGTGACTTAATTTGACTAGTAACACAATCTTGAGTACTCGTAACACATTTGAAGGGTTTTTGACACACTTCAAATGACTTGAGACGTGACATAATTTATGTGACTAAGACTAATAACACAATCCGAATGACTTGTAACACAGTTGAGGGTTTTAAACACAATTCGGCGCGGCGGGCTTGGAACAAAATTCAAGTGACTCTTTTTTTTCTTCTTCTTTTTTTTTTTAAAAAAAAAAAGACTTGAAAACGTCTTTACCTATTTAATTGCATTTATTTGAAAATTTCCATTAAAAAATTTCGAATCCTGAAAAAATTGCGAAATTGAAAATTCACATAAAAAATCGATTAAATGAAGAATTATCATAAATTTGAAGATTTCACCTCAGATAAGAATCAAAGCATGCTAATTTTTCTCTTCTTCAACACTTCAACATCTTCTACTATTCAACACCAAGAAATTCACAAAAATGAAAATTTTGATTGAAAAGGGTAAAACATTTCCAATTATAATAGAAAAAATTGAAAAATAAAACCTCAAAAAATTGGCCAAGTCTTTTTTGACTGAATAATGATTGCAAATGATTTTTTAAAAAAAGGATAAGACTGAAAATTTTTCGAAAAAATTATGTTAAATAACATTCACCGAATATTTTTACAGATATTATGATTCGTAAAACCTGAAAATTTTCACGAAATATTCCCGCTGAAAAAATGAAAATTTGAGTACCTCAGAGATGAACTGAAAATATTTTTTATTATGCATAATTGGCTATGTTTTTTTAAACGAATTTTGCATAATTCAGATAACGATTCTGAATATTCACCAAAAATCCTGTTTTATGACAAATCCAAAATCAAATTTTGGCAAATTGTTGATTCGTTTTACCAGATTTTGAACAGATTAAATCCAGATTATTGAAAATCCATAATTTACTTGGGTAGTGGCTTCTGAAAATGGATTTCGAAATTTAACAACCACAGAACTAAGTTTTCTAATTTGTAAGAAAAAAATTCTTTTTCTTTTTATCACGGTTTTTGGAGATGGAATATATATTTTTTTTTTAGATTTTCTAACCAAAAATACAGCTAAAATCTTGGGATTATCCGCAATCAGATTGTAGTGGATTCTGGTGAAATTCGTTTTAAAAAGAACATATAGCTAGTAATTGATAAATTCTGTCAAAACCGCAAAAAAATTCATAGTAGGTATCCATTGAAATTTTTTTTAGAAATACTGACAAATCTTCTAGAGTCGGATCAATTGTGGAAATTGAGAGAGAGGGGGTACTGAGGGAAGATTGTTCTCTCTTCTTATTCACTTATAAAGTAATAGTAAATTTGAAATTTTTCACCGAAAAAAGTAAGGTTGAGCAGAAAAATTTTCAAAACAAATGACTTGAAGATCCTTTTTCCGGAGAAGATTTGATTCAGTTGAAATGGGGAAGAATTTCACTTCAAATAAAAAAATGGAAAATGAATAAGTTAAATTTTAGTAAAAAATTTTGAATTTTTTGTTTTTCAAAAATGTCAAAATTTTAAAAACTGAATTTTGGAACTGTAAACGGAAACTGAAAAATTTTCAGAACCTAAATTGAAACTGAATTAAAAAGTTTTGAGAACTGAAACTGAAACTGGAACTGATGAAATGTACTTTGTTTCTGTTTTATCTCACGAATTCAAAGCACTCAATTTTTCAAATAATCAGAATTAGCCATAAACAGACACTCGCTACGAATTTTTCAAATTAATGAAACCGCAAGCACCAATTAATCACTCTAATTACATTATACTACTTGTATTGAAGTAATTTCATGAAAAAGAATGGCAAACAATACGATTTAAAGTACAGCTCAAAAGATAGCAATAAATTCAAAGTAAATCACAAAGAAAAATATTTCACAAATAGTCTTTACAGTTACCTACGTATTAGAAAATAACTTCAACCAACGGACACATGTAAGTAGGTAAACTCATTACAAACAGAGCAAAAAATAAACGATGAAATGCGGTTGTCAGCCTTCGGCATATTACAAAAGAAAAATAGAAACGATGTAAGTAACACCCGAACTCTAATAACAATTCTGTTTGCCGGATGAAAATGGTGAAATAAAGACGAAGATGGAAATACCCGCTTTAAAATATTTTTTCTTTCAAGTTTTTCCTGTTAAGGAGTAATAAAGCTTCATAAGCAGTTATACACGACACTGAGAACATGATATAAACGATGCGAAATATAATACGTGCAATGTTTTCAAAAATGAGCTAAACAAGAAGAAAAAACATACGCGTTGGTTCAAATGATATGTCGTAATTGTTTGCTTTATTACGTACATAGACTCGGTACATTAAAAAGTAGATAAATTAAATCGAGGGGAATGTACCGGAAAGCTATGCCAAGGGAAAAAATTGGCGAGATTTTTTTTTTACTGTCTCGCTCAAATGAAATGATTTCGTAGCTTGTATGAAAATCGTTGTACACAAAATGTCGACATTTTTTATTTCTGGTGAAAATTTTCCAGATTATTGAGCGGCAGAGTATCGTCGAAGAGGATTTTCTCGTTATCGAGTACGCGAGGTAAGAGGAATAACAATTTAACGAGGGAAACAAATCCACTATCTATAAAGGTTTCAATTGCAAAATCTATAAAACAGGATAGAAAAAACTGCAACCGTAATATGTTTGCATTTTTCTCGAACACGAATCGAGCTAAACGAACACAGGTCGTAAAATTCAAACGATTGTGTTTCTAACACGAAGGAGAAAAAAAAACGATGATCGTCGAAGTCACGAGTGTTAAAAACACTCGAATAGAGAAAATATACGCGAAGTGGCGCGGATCTTTTTGAATAGAAACCTGTTTGCAGAACGCCTTTGGTTGTAAATTTTATTAATTCTGCGGATCTCTTGACTGAATTTATTTTACGAATTACGAGTCGTCGTAACGGTTTTACTCGAGAAGGCGGAAATACCTCGAGGTGGTATCGTCTCCACCTCTCGAACTGTACGAGGAAAACAGTCGAAAAATTCAATTGAATAAGTATTATAGAGTAGAAAATTTTTCGTGACAAATTTTTTCCTTCGGGCGAAGAATTTTCTCGATAGAAGAAAACGTGTCGCAGAAAGTTTTATCTGTTTTGTATCTAGACTTGTAACATTTGCCACAACAAATTTCAAAGGCGTAAAAAACTTTATACGTTGGAAGAATTTGAGAATTTTTTTTACCCAAATTTCCAATTTTTTTCAGTAAAGAAACGGAACACGTGATGAATACCGAAATCAACTGACCTAAGTTGACCATCATCTATGGATAGTTTATGAACCTTAATTAACATATGAAAACGGTTAATTTATTTTACTTTGTGTTGGTTTGACGCAACTGAATGGCCGAGGTTTCGGATTTCTCGTAATATTGACTCGAGGCCCATGCTAAGTAAATAATTGCACAGTTGTTCGATGTATTACATTTACATAACGTTGAAAATAACGTAGAATAATTCAATCTGCGGTGTGAATATTTGAAAGAGAATCTCCCCCCTCCCCGGGGGATTTCTTTTCAAATATTTATCGAGTAATCAGTGAAATTTAGTTATTGGAAATGAAACTCGTCGCATAATTTTATTCATTTTGAAGTTTTCAATTTTTAACGTAAGTACATAAAAATCAGGAGTGAAATATCGAACTTCGGCTTTAAAATATTTCTTCGCTTGAATTTATCTTCTCGTGGGCATTAAAAAGACAATAAAAGACAATTCAAAAAATGAAAATGAATGCAGAGGCGTTTTGAAGAAAAATGAATTTGCCAAATTACAAAACTAAATTAACCACAATACGTATTCAATTTCATTCATACCTCATTGATTATTTTGGACTTCGTGCTGCAGTTCATATTATTCACTTGGAAGGTACTTATTTTCAGTTTGAGTTTGACATAATAATTCTTTCAGGGATTCCTTTGCATTTTATGAGCTGAAAAAAGAAATTAACATCATGATTAGGAATCATAGGCGCACCCAGAAATTAATTAAGGGAGGGGCTGATAATTTGAGAAAAATAAGAGGGAGGGGTCAAATTTCAATTAGTCAATTTTCACTGATCTTTCAGTCAAAAATCATCAATTTTTTCTGACAAATTGGGAATTTTTTGGCTGAAAAATTAGTTAAAAACTATCAAATTTTAAAACAAAATAATTAAAATATTACCCGAGCGAAGCGAGAGCGAAAATTTTTTGAGAAAATACTGTTTGAAAAACAAAAAATTAACTTTTTAAATATTTTTGCCATAAAAATCTTTTTTTTGCGCCTAAGAGGGGGCTCGAGATCCCTGAGCGGATTATTCAATAAGAATTTGACTCTTTCATTTATCAAGCTATCTTTTATTTTAAATAAATTGAATAGAGAGAAAGAACGGGAATACATTTCTAAGTTTCGAAAAGTTTACGAAATGAAAATTTAGTTTTCATTTCATTATGAAATAATACTCTTATTATTTAGGTAGGACATTCTTTAAGTAAATGTGTTGCCAACGCCAAAATTAAAAAAAAAAATCAAAAGTAAAATTGAATTTTTCACCAAAAATTTTTATTGTAATTCTTTCCACTGAAAAAATAGGTATTCTTCAAAAAAAAAAGTCTTTAAATAAGAAAAAAAATTCTTTCAAGTTAAGCGAAATTTCAAAACTAAAAAAAAAAATCAATTGCTCAAAAATCATGGACTTATTAAAAGGAGGGAAAACATTTTGAATATAAAAAATTAGCTCTGTTTCATGAAAAATAAGGGACTATTTGGACAAATACACATCTAAAAAAATTCCAATAGACTTTCAACAAATCTCAATTTCCTAACAAAGAGAGGAATAAATGAACTGATATTTTTTGAGTGATTTATTGGAAAGGACTACACAGAAATATCCTAATGGAAAAGGAGAGTCAATATCAGGCATTGGTTCCTCCTAAAATCCTCTTCGGAAGGCGTAGATCTTCAAAGTTGAAAAATGGAAAATTTCCAAACCTATTTGGTTGAATATTTTCACAAATTTTTCGAAATAAACTTTTCATGAGTATTTTTGACAAATTGGAGAAAAATGCATTTTATGAAAATTGTACAATTTTTTGCTTTTGAGGGACTCGCAAAAAATCAGAAAAGCGAAATTCCAATTTCTCAACCTTGAATTCATTTTTCCGAATGGCCAAAAACCCCATAATTGTGTCACCGGATTTTGCAAATCACATCTCAAAATCCATTCTGACTGAGAAAAAAAATTCACCCAAAGGCGATTCCAAACATTTTCAACATTTTCATCTTTGAAAGTCCTTTACACCTCCCAAGGAAATATCTTTTTGGAAGAAACGGAGGGGATCACGTAGGTACAATAATTTTAGGACATTTCAAATTCGTTATAATTTTTAACCTGAATTCAACACGTCTCCTCTTCACAATTTCTATAATTTCAACATTTTCAATGGTATTTTTCAAAATTGCATCGATACAGATAAAAATTTTATAATAGGTTCAAAACTTATTTCATTTTATCTAGTTTGGAAGAATCAGTCGCTTTTTCGGTTCTAAAAATGAAATCTCAGGAACAAAATTCTGTCGAATTGAAAACCCTAAATGGCTATGAATTCTCTCAGCCCTCGAGAAAAATCTGTTTCGGAAAATTACAAAGGATAAAAATTTTAATCACATTTACCGAAACACTATTTGGAGGTCGATTCAAAAGGATCCATACGTTTGAAATTTCGCATATTGTCCCTCTTACAAAACGAGCAAGCACCTATAAAAAAAATCTAGATAAAATTTTTCCTACCTTTTTCCCTCCAACACCGCATAACCAGCTACCAGCCATTCTAAAACATTCAATATTCGAATTCTTCCCACACCGTAGAATTTTACACGTACGAAAAAAAAGTTCAAAGATGCCAGCTGTAGGCAAATCGTTTATAAATTCGACGGATACCCGAAAATACGACACGATCGGTTCGACAAGATAACGCAAATTAAATTCCACAAACAAGGTTGAACATTGGAAATTTTTTTCCATCGCTATCTTTCCCCTTTTGAAAAAATGTTCACGCTGACGCCCATTTGGAAAAAAATTTAATTCGTCCTAGTTCGAGATACGTTATCACAAAACTGGAATCGAAACAGAGCGAACTTTTCGCCGCAGATATTTCATCGCGATAAATAACATCGATTGTGCCATAAACAAGATGACGACCTTTCGGATGATAAAAATCATCGAATCTGCACCAGTCATCGTCACACAGGGGGAGGGTAGATCGCAACATATGACTATTCCACCATCATGGCTCGTATGCAGTAAACGTATAAATTCGCAGATAGAACGAAAATTCGTTTATGGATAAGGATCGCGTGCGGTAAATTATCCCCAGCAATCTTAAGCATCACTTGGGATAAACCGCAAGCTCGTAAAAATTCACCATGTAATTCGCAAAAACGAGCCAGCAGGAAAAAAACTCGTCGTATTCGAACTGTCAATAAAAATAACATATATTCTCAGGCCAAACCGGAGCGGTGGCGGATTCCCTCTTTCGTCCATTTTCCGGATAACTTTTCCGAAAAAAAAAGAAAGAAATTGGTAATCTGTAATTAAATTTTAATCTACTCGAGCGAACATTTATTAAACAGATTTTGATTTTGAAAAAAGCCAGCGCGCTTTCGCCTTCTTCATTTTATTTTTATCTGAAAAATTTATTACCGAAGCAGTTTCAGACCGAGATAGTCGCAATGGGTCATTTAGCTTGACCGTTATTTATCTGGACAAGATTTAGCACTCCCTTGGATCCCGGCAAAAGATTCCGACCATTTAGGTTTCAGCCGGCAGAATACGAGTACTACCTTAGCCCTCTTTTCTCCGGTCCTTTTTTCTTTCTATCCGATAACCTCGTGCTATTGTTTTTACCAATTCGGCATGGTAAATTTTTTCGGAGCTGGGTTTTCGGCCGAAATTCACGAAATCGTGTCTATAGTCATTACGAGGAGTTTTCCTCTTGTTAACATACGTCGTATTTTCCATCTTCGCCGTACCCAGAAGGGATACAATGGCTCTCTCAACAATTTTCCTAGACGAAATTTAGGTACGCTTTTTCTTGCCCACCAACCAGCAAAAACTTTATTAGATAAATATTTTCTGTTATTTTTGTTACAACGATGTCTTGGAAACCCCTTGCCGAACTATTGACCATTTATATATTTAGTCTGCGCTGTATTTATACGCGACCATTTCGGTACATTAGGCGCATTATTAATCGTTTGGAAATATTTATAGAAGTATGAAGTGTTTTAACCGAACCGAGTTTATTGCCATCGTTCTTTCGCTCTCATACCCTCTTCTCCATTCTGCCAAGGTCTTGTAGCACACTCTAAGCTCCTATTATGTGCCGGTATTTATTGAGGAAAAGAATTACCCGCCATGATGAAAGCGCGTACCGTCGTATAAAAGTCCTCCCCTCCTCCCCTTTTCACCATCTAACACCTTTCATAACACAACAATTCCCCCGTTATCATCCGCGAATCCCATTTTTTTCCACGATGTGAAAAACTTTTTCAGTCGACTCCCCTGACCCTTCTGCCATCGTTTGGTAAAATTTCGCCAAATTAATCAATCCGGCTGAATTTCGTTTCGTCGCACCGTCGCGTTGGAATTTCCACGGTCGCGTTATTTACGCGCCAACAATTTATTAACAATGTAAATTATATCTTTCTTTTGCTAAAAGCTGCGCTCTTCGATTAACAGATAGGTAAAACAATGGAAAACGAGCTCTCGACTTTCATAACGCCTACGTAACAGAGGTAGTTCATTTTTAGAAAGCTGTACAATTATTTTACCTATTTTGGATTCATTCTCGTCTGGGATGATGGGTAAGGAGTGATATCTGTAAGGGTAGGCAATGCACATCGGTATACGAACGTAAAATTTATAGGTACAATCTCATTTCGCATTTTCAGATCTTCTGCCATATGCAGTCTGTGTTTTGCTCGATGAAAATGCTCGAGCTTCGTGAAAGATTGTGCAAAATTGTTTACCGGATATGTTTGACTTGCACTTAACTTTGTAAACAAGCGAAAAAAAAACTTTCTCGTTCACTGTTATTCGTATATGTGAATGTGTTGTGTATCGTGTCTTTATATGTTATTCGGTTTTATGCGCCCGTTTCTATTTTCACCCAGTGCCAACGCCGGTAGAGCGGAGACAGATTGCAACTTTGTGAAATCCAATTTTCACTTATCAGATCGAACCTTTCACGCGTACGTAGGTAGTTTAACATAGACGTATGTTGGTAAATGTATGATTATATACAGTGTGTTTATATTACTGGAGAGCTATTTTCGACGTCGTTGTAACCCTGGCCAAAGGTGATCAATATCCGGCTAAGAGTTTCGTGGTAGAGTGGTTGGAAATTTGAGAAAAATGATATTTATGGATGAAAGGAAGAGAATATGGATTTCTATTTATAATTTTGTTGGAAAGTATGTAACAAAACTGTGTAATTTTAAAAAATTAAACAATAAAGAAACAAGAATATTTTGAGAATTTTTGTTGAAAATATTGATTAAAGAACGTTTGAAGAATTGAACTGATCAGCTGGTAACTTGTTCATCGCATAATTTTCACAATTACCTAGGTATGTGTCATATAACCATGGTAACGTCATAAATAACGTCAGTTACAAAAAAAATACTGAAAATTTTCTAAATTTAGGTGGAAAAACGCTTAAAAAAGTAAAGTATAGTTTCCTTTGAAAGGAAATGTTGAAAACATGGATGTGTTTTTTCCTCTCATCCTGACTTCTGATATCAAAGTAATTTCAAAAAAATATAAAAATTTGTTTTTAAAATTAAAAAATTAGCTTTCAGCTCTCTGATATTTTTCCTGTTATTCTGACTTTCTAATGTTAAGTCAATATTCAGCTTCTGACTTTTTGATGCATAGATATTAAGTTAATTTCGGAAATATAAAAATTTTTTTGCTTTTGACTTTTAATCACGCAAAATTTGGAGTCACAAAATAGGGTCTAAAATTTTTTTGGAATAACCCCCATTCAAGAGGAATTCAGCTTCTGACTTTCTGATGTATAACAGGTAAGTGGATTTTTAAAATGTTAAAATTTCTAAGTTTTCAAAAGTCAGCTTCTGACTTTCTGACATTCAGTTAATTTCGAAAATACTAAAATTTATAAGTTTTTGACTTTTGGTGACGCAAAACAGCGAGATGCAAAATAACGTCACGCAAAATACTGTCTAGAAAATTTTGGAATGACCCCCTCACCCAAGAGGAAAAAACATATCCATGTTAATTTCCATCCAAATGCTTGAAATCGAATGACAAAAAAAACATTAGATTTCTCACGACAAGAGGATTCCAAAAATATATTGGTTTTTGCATTTTGAGCAATTTTTGGCCGAGTTACAGGCGTTTTTCGTCGTCAACTCTCCCCGTAGCAAAAAAGCTATCTCTCGTCCAAATGCTCGAAAATGAATGATAAAAAAAACCATTCGATTGTTCGTGACGAAAGGATTCCAAAAATATATTGGTTTTTGCATTTTGAGCAATTTTTGGCCGAGTTACGGGCGTTTTTCTTCATCAACTCTCCTCGTAGCAAAAAAACCATCTCTGGTCCAAATGCTCGAAAATGAATGATAAAAAAACCATTCGATTGTTCATGACGAGAGGATTCCAAAAATATATTGGTTTTCGCATTTTGAGCAATTTTTGGCCGAGTTACAGGCGTTTTTCGTTATCAACTCTCCCTGTAACAAAAAAGCTATCTCTCGTCCAAATGCTCGAAAATGAATGATAAATATGTTTTTTCTTCTCATCCTGACTTCTGATATTAAGTCAAGTCCAAAAATATAAAAATTTGTTTTTTAAAATCTTTTAGCTCTCTGATATTTTTTTTGTCATTCTGACTTCCTGATATCAAGTCAATTTTCAGCTTCTGACACTCTGACATTATGTTAATTTCAGAAATAGAATAATTTATAAGTTTTTGACTTTTGGTGACGCAAATTATCGTCTTAAAAATTTTGGAAAGACCATAGGCGGATTTAAGGGGGGCGGGGGGGGCTTAGCCCCCCCCAAGAGTGAAATTAGCCACCCAAAAATTTTTTGTGTTTGATTGTCAAATTGTTTGACAATCACACTCGAATGTATCTACCATGAAAAAAATATATTTTCTGGGCATTAAGTATACAATTTTTTCATAGCTTCGCCCTCGCTTCGCTCGGGCATGAACAAAATCACGATTCACAAATTATTTTTAGGCAACATTGAGGAAGGAGACGCCTTTCTCCGAAAATTCCTTCTGGTACTTCATATCTTCTTCCTCAATTTGTATTTTCCCAAAAAAAAAGCTTCCAACGACACTGACTGCGAATATGTTTTCCCTCCCCCTCCTCCTAAAATAACATCAAATAGGAATTTTGAAATTATTAATATACGAAAAAATCACTTTTATGGCCATTAAAAATTCAATTTTTCAAAGTTTCACCCTCGCTTCGCTCGGGTATGAATAAAATCACAATTATTCGAATTATTTGAGGTGACAGTGTCAAAGAAGGCCCCCTCCTACTTCATCATATAAGATTTTTCTGGTATTTCTAGTCCTTGTATCGATTTTGCAGTTTGCATCCTTCCAAAAAATCTTCTAATGCTTTTGATCTGGGGCTAAGCCCCCCCCAGATCCATTTTCATAAATCCGCCTATGGGAAAGACCCCCCACCCAAGAGGAAAAAAGATATCCATGTTAAAAAGAAAAAATCCTATGAATTTCCACTGCGATTATAATGGATTATACGATTATTTTTTCATCTCGATTAATCGAAGGATCGATTTTTTTCCATCGATTAATCGATACCTACCTTTATTTCAAAATTACATTCAACCGAAAATCCGAAATCAACTTAAACATTTGAGTGGTGGAATTAAATGGGGGGGGGGGAGAAAATGAGCATTTTATCAATGAAATAAACTTTTTTCAGATTCAATTTTCCGAACACATTTCCGACACAACCTTAATTTTCTGATTAAAAAACATGTATGTAATTTTTTCATTTCCGAGAGGAAAAGAGGGGGATTTCAGTTCATTATTAAACGTGCTCTTACTTTTCTTCGGTCCACTACCTCCACTTGAAATGACAAATTGAACATAGGCGTGAATCAAAAATCAGTGGAATCCCTGCAAGGGATATTTCATAAACTAAAACTCACCCGAATACATCCATATAATTAGATAGCTAAGTAGGTAGGTAATTACTGTACACAAAGAGTTAAAATTCGATTACGGATACCGCGTTTATTAAATGTATACGAATAGAACTGCAGTTATAGACATATAAATGGAAAGTATATTATTAGGGTAATTATTACGTATATAAATCTACCCCCTTTTTCGAATCGTAATAAGTAATCGCGTGACCAAGGATGAAAACTTCCGTTTTAAAGTACAAACGTTATAATTAATTACGCCGCGTTTAAATATTAATCGTTCCAATACGTAGCAATGTATAGATATACGACTATGCGTAGTTACGTTGTACGTACACAACTCACCGTATAGTTTAGGGCTAGTTTAGCGTATTTGTCAAATTGTCGTTTATTATCGGTTTCCCTATAGCTCGCATACGTACGTATAATTTGATAAAAGATTACGATATTATTATTGGAAATGATAATATTTGTTATAAATGGTACATCGACGATGTATTTATAGCGAATTGGTATACCGTGCTAGTGCTATGGTATGGATATTCTCAGCTCCTGTATTTTCAATATCGCTTTCCAGCGTACTTTGGCTGAAGGAAACGAACAAATACGCTACCTAAAATCCTCCTGTTTTGGTTCAAACGTTTGCTGATCAATCTACGCAGATAATGGTAATTTTCCTTTCATTTATTACGAAAGGAAATTTGTAGTCTGAGGAATAGGTATAACCGTGAAACGTATAAAATTGCGAAGCATACATAGGTGCAAGGTACAATTGATTTCAAGGTACACATTATCAATATTTTTTTTTTGAAATTGAGATACTTTAGTGAAGAATGCATGCATTACTCAGATGAAAACTTTTATTGGTAACAGTTTTCAGGTCGAATAGAAAGGCACCAGGATAAAAAAAAGAGAGACTTCGGCTGATATCAGGACGTTATTGAAGAAATGTCGATTGTCCGTTTCCAAAACGTACTCTGCGTTATTTTTGGCGAAATTGAGGTTACGAGTATTATCGTTTTAGATAATAAATTTCAATTTGTACTCATTTTTCTGCCCTAAAAAGCTTGTGGTGAGACTTAGGAGTCGAAATAACTTCAAAAAATTTAATCTGAGGTCAAAAAAAACTAAGCACATTTTGATATCTTACTCAAAAAAATTGGAATCTGTTTCAGTTTTGCCCACTCCCACCTCGATAACGATTTTTTTTTTTGACAAAATGAAACCATAAATGGACTTGGGAATTCCGAAACACATTTTTTTGATTTTATACCTCTTCCTACAAGCGATCAAGGCAATTTTAGATTATGATTCAATGAAAAATCAGTTCACTTTTTCTTTATGAAAAAAAAACACAATGGTTTTTTTGGTTTATCTTGCTCATATTGCCTCTCTTTCTACCACCTTTTCTGAACCAAACTAAACCAATAGGTACAAAGTCTTGAAAAATACATTTTTAAAATTTCAAACATCATTATCAAATTTTTTCGTATTAAAAATTACACTTTATTTACCAGGAAGAAAATCATTGGGCAAGAATTTTTCTTTAAAACAGACGTCACCATTTTATTTCTGTAAAACAAAGTAGGTACATATATTCTTTCAAATTACCATAAAAAGTTTTCATTTGTATTACTCATTTTCGTTGATCAATGTTTGTCAAAAATTTCGAATTTTTGAAATTTTGTTTCAAAAATTCAGATTCTTTTGGTGCTTTTGTGTTCTTCAAATCATTATTTGAACTATTTTTCTACACATAATTCTTGAGTTGATGAAAATCTGAGACCCCAACCCTACCAATAAATCTCATTTTTCCACAAAAAAATCAATTGCATATTTAAAAATTACCCTTCAAGATTTTTTTTAGAAAAAACTGTCCCAATATTTAAAATTATGAATATTTTATCAACTCTTATTTATTTTATTACATTCTCATATTTCCTAATAAATCTAGAAATTTTGAAAAAAAATCAATCAATATTTAAAAAAAAAAACAAAAAAACTCAATCATATTTTTAAAAAATTCAATCATCATTTTTAAAAAAATTCAATCATTGTTTTTTTAAGAAAAATTTAATAATCATTTTTAAAAAAATTCAATCATCATTTTTTTAAAAAAATTTAATCATCATTTTTAAAAAAAATATCATTATTTTTTTAAAAAAAAATCAATCATCGTTTTTTTGAAAAAAATTCAATCATAATTATTTTTTTAACATTTCAATCATGATTTTTTTTAAAAAAATTCAATCATCATTTTTAAAAAAATTACTTAATTACATATCATTTCTGAAAAAATTCAATCATTGTTTTTTAAAGAAAAATTTAATCATCATTTTTAAAAAAATTCAACAACTTTTTTAAAAAAAATTCAATCATATTTTTTTTAAAAAAAATTCAATCATCATTTTTTTAAAAAAAATTCAATCATCATTTTTTTAAAAAAAAATTCAATCATTATTTTTGTAAAAAATATAATCATCATTTAAAAAAAAAATCAATTATCGTTTTTTTGAAAAAAATTCAATCATAATTATTTTTTTAACATTTCAATCATGATTTTTTAAAAAAAATTCAATCATCATTTCTTTAAAAAAATTCAATCATCAGCATTTTTAAAAATTATTCAATCATCATTTTTTTAAAAAAATTCAATAATGAGTTTTTTTAAAAAAAAATTCAATCATACTTTTTTAAAAAAATTCAACCATATTTGTTTTTTAAAAATTCAATCATATTATTTTTTAAAAATTCAATCATAATTTTTTTTTTTTAAAAAAAACGATTATAATTTCTTTTTCATGATTTTTCCATTCGAAATGACATTTTTGTGATTTTTTTTTTTCGAAATAGATCGCATTGGAAAACTTGAGAACAACCAGATAAATTTACAACCGCGTGTAAAACTGAAACTTGACCTTTTTTTTTCATTATATTGCATCAATAATGACCACAAATAGCACTTCTGAACTTCCCATCGTCTCAACAGTTCAACACCCTCTCTCACCAATGATTTTTTTACTTAGAAAAATTGATTTTTTTTTCAAGCGATTAAAAAAAAGTGATCAATACCCTGTCTATTCTTAAAAAGAAAAAAATTACGTCTAGAAACCAAAACCGAACTCTAACAAGACGAAAAACGAAACCACAAAACATAAACTGAAAATCAAAAGAACTGTACGAATTTTGGTAAATTTTACGACATTTCTTGCCCTCAGATGGCAGTAAAATAGTAAACCGACGCCAGAAATAAAATAGGCAATTATTTCAACGTGTCGTTTTCGATAAAATTACGATGATCGAGACTAGGTCTACGTATAATATCGCAGGCGACGGTGTAACGTAACTCGCCGAAATTTTCTAACCCTCGTGCCGTTAATTAAAAAACAAATACTCTTAGGTTACGACCGATCCTCTTTATTAATAAGAATGGACGATGGTGTTTTCTTAATTGGCGATTATCGACGAGTACGAAGATGCGAGGGAAAAAAAAGGCAAACGATACGAGCGTGCCTGCGTCGAAGAATCACAGACGCGATAAAATTACCACTAAAGAAAGGTCGTCGCGTCGTCGAGATGATATATGCGTCCGATAGTTTCCACTTAATTTTCTTAATTAACGATGGCGGCACGGCACGTATACACCGAGAGAGGCATTATCGAGACGAAAAAAACACCATCGGGTTATTTTTACTCGATGCAGCAACGACCCAGCGAGCTCTTTACGAACAAAGGCGATTTCTTTATTAAAGATAGGTCTGAGTGTACGTAGGAGTACACCAAAGTGAAAGCAAATACGTATTAAAATGTCTTCGTTTTGTATTGTTTATGAAGTATTCTCTTTGTGTATCTGCGGCCCACGGAGTTGATTACAATTAACTACGATGTTGCTTTATTCATGGCAGACGAAAACTGCCGCCATTTATTTACGGCATTCGCGTATGCAATTTTATTAACACGGGTGGTGAAGCGGGAACGTCGATGGGATGGTTACCCCTTCACGTCTCCTACCAGAAAAGCCAAGATAACAAGCCGACGAGTAGCAGGTTCGGCGATAGGACGAATTTACGTACGTAATTAAAACGTTATCGAGTTTTTGTCGAGAGGGCGAAAAGTTAACACGAAGGTTGAAGTCGATGTCGAGGCAGAATGTCTATATAGATTACGACGGCATCGGCATAGCGAAGAAAAAGCAACTCGAAGAAGAAATTTTTCCTCCCAATTAATCTCGGCTTATACTCGCAAGGTGCGGCCGAAAAAAAGGCCTTATTTTACAAACTTCTTTTCCAAAGAAATACTACTGGCTTTACAGACTTATTTAGGAGATTTTATAACCCCTAGATACACTAACGGGCTCGAATAGGTAAGATCAAAAGTTTCTCGAATCCGGTACTGCAAATGGAAGGCATGTAGAAGAAACAGCACACCAAAGGAGAGGAGAAAAAAAACTCGCAGACGTTTTTCGTTCGTAAAAGTTAGCTACAGGGTTTTCGCTGCTGGTGTTTTCATCATTAGCGCTTAGATTTGATTGAATTTCTACCCCCGGTATTGTGCGAAGTTTTCAGTTAATAAGGACATGTTAGAGAAGATAATTTTATTTCGCTTCATTAAATGTTTTTCTTTGAAGGGAATTTTTTTTACTTTTGCTTTCGAACTGGGCCAAGATTTTTCTATTTCGAAAACATTGATCGACGGTGTTTTTCGTATTACAGTATAAATTTTCTTATAGATAGTTTTGACGATTTCGTACAGTCGGAGTTGTTTTCAGTTTTTTTTTCTCTTCTTTGCTCAAAGTAAAAGTAATTACGAAATGGTGGTAGAGTTTTAATAAGTACTTACATATTTTCAATTGTAATTAACTCATTATGTTCTTGAGCACGTAATCATTTGGAATTGTTGCGGACAAATGGTTCATTAGGTTAATTTTTTTTCTCCCTTTTTTTCAAGTACGAGCCTGATAGTGGATTTTTTTCATAATTATCGTGCAACAGTAAAGGTAAAAGAGGAATTTTACTGTTTTTCCCTCTCAATCTCTCAATTGTTGACGTTCTTTTCATCTTTGTAAGGGTATAAAAGCGTTTTTTATCTCTTTGATTATGCCGACAATGGAGTTTACAATCGGCTCGATGGATGTTTATTCGTACCTTTTTTTGTGATATCGAAGAGAATTTTTTTTGAATTTTTTTATCTTTTTGAAATCGGTAAGTAGGTAATGATGGTGTGAAACGTTGAAAAATGGTTTCAATTGTTGAACTGGGGCCTTGATGGTGATAAAATTTGTCATTGTGCCTACATAAAATTGAAAAAAATATTAAAAAATTAAGGAAAATTGAATTTTTTGTTTATTAGGAGGAAAAGAAGAGGATGAGGCAGAGGTAGGCAACGACGAAAAAGTATTTCACATTAACATTATGTGAAATATTCTACATGGGAAGGGGATAGAGGGGTGGTCAAAGATAGTAACCAAAAAATAATCAAAATAATTTTAAACTTTTCACTACCTTCCTATCTATCTTCGATCGAAAAAATAAAATTTTGAATTTTGATAAGAATTAATGAGATAATTTGCTTTAAAGTAATCACAGATGACGTAAAAAATAAAATTCCAAACTCCGACCCCCAAAAATACACTATGAGAACAGTAAATTCATAATATGAAACATTTAATTCATAAATGTATCAAGAAATCACAATTACAGGGGTGTTATCAAATTCTTATACAATTTGCATAAAATATTCAGAGAAAAAACTTCGATAAAGGTGTAATTTTGGAATAAGCAAATTTCAAACTATAATTATTTCGACCTTAAAAAACGAAAATAATAACCGGAACCTTCAAGTCATAGTGTCAGAAGCTTTCTTTGGGAGGACAAAGTGCGAATGGAGACTTGGAATACCAAGATGGAGCCTTTTTCGCATAATCATTGCAAGCAATTTCAATAATATTGAGATTTTCTTTATACCATGCCTGAGCGAAGCTTTGGAAAAATTTGATGTTTAATGCCCTAAAAAGATATTTTTTCTTCACGTAAATTTTTGACTTCATGGGGGGTGGACCCCTTGAACACCCCTGGCTACGCCACTGCAATAGAGGAAGAGTGATGGAAGAACTTTGAAATAAGCAAGAACAATGCTCAGTGCACACAAATGCTTACTCAATTATATTGGTATTGAAAACATCGTTAAATTTTCTGAAAAACTAACACAGAAATATTTTTTTATTCTCGTTTGAATCTCTCGATAACCTCAAACCTTTTTTTGGCAAAAGCCCCAACAATACAAATTGTCTGAAAAATTATAACAATCCATAAGATCTTTCTTACTATTCTTTTAATTTGAATCAGCGAAAATTCACTGAAGAAATAGCCAAAATTATGTTAGGTACCAAAGAATCAGTGAAAATTCACTGCCAATTTAGTAAAAAACTACTTATTCAATCGGTCTATTTTCATTTTGAATCTCACATTTTTGGTCCAAATGACACCAAACCTGGACCAAACGCATAAAAATAAATGCATCGATTATGTCCCTTCTTTCCAACAGGGTCACATTTACTGATTGAATCAATAAATATGGAAAAGTACAGATTCAAAACTGAAAATTCAAAAACGTTAAAGGCTATCATTTAGATTGCTGAAAAATCAAAGAGCCTTTTCATTTTTTTTTAAACTGTGTTCCGTGCAAGGAAAAGGTACCTAAAGTCGAATTTTTGAAAAATCAGTTTTTTGGCCTAAATGATAGAAAAGACTGAGGAACATTTTAAGACTTGGATGAGCATTCTAGGTCAATTTTTCGGTGAGATACGAGGCGCTTGAAAATTAAAAAAATCTTGAATTTCAAAAAAAAAAAATCCGAGAAAAACACGTTTAAAGCTGAGTAGAGGTCTGAATTGCTCAAAAATGCAAAAAAAAAGTGAAAAAAATTACCCACTTTTCATATTTTTGTATCTAGCGCAAAACAATGTTTTCCGACTTTGGGTACCTTCTCCCTGCACGATTCACAACTAATGAATTTTTAAAATAGGTTCCCATCAAACTTTAGGAGTACAGGGGTCCTAAAATTCGACCAAAATTAGAGAAATTTTAAAAATGAAATAAAACACATCGATTTCTACTAATTCGAAGGCGGTGAATTCGAATATGTGCTTAGATTTCCATCCAACTATGCTGAACCTTTTTAAATACCTGTCTCTTCAGTTATTTTCTTTAGTTTTCTCCTGGCTCTCAAAATTTTAGAGAAAAGAAGAGAAATCATGAAACTACTCGTAGCATGTAACACATCAATTTTAAATAACTGGAAGGTGCCGAGTCCGAATATCGAATTATTTTTCAATTTGACCCTTTTCTCATGCTCCTTCCTTCCTCCCCCTCCAAAAAATAAGGCTGTAGGTGAGTTGATTCCCAAAGAAAAATTCGAGCAAAAATTTAAGTAAGTAATTTGGGATTGAAAAGTGTCAAGTGGTGTAATTAGAATTTTTGCAAATTTTTATAGAATTTTTCCGTTTTTAGAAAAAAAATAGGGGCTTGAATCTAATTTTGCTGAGGGGGGGCTGGACCCGTGCGACCTCTTTCTAGTCGAGGTGTAAGCAGCGAGAGGTGAGAGCATCACCACCTTGAGGATAGCATACCTATGCGCCTATATTCTCGATGTCACCGTTGGTGAGCTTGCAATTTTTTAAATCAATTTTTCATATTCGTCAGAAATGTTTTACCAAACTCAAATTACTTCAAATTTGAGAAAATTCGAGGTTCGTAAAAATTTTTGAAAAACATCTCATTTTAGAAAATTTTCAAGTGATTTTCAAAAAAATACATAAAAAGTTACTTAGCAAAAAACACACGTTATTCTGGCCAAATCTTTTATTTTTTCTAATTTTTCTGCAAGACATTGAAATTTTTGTCCAATTTCGGCCCAAAAACGGAGAAGTAAAAAATCAATCGATATTGCAATTATTTAAGCTGGAAAAAATAGATTAATAATCGCCCAACACTATAAAATAGTTCATACATTAATTATTCTGTTCTTGAACGAGCAAAGCGAATGTGAAGCTTGAAAAAAAAATGGATATAAAATGACAAATAAATCTCATGTTTTAATGCTTTGAAAATTTCTATCCGATGTAATTTTCGGGAGGGCCTCTCATGGAGGCCCTGGAGAAATTTTGGATAACGCTATAGGCTGAGAGAGGTTCAGATTCAATTCGTATATACCCCTAAAAAAAAGGGGAAATCAATTCGGACATACCTTTACAGAAAAGAGGAATCAATTCGTACATACCCCTGAAAATGTAGGAATCAATTCGTACATTTTCCAAAAAAAAATATGGGTATCAACTCACCAGCTCCCAATCAGTCCAAAAAAATTCAGCGCATGAAAAATATGTGCTTAAAATTTAGAAGTAAATCAGAACCCGATTTCATTTTCGATTCAAGCAGATATAGAATTAGGTCCACTACAACTCACTCAAATTCCAAACTTTCAACAACTCCACGCGAAAATTAGGATAAGTACGAGGATCATTGTCATCAACCATCGAATCCGGAAAAATACGACGTAAATTGTTCGACAAATACACTCGCAACGAGTATGACTACAACCTAGCAACCTTAATTCGACAGCCCTGATTGAGGAAAAATAACAACACGACGGGCGAGGCGATGCCAAGCAGCAATCGTGTAAATAAATCCTAGGGAAAAAACGCAAGAATGATCCTCTTCAGCTTATTCTCACGCACCCATACACTACACAGCAAGCTGATAAATAATAATAACAGTGAGAAAATAATAGCATTACACGCGAAATATTCTCGCTGCTGAAAAAAAAAAAAAAAATAGAACCTTAAAGCCGACGAGCTACGTTGTTATTTTACATAAATATATCATTAGTTAAATAGCGCTTAGTGTGTCGCTACACCATAGACAGAAAAGCATCGGTAATTGGTCATGAATAATACATGTGTATCGGATTTATTCGTCGAAGGAAAAAAAAAACTAAAATAAGGAATAAAACCCAAATGAAAAGAAAAACATAAAAAATTAACGAAATTTGTAATCCGTCTTTTCCGCAGTTGGAATCGTTCCATAATATATGGCGATAGCGCTGCTATACGAATATACTCTTGTACAGCAGACGAGGAAACGAAAGAGAAAAAAAAACAGATGTAAAAATTTCATTTGGTCGCATTTGGTTATAGCCGAGTGCCGCCTCCATTATTAATATTCCTTAAACGAAAAAAATTTTCACTGAAAAGGATACGCCATCGTGCCCCCGATCTACGATACGTAAGAGCTCGCCCAAGTACCAACAATAATTTTTCTCATCGTTGCGTGAATTATAGGATGGAAAATATTACCTTTTTTTCTCTCGCTCTTTACGTTCCAGACCAGGTTTTTTTTTTCAGGGTGCTCTCGCGATCCCATTGACGTGACGTATTGTTGGAAAATTAAACACCTTGGGATATTTCCATTAGCATTTTTTTCCTACAACGTCGCCCACCGCCGTCGTCTTCGTCGAAATTCATCGAAGTCGTAACTCACTATAATTTACTTCTTTGTTGGATACCACTTTTAGCGAATTTATAAATTTTATACAGCTTCGCGCGTCACTCGAACAGTCGAATTTTCGGCGTTTTTTTTTTCATCTTCGCTTTTTTTTCACGTCTCGAGGATGTCTTTTTTTTTCTACGAAGTTCACCTCGTTAGAAATTTATACGTTTTTCGATAAAGTATAACACGTTACAAGGTTAATTACGAATGGTACGGAGAGGAGATTCCATAGTTGAACAGTGTTTCTTAAAAGATCGAGTTACTGGTCGTGAACAGTTTGCAAACTGTTTCATTGAGGTTTATATTTAGAATACAAAGGATTTAATACCTTGTAGGCTTCTGGATTGATTTACAAGTAAACACCTAAATAAACTGAATGGACTTCGTAATTCATCATAGAAACGTCGAACGTCGGCTCTTCGGAGGTCGAGTATATTGGAAAACTTTTTGATGAGAGGCACGAAAATGTTTCTTTTTTCAGTGTTTTTAATATGATTTGAAAATTGGCACGAGATGGTCACCACGGGTTGAAATTTTTGGCTGATAATTTGAGTATCTAATGATAATCGAATGCTTCGATGGATTTGTGTAGGATTGTTTCATTTTATTCGAATTCGGAATAATTACCTACTTTCGTAATAATGTAAAAATTCGTAAATATCTCAACAAAAGCAAACAAAAAAAGTTAAATTTAAAGCCCCAAATTTCGAATTAACTCTTCAAATATCAAAATGGAAAAGTTCCATGAAAAAAAAGACCGAAAAAAATAGCTTTCTGACCGTTTCTTAGAATGATAATTTTTTTCCATTTTCAATCTGCTCTCTAAATCTGTATCAGTCAAAAAACTGAAAATTCACAGATTAAACAGTGAAAAGTGTGCAACTGTTGATCAGTGAAATTTGACTGTCAATCAGTGAAAAATTACTGATTCAATTAATGAATTTTCATTTTTGAACCAGTAATCTTTTTTCAACTACTGAAATGAATCAGTAAAAATTTCAATTTACTGATTCAATCAGTGATAAATTACTGATTCAACCAGTGATAAATTACTGATTCAATCAGTGATAAATTACTAATTCAATCAGTGATAAATTACTGATACAATCAGTGATTTTCAATCAGTCATAAATTACTGATTCAATCAGTGATAAATTACTGATTCAATCAGTGATAAATTACTGATTCAATCAGTGATAAATTACTGATTCAATCAGTGATAAATTACTGATTCAATCAGTGATAAATTACTGATTCAATCAGTGATTTTCAATCAGTGATGAATTACTGATTCAATCAGTGATTTTCAATCAGTGATGAATTACTGATTCAATCAGTGATTTTCAATCAGTGATTAATTACTGATTCAATCAGTTAAAATTTTTACCGATTCGAAAATAAAAATTCACTGATTAAATCGGTAAAATTTTCACTGATTTCTACAGTTGCACACTTTTGTCTTATTAATCAGTGAAATTTAACTAATTCAAATTTAGAAAGTGAATTATGCACATTTGAGGGGAAAAGTCGATTTTCAACACTAAAAATGTACAAAAAAGGCATAAATAGGTCTATTTACGTGATTTTTTTCAAGGATTATTGCACGCTTCTCCCTCAATCAAAATTGATTGGCAAAATCGACAGAATTACGTTACCGTAGAAATTAGTGAAAAAATTACTGATTCAATCAGTGAATTTTTTAATTTCTGAATCAGTAATTTTTGCTCAACTTCTGAAATGAATCAGCAAAAATTTTAGTAGTTGAGCAAAAATTACTGATTCAAAAATGAAAATTTACTGCTTGAATTAGTAATTTTTTTACCGATTGATAGTGGAATCAGTGAAATTTCACGCCAATTAGGGACAGGATTCCGTCTCTTTCAATCAGCCAGTCTTCAGATTTTTGGGAGAGTAGATGGGAAAAGGATAGTGGACTGAGAAAAGAAAATTTGAGATTTACATATCTCTGAACTCAGGGAAATGTATAAATAAATGTTTTCTTCAAATCATTTCGCCTTTGCTTCGCTCGGGCAGTATTTTGGTTTTTTTATGTTCAAATTTGATAATTTTTTTACCAATTTTCGAGTCAAAAATCATCGATTCCTCAATAAATTCCCAGTTTGCCAGAAAAATTGATGATTTTTGACTGAAAGATCAGTGAAAAATAATTAATTTGAAATTTGACCTCCTCCCCTGTTTTTTCACAAATTCTCAGCCCCTCCCTTTATTAATTTCTGGGTGCGCCTATGGTTCCCTAATACTGAAAACATTTTCAAAAATTTATTCAAAATTCCAAAAATACACGAAGCAAAGCTAATCTTCATCGATTAGTGTGACCTTCCAGGAAGAAACCGACCTTCGGTTCAAAAAAAAAAAATTGAAAAAAAAGTTTCCCAATCAGTCCAAAACAAATGATAATTATGGTTTTGGATTGATTGGGAAACCTTTTTTTTCAATTTTTTTTTTGAACCGAAGGTCGGGTTCTTCCTGAAAAGTCACATATAGTTATTTCCTCATTTTGGAAAGTTTGAAAATAAATTTAATTCTAGTGTTGCAACGCACCCTGTAAAGCTGATTTGGAGAATTTTTCAATCCCCCGAAAAAATTCAAAAAATTACCACGGGTGGGCACAATTACGTGATAACCATAATCTGTGAAGATTTCAAAATTTCTCCCCTCTCCTTCTGAAAATGCCGCCAATCAAATCATCAACATGAATACATTATTCAATAATTCTGAAAGAGATGAGAGAGGGGGTGGGAGTCAAACATTTAAATGAATGTTTTCGCATTTGGTAATCACTTTCGATTAAATTCGGGTCAAAGGTCGATTTTATCATCTTATTGGAGAAATCCATTTATGAATTTTTGTTGAAATTTAAAATGAGAATAGATCTATCAAAATTCATCAACATACTTGCAATAGTGCAACGTTTTGGTAAACTATAAATCGATTTCAAACGTATCACCTCAATTAACAAATCCATTAGGTTGATTTACCCACCTAATCCATCAATTTTCTTCACTTATCCTCCATTGCAACCGATGATCAAAACACGAAGACGACAAATCAACGAGAAGAAAACCAAACGATATTGCAAAAAAAAAAAAGTGTAAACTGAAATATCCAAACTGAAAACCATCGTCATTTGTGCCATTTGTAGAAAATACACCGACATAACATTCGAAGCAAAAAAAATCCAAGAGGAAAGAAACCTCGGCTTACGAGAATTTAATTTGTAAAAGGCTTGAAAAAACACATTAATTCATCATATCTTTTTTAAAAAAGAGAGAAAAAGGAGAAAAAAAATCAATTCAAAGATTCGAATCGAGGCTGCGCGAAAAACAACACCAGACAAAGAAAAAAAGGAGAAAAAAAAAAGGTCAAAATTTGTCATACTTTTGCGAAACGATTTTCGAGCAAATGGCCTTCGTACAGTTTCACTTTTTTATCTCCAGCAGGAAATACGAAACATTTATTATTTTATCTATTAAAAAGTTTACCACGTCACGTATGGAAAATCCTACAGAATGGGAGCGAATTTAGGATCTGTAAAATAATAGTGATTCGAGTGATGAGTAAAAAAATTCTCCGTTTTCGGCGGGGCATTAATCAAGATAAAAAAACGTATCTCGTTTCGCCTTCTGCGAAAATTAATTCATCTCACCTAATCTTTATTTATTGTTCATCTTGATTCGGTTATTTATGAAATTATACTGTATTTATACCCGAAAACCCCGGTAGAAGGGGAACTGGGGGAGACACCAAAGAAAACCACGTCGATAGACAAGTGTGGGAAACCCGATGTAGTCGAGCGGGGGCGTGAGATGGAGAAGCCCTTGAAAAAAATACGCAAAAATTCCACGATAGAAACTTATCTAGGGAACCCTCGGGAATTACATTAATGCTAAAAATAAACGCGCCGCGTTAAAACAGATAAAATAAAAAATAAAATGAAAAAAAAAACGAACGAGCGAAAAAAACCACCTTTCTCCTCGCTCTCGCTGATTTGCTGTGTGTGTTGCCTAAAGCCAAGCTAAACGAATTTCCTGACATAACCGCAAAAATAAACCAATACGAGATTACCCTTTTGTAGCGAACGTTGGCGCGTTGTGTGCCGGTTCGTTAGACGAATATGGTAAAGATAAAACATTCAAATACGTGATACGTTTGTTGAAAACCTCCAAACACACAGTATACATACGTACGAGTAAAAGAAGTGTAAAATATTAATGCGAAAAATCGACGGCGGCGAATGACGACACGCGTACCGAGGCCTCCCTTCTGCTCGGCTCCGGTTCTTCATATCTTGTAATTTCATGTTACGTGATCGGTGTGACATGAGCGAGACTTTTTACGACGAATTTTCGCACGATTTATGTGCTAACGTTTGAAAATAAAACGTACATTATTCGTATTTAAAGAGTATTCTCGGTCTTGGAAGTGGGTTTTTTTCCTCCTCGAGTTGCTTCTCATAACCGTAGGCGAGCCAACCAGATCGTCGTGTCGATTGCATCTCAAGAATGTGCGGATTTCTTCGTGAATTTTGTCGTCATTTTTCATCCTACCCTAGAAATAGTCTAGGTCGAGCGAGTTGAAAAAGAGGGCCTTATTGTACAGGGTGACCGAAAAGTAGTTCCCAAAAATAAATGCTTCTCAAAAATTCCCTAATTAATTTATCCGAAAAATTTCAATTCTGGCAGAATCCTTGGTTCATTACTATTCGATCATAGGCCACTTCATAGATTTTCAACTCATTTAAATTTTTTGTGAAGCATAATTCGATTTTAGTTTATAATGCTACAGCTAAACATATCAAGCAAAATTTAAAAATTGAGCGGAATAAAATCTTCGAATATCTGGGGGTTGGTTTCAAGATAGCCAAAAGCTTGATTTCAACCCTGTCAATTTCAAAACAATGCGTTCAACCTTGAAATAAGGAGGATTCGATTTCAGCGCTTCACAAATTGGAACCAGATGATTTATCCCTGAATTACTGAATTATTTTTCTGTTTTACGAGAAAATTGTGGATTATTGAGGTTCTTCGAGCAATAACTTATGCAGAGATTAGAAGACAGTCTATTTTAGTAGAATATGAGAAAAAAAAGATTACCTCGCCAATAAATTTTTTTTACTGAAATTTTAAATTTTTTTCGGGATGTACTTCTCGGTCACCCGGTACTACAGTATTTTTACCCGACATCATCTCATCATCCTCGATCTGTGACATTTTCACCTCTCGTAAGTGATAAAATATTCAACGATATGGTATAGTTACCAGTTACGTAAGAGATTGGATATGGTAGGCCTTTGGGGCGACACCGACGCCGACGAGACGCCTTTGATTACGTCGACATGTTTTTCAAAAGAGAAATTATTCAAGATGGAGTGCTAAGTTGCGTGATTCGACGTCCCCTTCTTTTTATTTTCGACGGCTGATTCGATTTAATTAACGGGTCGTGAATGATAGAAGAAGGTGGGCTAGACTCGCGTGTGCCAAGTACGTGATTCAATTAGGGAATTACAAGTGGAAAAATTCCATGCGTATGTATAAAACGGTGTTTATCGTAATTGAACGTTCAAGTTTACCTGCTATCGGAGTACGTTTTTAGATTAACCAGTCGTAAACGTAAAGGTATTTTGGAGGCAGTGGCGTGACGAAGTGATGTGTCCTGGGGGGGTGTACCGCAAATTTTCCCAACTAATTTTCCGGAAAATTCCCAACTATTTTTCCTATACCCCCCCTCCCAAAAAAATGAATAAAATTTTCAACTTCTCGGAAATGTTTCTGTGTGTCAAAATTTTCCAATTTTAAATTTATTATTTTCCAAGAAAAAACACAGAACCATTTCAAGATCAGAATCGATAAGTACGAAAAATGAAATTATCAGAATCAAAAAAAACTGTTTAAGAAGTTTTACCTGCCTATATTAGAACCAATTCAAAACCAAAATCAGCAGCAGCGTCGGAAGATTTTTTGGAATTGTCGCAAAATGAATTGAAAAAACTCGGAAAACGAAGAAGATTTGGTGGGGGGAAAGGAGCCTTTTTTGGTCTTTTTACCTTACATAGTTTATATATCCAATTGTGATTTTATCCATGCCCGAGCGAAGCGAGGGCGAAGCTTTGAAAAAATTGGATATGAAATACCCAAAAGAGGCATTTTTTTTACTGTTTTAATGATGTAAAAATTCTTCTTCTTGGATGTAATTTGGAGAGAGCATGCAATGCACCACTTTATTCCAATATTATTAAAAGAACGAGAAATTTGCTGACTCATTTTTGAAAAATGGAAATTTTCTGAACAAAGATTACTCTTGCTTTTTTTTGAGCTGTCTACTTTTTTGTCATCTAAAATACTTACATTAATGACAACACTCTTCTAAAAAAAAATCGAACATTTTTCTAAAAATCCGATGACAACACTCTTCTAAAAAAAATCGAACATTTTTCTAAAAATCCGTTTGGAATGAATGTGGGAAAATTTATTAAGTCCGAGCGAAGCGAGGACGAAAATTTTTGAAGAAAACGTAGCTTTCAAAACCTGAAATTTCTTCATTAAAATTCGTGCTTTTTTCTCTCTACTTACCTTCCTTCCTTTCAGAAAAACCAAAAAATGTTTGAAAATTCCATTTACGATTGTGATTGTCATGAAGTTCCCTGATAGTAAACGAAAAGGTTTTTTTTTCATTTGAAAATATTCATTTGTTTGGGCTACAGGGATGAAAATTTATACTGCGTACCTATCATTTTGAAAATGAATTGTGTAAAACGACTTACCGAGCCCGAGCGAAGCGAGGGCGAAAATTTTTTTGATATATTCTATTCCCTGGGACAAATTGGGAAAGAGTTGGGACAAATTGGGAAAAAGTTGGGTCAAATTGGGAAAAAGTTGGGTCAAATTGGGAAAAAGTTGGGAATTTTCACGATTTTCCCAACTTTTTGCAACTTTGGGATGGTCTGGGGGGGTGTCACACCCCCCCACACCCCCCCGGTCGTCACGCCTCTGTTTGGAGGGTTGAAATATTTCAAAAAAAAAGGCTTACGTATTTCATGCGTCGAAATGTTGAATAAATTCGTGGTTTTATGGTTATAACACTGAAAAATGGTCGCGATGACGATTTGAATACTTTGGTTCCTACCCATTTTCCCGAACGAATAGAAAAAATTCCTAAAAATTTATTCCCGAATCCGATTTTTCGAACGAAATTTTTCCCAATGGACAAGAAGTGGAAAATAAATTTTTACAAAACGATGAATTAAGGCTCGAAGGAACCCTAGGACATTTCCATAAACGTTGAATTTGTTGTCATTACCCAACGTATAGCAGTTCGAATCTGCTATTGCAGTTGAATCCACTTCAGTTTAGGTAGAATTTTGAGCAGCTCTGCAATTGCCACCTTTGTGGCTGCTGGTTCTATGAAATTTGAGAATTTTATTGTTTTTTGTTGAAATTTAGCTAACCTTTCTCTTCCCTTACAATTTTTCAAATTTTGAAATTAAGAAAGGGGAAGAGATTTTATTACATTTTTTCGACGAAATTTAGCTTTTATTCCTCACTTTCTCCACCATAATTTTTCGGAAAAGCGAAAAAAGAAAATACGTGAAAAAGCAAGGGAGATCTAAAAATTTAAAAGATAGAAAGTGAGATGAATAATTTGAGACCAAGAACGGGATGATCCTGCGATTAGGAGCTGAGGAAATCAAGGTCAAACGCAAACAAAAAAATTTGAAAAAATTTCTCAATTTTTTTCTTTATTCGTGAAAAAAAATTCCCGTCAACACTGCCATATTATGAATCCAAAGAGTACAGCAGAATTCATTCTTTTAAAAAGTTGCTTTGCCTTCAGTGGCTATCTCTATTATTTTTCATGTTATTAAGCTTTAAAACTGAAAAAAATTTAATGATTTTTTAAAATATTTTTGCTGGTTATAATTGAGGCTTCCAAAATCAAAAATGAACTATTTTAATTTCATTTTTAGTTTTGAAAGAATTTTATAACCGGCAAAAATATCTATGAAAATCTTCAAAAAAAATTGGAAAATTGTCAAAAAATTCTCAGTTTTGAAGCTCAATAACACGAAAAATAATAGATAGCCACTGAAGGTAAAGGATCTTTTTGAAAGAATGAATTCTACTTTGAGCTCATAATATGGCAGTGTAAACTGGAAAATTTTTTCATGACCAGAGAAAAAAAATTGAGAATTTTTTTCAAAAATTTTTGTTTACGTTTGACCTTGATTTTTTCAGCTCCTAATTGTAGGATCATCCTGTTCTTGGTCTCACATTATCCTTCTGACTTTCCTCTTCAATTTAAGACTAACAGGAAAATTTTTACTCTTGAACAAAAAAAGTTACAACTGTCTAGTGATCATTGATGTAAAATTTACCAACTCAGGATCAGAAAACATTTCTCTCCCAATCCGTGCCTAATCATCTAAAGGTTATGCAACCATTAAAACAAACAAGTGAATGGTGTGGAGTATTACCCGCATTATTTTGGACGTCCAGTGTGACAGACAATGCAATATTGTACTCTCAAAAAACTATTTTTTTCAGTATTTGGGGCGTTTTTTTTTTTAGGAAAAGTAACCACTGGTCAGAAAATTCGTTTTTGAGATTTTGGTATTTTTCGAATCTACACAAAATTACCTTTCAAATAAACTGAAATGTAGTGAAACTTTTTTAAAACCCTAAATTGGAGTGTTTTTTTTAAGGATTTAAAATTTTATATTGAAAACCCCAAGTTTTGAGAAAAACACATTTAAAGTTCTTACACCATTTTTTTTAAAAAAAAAAAAAAAAAAAGTTTTTTATGACGCAAAAATTCGATTACATATTTTTCAATCTAATGAAAAATTTACTGTAGAATCCGAAAAATTCAATTCAAGGGCCTTTTCAGGGTACCAGGTGTTTCCAAAATAGCTCCAAACATAAATAACTCAACACAAATACAATTTTTCTGTTTCCAAAATTTTATTTTTCCAACTCGTACTTTGTGAATTTGAAATTTTTTTAAAAAATCGTACACAACTCAATTTTTTCTTTAATAGAGACATAGATATCTTGGAGAAGGAATAAGAAGCTACTAGTTCTTGCCTCCTCCCCTCGTTTTTCTTGTAACATTTTTTTCGATGATTCGACAATACATTTTTTTTTTTCAAAAACAATGGATTTTTTCACGATGCTCTTCCCTGATTCTACATAGGAATAAATTGGAGTAAAATTACGCTCGTCGAAATTTCTTCTCAAAACCCTGTAAGAAAAACTTGTGATAGCTTGTAAAGGTTCTCAAAAAATTTCCGTAAAAATATGGTTGAAAGAGAATGAAAATAATTTTCAATCGATATTGATAATTTCCAAATTGATACGATTTTCTCAATTATGACAAGTATTCTTAAGAAAACCGTATCATTTTAAACTTAATTGTAGCCTGTTTTAAACAAGATAATAATGAGAAATTAAAAATTGAGTCTTTCTCAAATTTTGAATATAATTTTCATTCATTTATGTACTTTTAAAAAAGCAGAGAATCCCACTTATTAGACCGTAAATCAAAGCTAATCATTCAGCTTACATTTCTTTTGCCGAAATAGAATTTTCAGTTACATAATTAGCATGATTATTAAAGTATAGGTATTTACTCAATTATTAACCTGTAATTTTTCATTTTTTGTTTCAGGTAAGTACCAGAAATGAAATAATGATTAGCAAATTAGAAAACCATTCATTTCAGTGGAAATTGATAAAATATTTCCGTAAGTCAACGCTTTCGTTACTTATTGAAAATGATCCTTTGGAAATCGTAGAAAAATATCGAAAATAGGTAATCCCATTTAATGAGGAATTATAATTTACTTTTCGAGTACGAAATGATTTCATAAAATACTTAATTATAATAATAAGACCGAATTGAATTTGATGTAGAGGTGAAAACAAAATACATCAATCGGTTCAATTAAAAATAGATTCCAAGTTATACTTTTACAAAATTCAGGACATCATTTTGAGACAACGTAACGTTCAATTAAGACATAATGCCACAGAAGGTTTCCATAATAAAATACTTCGAAAAAAATAGACGAGACAGATATCGCTACTTCCAATTTCCATCCCCAAATCATCACCATAATTCGTTTTAAAATCATATCTGAAAAATAATTAAATATTTTCCTAGTGACGAATTTATGATGTTTTTACCACACCAATTAGGTCATCCGATGATGCGATGACGTCTCCAAACCAAAGATAGCGACGACTGAGCACTCAAAACGGAAGATCCGAAAGACCCCCAGATACATTGGCGAACTCGCGAATCGCTTGATTATTTAAACATGAAAATTACGTGTTTCAGTTTTATCATTTGAATAATAAATATCCATCTTGGGAAAGTTTGAGCGCGAAAGGAAGGAATTCTTTAGTGCGCCTTTAAAATGTAATATTTTCAAAGTTAACTGAATAATCAAACTTATGAAATTGTAAGTTTTCGTTTTAAACTCATCGGGTAAGTTGAAAGAATTTAGTGCTCCCCATGCTCCGGCTTTATTAAACCTAACGAATGAATGTATTTTAAACTTTTCGCTTCTCTTTGTGTCTGCTTCTGTAAAATATCTCTAATTGTGTAACGACATTACCATACTTTTAACTTCATGAAACGTGATTTTTCCATCAAACGATAGCAGAAAACTTTCTGGCATTGTGCGAATTTCTCGACGTTTAACGAAATTAATAATTGCGCTGTGAACGAACGAGGTAAAGAATTGCCAACGAGTGGGAGGAGGGAGAGGAAACGATGAGAGAAAACACAATGCCGTTTCGGGCCAAAATACTCGTACAAAAACAACAGCTGTACTGCTGAAAATATGTAATCTATACACGCAGGGTACACCGAAACGTAGTCGTCTTGTTCACCAACGAGATGCGTTTAATATCAACTTTTTAAAACCATCCGTGAGTATCAGTTGGCGAATAAAACGAATTTTGTTATTTATTGCGAAAAAGCGCAACTATAGTTCTGGAACTCTAATTGAGAGAGAACAGTTTGTCGAGACAATGATAGATCCAGAGGACTGACGACCGGAGGGGAGGTGACACCCACAGACAATCTCAAGGTTGCAAAAAGTTGGGAAAAATTTGGTAAAGTTGGGATTCTCAACCGTTTCCCAACTAGTCATAACTTTTCTCACGCTTGGATTTGGGATAATTGGAAAAATTGGGGAAAGTTGAGAATAAAATAAAAAAATTCGCCCTCGCTTCACTCGGGCTCAGTAATTTTTTGCAATTTATTTCAAAAATTATAAATATGAATCTACCTTCCTCCTAGCCAGGGCCTTGTCCAAGCCCAAACAATTGAATGTCTTCGTATGAAAAAAATTATCCTTCTCATTTATCAGAGAACTTCGTGACAATCTTGAATGAAATTTTCAACGAATTTTCGATTTTTTTGGAAGAAGGGGAGCTCAATAAGGAACGTCGCTTTTTTCAAAGACAAAAAATAGGACGAAAAAAAAAAGAATTTTGGTGAAAAAATTTCATCTTTTTGATGCTATTTTTTATTCAAAAATTTTCGTCCTCGCTTCGATCGGACTTGATAAATTTATCTAATTCTCAAAGTAATGCCTTCAATGCCAGATAATTATCCAAGTAAATTAAAATTCATGCGTTTTTCACTCTACTTCCTGACTTCCAAAAAATCTTAATGAGCTTCTGTTCTCACAGGCGCACCCAGGGAGGCTCAGGGGCTCGAGCCCCTCCTTAAGCTCGGACAGAAGAACTTTTTATTACGAAAGTAGTAGAAAAGTGTATTTTTTGGCTCTTCGAAGTGTATTAAAAAAAAAAATCGCCCTCACTTCGCCCAAGCAGTGTTTTAATTACTTTATTTCAAAAATTGATAACTTTTCAGTCAATTCTCAATTTGTGAGAAAAAATCGTTATTGTGAGTGAAAAATAATTTTTTAAAAAATAAACAATTTGATATTTGACCCCTTTCTCATTTTTTATCGAATTCTCAGCCCCTCTCTTAATTAATTTCTGGGTGCGTCTATGTCTCGTCTTCCAAAAAAGTATAAAATTTGTTGAAAATTCCATTCGAGATTGTCGCGAAGTACCCTAATAAATGAAAAAGACAATTTTTTTCATTTAATTCAATTTTGAATTTTTTTTAATAGTACGGGTAGTACATAGGAAAAATTTATTCAGTCAAAAGCAATCTTTACTTAATTAAAAATCAAAAACATTGAAAATATTTTTTAAATAGGTTGTAGAATTTTTTGAAAATTGGTAGTTTTTTTTTGGAAAATAGAGAAAATAGTTGGAAATTTTTCGGGAAAGTAGTTGGGAAAATTCGAGGTCCCCCCCTCCCTAGAACACATCGCTTCATCACGCCACCGACGAGATCCGAATTCATTTTCTGCAACAAGCACCGTATTTTCAGCGAAAGATTCGCTAGTTGAAATTTACACCCCATCTCGTCGATGTTCAGGTTTCTCACACCATATTGCAGTCTCTTCAGATACCCAACTCGAGAATAACAAAACGCTACGAACGTGTAGAGGATCAAAGTTGAGATGGTTTTCTTTCTTGTGCACAATATAAGCGAATGTTTTCGGTAAATTTTGGCGTGTGTATTAACACGCTCCCCCTCGTCCTTCGTTCGAGTATTTATAAAGCGAAGGTTTATCTTTAAACGATTACGTTACCAGAGGATTAAGCGTGTCACAACCGAGAGATTCAGACTCTTCGGTGTTATTTCGCTGCTGTTACTAACAAATGGATATCAGTCGCTTTTGGCTACGTATCCTTTAACAATTCAATTTCCTACCTAGTTTCCTTCGCCTGTACCCAGCCAGAGCCAAGGTGACCTATATTTGAACGTGGAGAAGTATGAACGCATTCGTATTCGAATGCAGTTTGTTCTTCCGGCTAGAATTTGTCGAATGTAATTTTCCAATTCGTCTTTTTTTCCAGATCTCTTCTATTTTTTCTCTCTCCATCGTCAACCTTGAATATCTGATGAGAAATTTTCGAGACAGCTTGTTATCTTACGTTAGCATGTAATTTCACTACTGGTGTGTGAATAATTCGAAAATACTTTCGGTGATTTGTACGTCATGGACGATTCGTACACACGAAAAAAGGCCAATTTTTCCGGTAACGCAGCAGGAAGAATGAAATGGAACAGACAGCCTAATCTTGGTCGATTTGTTTAACGACCTTGGACTCATCAATAGACTTGTTAACGAAGAATCTGAAATATATTGGAATATACGACGCAAGATAAATCACCGTAAAATTTCAATGTGTTTGTCTATGGGCTTATTAGACAGACTATTTTTCATTTTTTAATTCCACGTTCGTATTTTCATCGGTTCAATTCCATTAATGAAAAAAAAATCGAATTTTATGAAACAGACACGAAAAATTATCCAAGAAATACTGCGCCATTCAGAAAAAAAAGTAACCGACAGGGTCTTTTTTCACCTGTTAATACGATTTCAGGGTAAGAAAATTGCAGACTTATATTTTTTTTTCGCTCTGTACGTCTATACGTATGTCTCTTGATATTCTGAGGTGAAGCTGCTTCATCACAAAAGTGAAACAAGCCATATTTTTCCTTGTTAAAGAAATCCAATCATTGTTCAAAATACTTGTCTTCTTGACTGAAAAATGTAGGTAGGCTATTTATGTGACATTGACGTTCGTTCGAAAAGTGAACTGCATATCTTGTTTATTGAAAAGATGGAAAAATATCACTTCCTTGGCTGAAAGAGAGCAATTATGGTGACAGATTCCTGCTTAATAAGCTGAATATGTGCTTTATTGTAGAAAAAACTGAGGCTGTAAAAGGCATTATTCTTCAAGTAGGGGAATCTGAGTAGTTGAAATAAAACAGAGCTGAATTGATTGAATCTTGATGAGCTACCTACATTTTCCATACGTAGAAGGGTGAAATATACTTTGAAATAATTTTTTCCTCAAAATGAGAGATATTGGCAGCTACAACGATTTTTGGCAAAATTTTTTGCAAACATGGAGATTATTTTCTGGACAAAAAATTGCATTCATTTAGTATTAAAAGACATTTCCAACAACTGATAGTGGAGTCATGGGCTATTTTGAAAAATCATAAAAAAACTAATTTAGTCCAAAGTTATTGATTTTTTTATTGCTCCTATTATGACTCAACCCTGGAACGGTTTTTCGGATTTCTTAGCCTTTGTGAACTCCTGGCCGAATCCCCAAATTGTATTCAATTGTTTCACCCACATGAAAATGAAATCTACAGAAAATAAATTTCAGTAAAAAAATATAGTTACCTGTGTACACCAGAAATGAAAAAAAAAAAAATATTCAATGTAATTTTGTTCGCCTTCAATTTAAAAAAGTAATCAATCGTACAAAAATTTTAAGCTTTTTTTAAAAAAAAAAAATTGATAAATGATCGATTATGTAAGAGAATTTTTTATCTCCATAACATTAATTTATGAAAATTTTTTCAAGTAGATCTAGAAATCGTCAGTTGGAAAAATATCAAAAATTTTGAAAATCTAACAGACATAATGTCCAAATTCAGTATTTTTGAGATGCTGTGTCCAAATTCAGAGTTTTTGGAACTGTGTCAAAATTTAGTATTTTTGAACATTGCATCAAAATTTATGAGTTTTGGGACATTCTGTCCGAATTGGAGTGTTTTTATATCTTTATGTAAAACTTTTAAAACCATTTCGAAATTTTAAAAAATACTGATTGCTAATTTCCAAGAAGATTACTGGTCACATGAAGGCCTAACAATATCGCGAATCTAAAATTCACAGGGGAATTCAGAATCTCAATTTCTAAATATTTAATTTCTGAGTCTAAAATGAATGTGATTAGACCGAAACAAAAAAATATCCTCGCGACCCTTCCAGTTTGGTCACAGAAGCTAAAATTGAGCGAGGCTGTCGAGTTTCATCTCTAATGCAAATTTGTGGACTTTACTTTGAAAAATGGTGACGATACCTACAAATTCGCTATAGAAATCAATGCTTTTTCCAAAGAAATCATACAGTTGAACAAAGAAAAATTATCGTAATTCAATGCTGCTCATAAGGGAAACCACACTTCGATTTTTGATATACTAAAATTAGGTACATCTAATTATCACACGAATAAGTGCAATATTTTAATTTTTTCCCTTCGAATAATTTTTATATTTTCATAATTCTCAATTTTTCCAATCCAATGCTTAATGAAACGATGATAAAAAAAAATAGGTAAGTAATAAAATTGAATTTTTATAATTCGGCTTTTAAAGCCTTTCAGTTGGTTTTTTTTTGTAGTTGGCGACGGTAAAAATTTAATTTTGTAACCAAATAATGTAAAGCACACTACACTTCTTAAAGTTTCTTCATTTTCCAATTTTCAATCACATTTTCCATTTTCGTTTTTTTTTTCAAAGGAAATTTTAGACTCGAGTTTTTATTATTATTATTTTTCATCTTTTCCAAAGCTGATGTTTCAGTTCAAAATTTCTCACGGGCTGTGCATATAATTCAATCAAATCTTCATTTAAAAAAATTAAACACTGAAAACTTCCAATCATAGTGCTTTCAATTTTCCAATCCTAAAATTTATAAATTATTTTGACAAATGTTTCTCAAACAACGCCAAAGTAAATCGACAAAATCTGCGAATTTCGTTTAATCTTCCAATTCAACATCTTCACTCGGCTCAACCGATCCAAATTACTTATTCAATTCACCATATTGCAAGCAAACCGCCCACCTCTTTTCTCTTGTTACGATATTACTGAGAATGTTACACAAAGCAATAAGGGAGAAAATGCTTTAATTATCTATCCATTGAAATCAGTCACTTTAAAACGTTTAATAACTTTTCAACCGATAGATTGTTGCAAATTAAACACTTTCCCTAACACTTCGACTATGTATCTCTCTATGGGTACTATAAAGCTACAGCTATTTTAGAGAATCGATATAACGCCGGTTCAAAGTCAAAGTTGTTTTATATTACTTACCATAGGTAAAGCTTTTGTTTACGCTCGGATAGTTGAAAACAATACGTAAATTCTATCCGCTCTCGCGTCGCTCTTCCCCAGCCACACGGTATAGGTTTAATTTTAAATTGTAATCCTAATTGTGAAATGTCTATTTCGTGTTTCGGGCGGACCTCTGAAGAATACGCCTGTTCCAGACTGATACGAGGATTTAATTTAAACCATAGACGCGAGAACCAGTTTAACGTACGTATGTGTTCGCATATACCACGTACAAAGGCCTGTCTGCTCTTATACAATCTCGATGTTTCTAATAAACCCAAGTAAGTATACTATACACCAAGGCATCGTATCGTGGCGCGTTTATACATATTCGTACAGTTCGTGAACCGAAATCCGACCAGATTAATTTCCACGTTCGTATAAGAAAATTACTATAGAAATGTGACACGAACAGAGTACATTTCGATTGGAAATTTTCGCATAGTAATCTGAATATGAACGAGAGTACCGGCACAACGGAACACAGCCATCAATTTATACACAGCGAATCAAAATTCGCCAACATTTTAGAACATCTGTTTAATATCACGTGACACGAACGAAGTGATATCTATGATGTCTTATTAGCATAAATTGGTCCGAAAAGCAAATCTCTCTTTCGCCATTTCCTGTTCGTTTTTTGCTTTCGTTTTTTTTTTCCTCGGCAGAAATTAATGCGAAGAAAATATTCATAAAGAATATAAGCAGATTTTAAACTTTTGACTTTTTGGGTATTCCTCGAGGGCATGTCCGGATAAAGTTTTTAACATATTTCCTCGTGAATTCGAAATACTTGGAATACGTGGAAGTATGTCTGATACTTCGTGGGGGAAAATACTTTGCATAAACTTTCTATTCGAAAATCTCCTCTATTTTTTTTTCGAGTAAATTTTCGGTGTGCGTGTTTCTCTCCGCGTTATATTTCCATCGCACTTTAATGTGGTAAAGAAATGTATACCTATTTGTCAAGAATTTTCAATCGAATTATCGATTTTTGAATTTTGGCATTAAATGCGGTATGATTTTTATTTTCAAGTGACCGATAAGTGAAGAGTAATAAAAAAAACACTGAGTGTCTAACAAAAGTTTCTGAGAAAAAAGCTGTTTTAAGAGAAATTTCGAGGGTCTTGAGGGTCAAAATGGGATAATTTTCAAAAAAAAAAAAAAAAAAGTAGTTTTTGTCACTTATAATAAATCAGTTGCTATCTACTAGAAGTATTAACTCCATCACCCTCAAAAAAATTTCTCTTGAATTTCTACCTGTATCTCTCTGAACGTCTGGACCACTGGCCTTGAAATTAATATCAGTTGGTCTAAATTGCAAATTTAGGAAATTTGTGATTTTTTTTTACCAAATACAAATAATCGGCTGAAACACCTCAAAATTGAGCTAAATATTTTCTTGGTCGTCTAGAATATGATGAAATCTTTTAAAAATATTTCATTAAAATGCTGCCAACTGCATTTTGATTAACCTATGAGTGATCTTGGATATAGAAACCGAAACCCCAAACGAAATACATAATTATATGACTTCCTCTTCCATTAAAAAAATTCCCAATATCAAATTATTCTGAATACTGAAATATATGCAGATTCACTTCGTGATACACAATAGACTTTCAAATTAATGCTTTTCTTAAATGCTAAATCTTCATCAGGCATCTAGAAAATACATACTTATTTTATTCTTGGACCATCGAAAAATGGAAAGTACATTGGAATTTATCGGAAAATTTTGAAATACCCACATCAACGGAAAAATGATGTTAAGAAAGCAAATTTTTGCCAATCAGCTCTAAAAACCTCACTCAAGAAGTCCAAAATTTTTGTCAGAATTTTTTCTCATTAAAACTGATCTTTTAAGGCTGGGTGACAGGGTAACTAAAACATGTTTATGACTATATTTTGATGTGTTCGAGTGAATAATTGAATTTGGTATGTAGTAAAAACCGAAATCTTTCAATCTTTTGAACGAAGCGAAGGTAAAAAGTGGTATCCAGTTTAGAAACCAATGGTTTAAGGTAAGAGCTCAATTTCGGGTCACTTTTTTTCAACAAGCTCTCATTTGAAATCCAAAAAGTTTTAGGAGAAATTTATAAAATAATAGTAAAGAAGGCTTACTAAGGCATAACATACTGTAAGCTCACACATTTTGATGATGATTAAGGTACTAAAAAATTGATTTCAAAATTGGTCGTTTTGACCTGATTTCGAATCCCTAGTATTGAAAATGGGTCAGTAGGAGTTGGCCTTCCTAGATGAAAATAACAACTTACTTTTGGGTAGAAAGCCACTATTTGACCGATCCGAATGCAAAATACCGATAATTGATGTTTTTATAACAAAATTTAGAAAACTCAAAAATGGGTCGACCCAAATTAGAGTACTCATAGTTGAAAAACTTCCTTTTCTATGTCTTTACTTGACAAAAAAAAGTGATCGATTTTGGGTCACCTCAATTATGGGTCAAAAAAAACACCACGATAAGAACGTTTCTTAATGGTAAATGTGTTCAAAATGATCCAAAACACCCATTCACCTTTAAAAAATTCCAAAAAGTTGAAAAAAAGTCGAAATTTCGACATCTCAAAAATTGGTATTTTGCATTTTTCAAAAGTGGCGGAGAAGGGGTAAATGAGTGAAATGTTTCAAATTTCTATGAGAATGGTATATTTGGAACATTAATAAAGGTACTTAAGTAGTTTCGATGTCATTTCCTCTAAATTAAGTACAAAATTTTCCGATTTCAAAATTGGCTAAAATCAACAAGTAAAAATTTTTGGATGAAAATAATTGGATTTGTGAAAATTCGTATTTTTTTCTTCTGGATATGCACTAAAAAGTTTGACCGGGTGTTTAATCGATGAAGTAGTGTCTAACAATAAAAAAAATATAAATGTCGTCACTAGACGACTATTCATCTGTGATTTGGAAGGCCTTAAAAAATTGACCCGTTTTCAATACGGTGACCCGAAATTGAGCTCTTACCTTAAGAAGAAGTGGAAAATCACATTGCAGGGAGCACTACACAACAGCAACAAAAAGTCGTAGTTTATCAAAAATTACCTCACTTTGAGAGCCCTAGCTTCGCCATTCTACCAAGAGCTCAACTTTAATTGGGCAGAGCTTTTTGCATGCCCCTTTCTTTAAACCACCTGGAATAAACTTGAGCAAGAATTTGAAGTGAAATTTGAAAAAAAGAAGGAAGATTTTTTTTCATACTTTGGATCAAGTCAAAATTGATTGAAAATTCTGAAAATAATTAATTTATAGCCCAAGCGAAACGAGGGTGGAAATTTTTGGTAAAAGTTTTTGGCTTCAATGGTCGATTTATTTGCTCATTTTGTTGTTTCAAATCAATGATTTTCCTCAGCTCTTTCAGTCAAAATTATTGTTTTTTTTTTTTGAAAAATTAAGAATTTTTAAAATGTGATTTTTTTTATTGAAAGGTTAATGAAAAATTATCAATTCTTAAACTAATGACTAAAATATGTATTACAGAAAATTAGAAAGAAAAAACTGTTTGAAGAACAAAAAATTAACTTTTTTTTATTCTCCTTTAATGGCTCGGTACAAATGTATCCCCTGCACCTCCTCTCACCGGGATTCTCGCGGCCTCTCAAAATTTTAGGGGAAAAATGCGGGTCCGATGCAAATGCACCCTTTGCACTTCCTCTCGCCGATCCGGCTTAAATTAATTCGCCAATTTCTTAAAAATACAAGATTTTTTCGCTTCACTCTGCTCTGTCATTTATACCTCAATCAGTAAAAATTATCGAAAATCGCTGAGAAACGCCAAAATTTCAGCACAGTGAAAACATTTCACTGAAAGCAAACAAAGAAAAAATGCTAGAAATCAGCGAAAATTCACTGAAAAGTCAGCAAAAGGTTTGTAATTTTCTGAAAAATCAACCAAAATTCAATGAAAATCAAAGAATTTTGCTGATTTTCCTCGAGATAAAATTCCGACTTTTTCTCAATGATTTTTCATGCATTTTAAAGGAAAGTGTGGTAATGAAAAAGCAGTTTACAATACGATCATAAACCTATTTTTTATGTATTCATTTGATCAGAGAATGAATCACCAAACTTCAACCTTCAATATGGGTCAATAGGCAAATTTCTGACGGACAACATCATTACTGACTTTAATAGCACATTTAAAATAATATTCTACTTGCATACAAACAAATACTGCAAATTTTCACGCTTCAAATCTCAACCATAGCTGTAAATCGTGAAACTCGCAGAAAATAATTTCTCTTAAAATTTCCTTCAATATTAATGTGCCTTAGAGCCGACTACATAGCCCAGAAATACCATTCCGAGCCCAAATTACCTCGACTTTTCGCCTCTCCAGTCCCAAATAATAAAACAACCGCGACAAAATCGTAGCTATTCCAGATCAAAAAAAAAAAAAATGAATAATAATCGCGATAAATATCGAAACGACCGTCTAGATGAAAATATTCACAGTTCATAAATTTGAATACCCAGGGCACCACGAATCCAAGTACGTAGATAAAAGTACCATAGACTTTGTTTTCTTGGTCGACGCGCGGCAGGCACGAGTGCGAGAAAATCTTAGTATTTTGCAACTTTCCGCCACTTCGGCGATACTGCTAACTAAATCGAGTTGGATTTTAACATCCTCGCTGGTATGTTTAGATTGGTGCGGTTAGAAATGCGAACGGCGTACCCGGCATCGAGTTTAATCTACCTTTTTCTGTTTTGAAATTCCACTCGTTGCCGGATCGCGACTCGACTCGCGACGGCGGCAATAAAAGCGACGAGTCGTTTTGCGGAAATTTTTCTTTTAGTAAATTTGATCCCAGCAGAATTGTATCTTTGTTGTCTTTGTACCGGGTTGCGAGTCATTTGGTAGTTTTATTTATTAGCGCAGATACCGAAAGGGAAAACTTAATGGGCTTCGAACTACGTCGCTCGGCGCAGGCTTTTATTTATGGAAATATTTAACAATTTATGTCGAATATAAAACCGCCATCGTCCGAAGTGAGCAGCCAACAGCTCGTATCCTGATTTCATTTTTCAACTGTGTTGTCTCAACGTCGTTGCGTCGTCTCCGACGTGCCCGTTGCGAAATTTGTACCGGTAATTTGTCAATTTAAAAGTAAATATAAAGGGTAGTATTTCCACTTTCCTGGTATCATGCCGTTAAACTGAAGACAGCGTACTTGTGTTTTTATATTTACATTTTAGTATAAGGATATTAAAAACGAAGCTAAGGTAAACGAAGCTCTAAAACCAAAGTAAACAAAAAGTATCCAATTTTACTCGTACACTAGATGCACTAAGGAAGTATATTTTAATAAGATGAAATGGTATTTCACATGCATTTGAACCGATCGAATCCTTCCAGTCGTTCAGAGTTCAATTCTTTTTCAACTTCTCCTTCCCTTCCTCAAATGTTTTTGATTGCGTGAACGATGAAATGGCTATTTTTGAATAGAAAATCGCATTTTTTTTTTCGTCTGTTCTCCCGACGAACGCTAAAAATCTAAAAAAAAATTATATTGTACCATGGTAGGACAAACTTGGACAAAAATCTGAAAGTATGAAAACTTATCCTTAATTTAACAGCACTTTGGGTATTCGGCTCGTTTCGGAGGTGTTCGTTTGCCTTCGCTGGACTTGATGTAGGTACGAGTTTCGTAATTTTTGAAAAATAAAATACAATGGCAGAAAAAATTACTCAAAAATAATTAATAAGTCGATAATCGATTGAATTGAAATGTTTTAAAATTTCAACTTCTGACAGTTATTTAAAAAAAAATTAAGACCTCAGCTATTTTTTTAAATTGACTTGAATTTGACCGAACTTGAGAAAAATGAATGGCATAAAAAATTTTCTCCAAGCAAGTTTTTTTTCATCAAAAATAATTTAATCGCTTCTATTCTATTCTCGTTAGTTATTTTCTCATTTTAAAATTTTTAATTTTACGAATAACTGAAAGAGTCCGTAAAAAAAACAACGATACAGTTCATTTTGAAATTCGAACTTCAGGCATTTATTGTGAAAAAATAAAAAATTGAACTTGGAAAAAAAATCGTAACTATTTCTATGGACTGGATGGTCCAAACGTCCAAATCCAAACACTTGAAAAGTTCAAAATAAATAATCAACAATGAAATTAAAAATTATCTCGATGCAAATTCGTTTTCACAAATCACAATAAAATTCAACGAAATCGGAATTTTGAAATGGACTAATGTTCTTTTTCAAACCAACACTTCATTATTTTCCAATTTCTTTTCTATTTTTCAAAAATTACAGAAAATTACTAAAACAATTAGTCTAACGAAAGAAAACGAACGCCTCCGAAGCGAGCCGAGCACCCAAAGTGCTGTTGTAAAATAAGGATAAATGGCATGACAGTGAAAAATTTGCCAACTAATATTATTAAAAAAAGAAGAGATTTGCCTGTTAAAATTCGCTCAAAAAAACTATTCCTTAATGACCACCTCTCTTTCCAAAAACTTGAAATTTTTTAAAAATTCTACGTATAAGTTTTTTGACTTGTATTTTTTAAATCTTGTTACCCCTCTCATCAACATTTTTTGTCGTATTCGAGCATGCAACCCATACCATCTTTACGTTAACGCCTAATTCGAGGTTTTTTCAGTGGTCAGCTAAGTAGGTATATTTGACCCTGCCGGAAAAAAGGGACATTAAGGTAAAAAAAAAATCGATTCTCTTTTTTCACGTTTTTGGTCCAAATGATATCAAATCTGGACCAAACACATAAAATAAAGATATCGATTTTTTTACACAAGGTCCCTTATTTCCGGCAGGGTCACATATTCGAGAATTTTCCGAATTCATACCTTATTAAACATTGAAAAGTGAACTACAGTAACTATTCAAAACACAAATCAATGTCCCAAGCATTTAAGAAAGAAAAAAACCGCGAAATTCTGAAACGACCCCCTCCTCCAATCCTTCGCCCATTGCTGTGCGATGGCGGCACGACGACGCTGATAATTCGGTCTATAGAAAATCAAAGTTTTAAATCACCGGGAAAAACGTACGCCAGCCTGGCCGCCGAAATAAAGAACAATCGCGAATTAACCATTCCATTATTTACTATCATTGGCATCGAATTAGCAATAATTTTCCGCTTACCCGATTTAAACGTCCGAACAATGACGCGCGCCTTTTTCTCAAAAGAACCCCGTACGACAAACCGTCGTGGCAACAAGGAGTAAAAAAAATCACAAAAAAACTATTGGTGGCTTCCCAAGAAGCGAATACCGCACAAACGAGGCGAAAAGAAAGCGATGGGTTTGTTCTTTACGATGCAAAATGAAATGATAAAAAATTAGAAATGAACATTTTCAATGGGTTTTCGTTCGAGTTCGTAAATTTAAGAAACAATACGAACGCGTTTCGGCCTTTGAAATAAAACGAAACAAATAAAAGGAAGAAAAAGAACAGTAGGAATCGAGCGAAATTGTTGAGAAAAAATAAGAAGAAAACTTGGTTATAATTTTTTTTCGCTTCAATTTTTCCGGCTCAAATAATGGAACCGTACCAAGATTTTTAGGGGGGAAAATATATATAACAAACAATCGTCGTGCGTTCGGTTCCCTGTAGCTTTTTGATAGACCAACCGTGGTCATTTGTTCAATCAGACTGTGTCTTTCTTTTTCCTCTTTGGCGTGATACACGGCCGAAGGTGGATGTGAAATTTTTGTACCGGGTTTGATTTTTTTCTCGAGGGTTGTCCTCGTCGCCTTGACGTGTTCGGTGTCGTATTTTGTACGGTACGAGAATTTTTAGTTATGTGCCATTTGCTTATGTAACGTGCGACGCCGCCTCGCGTCTTCACATTGCTAGCGACGCGAAGAATTCCAACTGAACGTTGATTTTTATTTCCTCCTTGTAACGTAATTCTTCTTCATCCGACATTTCATAAAATATTGGTAAAATCTCGTACCAAAGCCAAATATAAACGTAGCCGTCGTAGTGTCGATAATGAGCCTTGATTTCGAATCTTTGTTTATTTTGAATTTTCGAAAATTTACGTTTCGAAACGTGTCACGTTTTTAAATCAGTTCCTCAAAACACGATCTTTCGACGACGTGATACATGCTAAAAATTTATCTAGGTAGTCAATTATATGTGTTATTGTGGAGGTAGTATTGACGCAGATGAATCATTGTTCCCGCATATTTCTTTCACGCGGAGTATTTCAATTATAGATGAAGCGAAATGCAATTTTATTATTATTGGATTTATTTGCTGCGATCTTATGCGCCGACTGAAGATGATGAGATTAACGAAGCGAAAAAATGTTATGCACGTTTTGAATTTCATTTCACATCGTGGTTATCATTTATTTCGTAATAAAGAGTGATATTAAAAAAAGATTCGATAACCAAGTATAGCAATCGAGGAAAAGAAGTCAAAATAGATTTTGAACATGAATCAAGGTAATAAATGCCTCATATGAAAATTACAAATGCTGTACCTATTCAGAGTGTCCAACGAAATAGAAAAACTCAAAAGTACATAAGTATAATATAGCTTTTGAATGATGGGATTTCCATTTCAGAACGATTTTTTCTGAAATGACTACCATGCCGTCGCCAATGAATTTGGACAAAAATTAGTTCGGAAAAAATGAAAATTTTCATTCAATTTTTTCGAAATTTTTTAAGGGGAAACGAAGTATGCAAGTGTAGGCTTACTAGATAGGATCGGAAAAGTTATTTCGATTTTTCCTATTGTTTGATATGTTACGTGGTATATAGTTCAAGTAGGGAATCCCCAGAAATTTTTTAGCTCCCACAAGCCCTTTGAGGCAAAGCTCTCGGTTCTCATTGTAGGTTCTTTTACGCGAAAAAAACGCCTATTATTTGTGAATGCAGTTGCACAGAAGAAATGCCATCTGAGATGCTGAATCTCAATTTTGTTTGGTTTATTGATTTAAGGTCAGTTAACTCTTCCCCGTACACCGCTTTACCCGAAAATTGATGATTTTTCATGTTTGAAAAACTGAGTCTTTCAAATAGTTCATAAGTGTTACCTTTTCAATCATTTCTTTGCCAAGAATTACTATTGGTAAGCCGCAATTCAAAAATTACTGATTTGTCAGTCAAAAATAGCTAATCTTTCAGTCAAAAATTACCAATTGTTTCTAGCAGGTACAAAATCGCTGATTTCTTACATTGAAATTGCTGATTTTTCAAACCTAAAAATAAAGACTTTTATTTACTCAAATGTTATGTGTATCAGTGAATTAGAGATTTTTCAAGTCAAAAAATCTGTGGTTTTTTAACACAAAAACCAGTGATTTTTTTCAATGCAAAAATCAGTGATTTTTTCGATACAAAAATCAGTCATTTTTTTCGATAAGTACAAAAATCAGTGATTTTTTTGATAAGTACAAAAATCAGTGATTTTGTTCGATACAAAAATCACTAATTTTTTCGATACAAAAATCAGTGATTTTTTCGATACAAAAATCAATGATGTTTTTTCAACACAAAAATCAGTGATTTTTCCAAGCCCAAATTACTGACATTTTACTCCACGGGCTGATCCTCAAATAAAAATTTCTCTTTCTCTCTTATTTCATTATCAGTTATCAAAGTAATGATACTTTACGTACTTCTATTTTTTTGTCGTGATTTTGTAAGTAGAAAATCATTCATTTTGTAAATCAAAAGATAGTGATTTTGTGAGAAAAAAATCAGTGATTTTGTTAGTAAAAAATTGTTGATTTTTTTGTAAGTCAAAATCAGCGATTTTTGTACTCAAGTTAAAATTTAGTAATTTTTGTACTTGAGTCGAAAATCAGTGATCTTTGAGTCAAAAATCAGTGATTTTTGTCGGTCAAAATCAGTGATTCTTGTCAGTCAAAATTAGTGATTGTCAGTCGAAAATCAGTGATTTTTTTCACAGTTAAAAATCAGTTATTTTTTCACAGTTAAAAATCAGTGATTTTTTTCCACAGTCAAAAATCAGTGATTTTCTGTCAATCAAAACGCAGTGATTTTTTGTCAGTCAAAAATCAGTGATTTTTTGTCAGTCAAAAATCAGTGATTTTTTGTCAGTCAAAAATCATCGATTTTTTGTACTTAAGTTGAAAATTAGTTACCTATGTTTTGTACGCAAGTCAAAAATCAGTGATTCTTTGCAAGTGTAAAACCAGTGATTTTCATGTCATGTTTCACTTGATTTTGATTTTAAAATTTCTGATCTTTCACTAACCTTCTTCAGTCAATAACTGCTGCTCTTTCGCTATTCTTTTTTAGTCAAAGGTTACCGATCCCTCACTTATTTTTCTGTCCAAAAATCAGTGATTTTGTAGTCAAAAATGACTGATTTTTCAATTATTTTTTCCTCGAGTAGTATTGATTTGTTTCGACAAATTGGTAAACCAGCTGTGAAATCAGTTATTTGTTGAATCAGCAAGACTTATACCTCTGATTCAAAAATGATACGAAATTATTCATAGGTATTTCCTATATAATTCATCAATTCTATCTTCTATCATACTCAAAACAGTATTCAACGTGAAATACGCCCATTCATGAGTTTCCTTCACAAGGCAAAATGATTGGGTGCACATGAAATAAAATAATGACAATATTAAAAAAAAAAAAAAAAGTCGATTAGGAGGAAAGTCCTCAAAACCATCCAATCAAATTTATTATTTCCATGCAACTATTTCATCTAAGTACATCATATACTTTCATATCATTCTAACTTCAAAACAGTCGTCATTTCTTTCTCTTCTTCCTCTAACAACATCTGTCCTTTCCAAACAAATTTCCCATCTCTAAAACTACTCTCGACGTACACACGATAAAATTCTTCAAATGGAATCCTCGCTCTCATTTTCGCTCTGATTTAGCAACCTTGCAAAGAAACATTTCCACGTACCTATGCGATGGTTAAAAACAGTAATATCAGCCTGTCGACCTTTTTTCCCACTCCACGCTAAGTGAAAAATATACCCGGTAGCTTTTTAACCGTACAGACCTGAGCACTGCAGTAACGAATATTCGCAGATTCTCGAATACCTCGTTCACCTAAAAAGAAAAGTTTATTTGTTAAAATACTCGTCGTCGACGGAACAGAATATACACACTCAATAAACAACCGACGACGAGAAAAAGCCTTTCGTCCATGTAAATATAGAACAAGCGAACATAGTGTACCTACGTACAGTACGTATAGAGTCTGCGATGCACTAAATAACTACCAGTATGGAGATCGTTGTGTAAGTATACTTCCATAATGCGAAAACATGGCTGTAAACAACGAAATATACGGAGTTCTAAATGAAATGGAACCTTACGTTGAAAACTCAAACAGGAAAACCTTAAGATGCAAGCTACGTGTATGTACTGTGAAGAAAAATGCAATTTATTCCATCGGAGCGTACATGGCCGAAAACACATCGAACGAGAAAAAAGGATTTGCAACGTACCTCGGGTAGAAAAAACATCAAACAATAACATTTAGATGTAAATAAAACAGGGGGAAAAAATACAAGAACGGAAGCAGAAAAAGAAACAAAACCATCGCTAACGTACGAATAACAAATGATAAATAAAATTATCGGACGATGGTATACCCATAATACCGGTTGAAAATGCGCAATTTCTCGATAAAAATTACGCCATTTGTTTCGTACCGGGGATATTCGAGACGAGCTAGAATCCCTTTCGTTTGGCCGACGTATAAGTAAAGGAAAAGCTCTAAAAAGCATGGCCGGTATTCGTGTCTCGACTTTATACCTTAATTCGGCTACGTACTAAACGTCCATTTAAAATCGTCAACTTCAAACATGACCGAACCAGACGATAATTTGATTTTAGTTCTTTTGCAAAGGCGAAAAGAGAAAACAAAGTTCGGATCGGTTGCGACCCGTATCGACAAATTTACGTTTAAAGTTGTACGGTGGCGACCGCCGAGCAATTTTCGTCGTCGGCTGCTGTATCGAGGAATATCGCAGCCGAGAGCATACGTAGTGGAAAAAACATCGCTGCTGAGTTTCTCAAGTACGGCGGCGGTACCCGAACACGTCGTGTACCGCTCCGTTAACCAATTCCAGGCACCGGTAATAAAATTTACACGTATTGGGATGGCGGAGAGGTACGCTGACGTCGAGTAAAACACACCCCGTGAGCACCTATTCAACGTGTCATAACACTTTTTGAACACACAATCCTTTTCGCTGCTAAATGTGAATGATTACGGAAACGTGCCTGTTAAACGTATTGAAGAAAAGGGCCCCGGTTATACGTTGTGTTTTGTAATTTACCCAAAAACGTGCGATACTTGGCACGAGAGAGGATGAGACGACGCCAAAGACGCGTATAGGTTTAAACAATTCGCTTCCATAGTCGCGTGTGCCTGGCTGCAAACGTCGCCGAAGCTTCGCTGTGCCTCTGAGCTGTTTGTATATATCGTCAAACTTCTCATCAATCAAAACACTCCGCGTATACGTTATCTTTGCCATTTGTCTTCGTCTGTTTTTCTAAAGCTTTTTCAAAACTTTTAATGTAACCTTTTCTCGCGCTCATAATGTTTTAACATGTTCTTTTTCTCAATGTAATAACAGATAGCTGTCGAGCGAGCAGCGACATAACATATTCAACCTATATCCTAGTACCGTCGTTTCGTCGCTCGACTCCTTAACCCCGGCCCAGCGTAAGTTTCGCGTGCACAGCTTTCGTACGCCACATGGCGTACATCAAACTGGCTGTCTTGCTTTTAAGGCTCTGGCTCAACTTGGGTGAAATTATTAGATATGTTCGCGTTTACGTGAAAGGTCTAGAGTAACCGTACATGTGTAAATAAAACGGTCGTATTTTACTCCGAGCCAAGAGTGTATCTTGAAAATGTGAAATTAGCTTTTACCGCTGGCTAAATTAGCTAAAAATTCGCTAAAATTGAGCCAGAAACGGCGTGCACCGTAAATTCATAAGGCGACCGTTCGCCAACTCCACCTTCAACGTGTTCCAGCCCCTCGTACAAGTCGAAGGTATTTCACAAGCTATGAAAAAATTATGCAAATGAAGTGATCTTTTATAATGGAGGTGATTTTGCGCAAATTAACTTTTCAAACAACCGACGAAAAAGCGATAATTTCACATCGTGAAACTAATTTCAAAAACATAACAAATCCGAGACGTCATTTTGTAATTTCGCTCGTCTTTTCATCTTCGTATAGACGAATCTCGAAAAACATTCGTTAATTAACCTCGAAGAACTGGAGTGGTTTGATTTTCACGTCGGTGAGAATATCTTCGGTTGTATAAAGGAAAGTGGTGGAGTTTTTTGAATCGAGTAAATTTCGAAGATCCTAGGGGAAAGTGATCGGTGAAGAAAAGGCTTAGAGTGCAAAGAGTTTCGAAAAAGCCGACTCAGAATAAGCGGAGAAAAACTGAATCAATATCGACCGAAGAATTTTTTTCCAATTTTTTAAGTTGAATCATAATGTTAATTGGTATTATTTTTTTTTTCAAACTGCAAGGGTATAAAAAAAATAGGAAAATTTTTTGTTATTACTTAGATGAATTTTTTGAATTGGAAAAAAGTTCAAAAAATTCAAATATTTCAATTTTTTCAACTTACACAGGACGAATTAATTTTTTTGAAAGAATATCCCTACTTTTTGATCAGGGGAGGGGAAGGTTTTGAAGGAAATTTTATTTCATCAACTAAGCTTACATTTCACTTGCTGGCAGAGACGAAACTTCAGTTTTATTTCAGGGGTGGAATTCACAAATTTGCCGACTCGAAACCAATAAATTTTTCGAATTTGTCGACTCAAAGTTCCCCTCAAAACATGCACAAAAACCTTGGGGGTGAACATGAAAATTTTGGCGACTAATATTTCATGAAAAAAAATGAACTTTGCCATCTAGACGTAAGTATTAAAAATAAAAAACAAATATTAAATATTTCTCATTTTTCGTGCTTCTTTTTTGGTTTAAAAAAAACACGATATTCCTTAATGAATTCATCTCCTTACAAAAAATTGAATATTTTCGAAAATTTTATTTGAGATGATCCCCAAGTATTTTGATTTTCATTTATGAAAAGAATGAATTTTTTCACTAGAAATAGAAATATTGAATTTTCTGGGCTGGAAAGGAAGAGAAAAACTTCCCCCCTCTACTAAAAATGCCTGGAGGGATGCATTTTGCTCTCTGTGCTCTGTGGGGCTAAAATTTTGAGTACGGGATTGATGGATTAAGGATGATGTACCTCATCTCAAAACTAATTTGTGTGATTGTAAGAACTATCGTTCAAAACCTCCATTTATGGCGTTCCGATCCTGTGCCCGTTCTTAACCTCTGCTCTCAAAGTTTGGGGGAAAGGTGCATTTTGTCCCCATGGGCCCAAAATTGGGGGGGAGGCAGGCTCAATGAATTCGGCATGATGTACTGATCAAGAATCAATTTCATTGCCCCATCCCGAAATGAATTTTTGTATAACTGTGAAAGATGTCGTTCAAAACTTCTCCCTTCCGCTACCCCCTCTCATTAGTTGAAAATTTGATTAATTGATAACTTCTCTTAATGGTAACAGGGCAAATCAATTTTTTCACAAATATCTTAGGTAAGAGATACTCTCTCTCCGAACTATTTTATTCAGTTTGAACTCCAGATCGAATTAAAAATCTACTTTTCAATTGATGGGAAGGGATATAAAAAATTGATTCGATCTGGGGTTCAAATTGAATACATTGATCACATTTTCACAGGGCATAGGAGTCCGCAAAAAAGTTGACTCCTTCCGGAGTCAATTTTAGACCTTGACTCCTGACTCCGTTCAGCTCCGGAGTCAATTTTGAGTCAGTTTGACTCCAACTCCGGAGTCGACTCCTATGCTCTGCATTTTCATTTAATGGGAGGGAGCATTCAAAAAATTAATTAGACCTCTGTAATTGAAAAAAAAATTTGATCGAATTGCTGTTAAATGGGAGAGGGTATTTGGAAAAAGATAATTTGAATTGGGGTTCAAATTGAATAAAAAAATGATTCTTGACCTGAGTAATTAAAAAATATATATATTAATTGGTCGGATTTTCAATTACTGGAACTAGCGATTTGACCTGCGAGATAAAAAAAATTATGAACTGATCAATTCTCTCATTAATGGGTATTAATCATTTTTTTGATCCGTCAAAAACACTTCGAAAACAGGAGTTTGGTGTTTTTACATAAAGTTAAGAGAAGAATAATAATTAAATAAAAAACCCACCGTCAGATTTGTTTTCAAATTAGAATATAAGTAAAAGTTTGACTCATTCTTTTTTTTCGTTGACTTTTCATACAGCTAGTTGAAAAATTCCAGACCAGTAATTGAAGCTTTCGCAATAAATTTAATTATGGTACCGAGATTTTTTAAAGATTTTAAATCATATTTCTATAGGTACATAAATAAGAAAAATATGAAATTAAATTCAAATAACTTATAAATGTGCATCAACTTAGAATAAATAATTTTCACGACTCTTGTATGATGAATCCACATACCACCATACGAATTAAAATCTATTAGAGTAAAATGAATATAGGTACACTTAGATACATAAAATGCAACTACTTACAACGAACCAGTTATCATGGATTCACCCCTCCTTCCTCAGTTTTTCCTTCCGATTCTTTCATAATATTCTCAAGAAGTATTGTTAAATTATCTGTGAATCTCAAATTGAACTCAAATAAACGTAAAGTTGAGAACAACGGAGTAGGATATTGATCATACACTCCCAAGTTTACTAGCATCGTTTTATCTGGGGAACATGCATAACTAATAATCCCATTTTCCTTTCTTTCATTCCACGAAACATTCAATTCGGACGTTTCAATTTCCGCACACAGTCTTTCCTTATCAGACACACCATTAGGCTCGTTATGAATAATTATGACTAGCATTTTATGATTCTTCGCACCATTCTCAATACGAATGTAATCTACCACCCTGTATAATATTTTCGGCATTTTTATATTTTTTTCTTCAGACGGTTCAGGATTTCCTTTTTCTTCAGTTTGATCTTTGACTATGTCATCATTGATGTTCTTTCTTTTCTTTGGTATGTTACTTACTCCAAAAAACATATTCATATCGGGATTGAAACGCTATTAATAGGGACATATTGTAATGAATATACCAAACTGAATGAAAAAATAATTGCAACACACATGAGCGAATAATTGAGGTAGAAATATAAACATACTTGATATAATTTATACAAGTATAGATCAATGAGTTTCAATCTTTCTTCAATATGTTTCCAGACTGGTACGAAGTTGAGTTGCGTGCAAAGAGCGAGTTTCCCTGCTTTGGTGTGAAGATATTTCAACGGAATTAGAGGCGTTTTTACCTCTGATCCGTGAACCTGTTCCAATTATTGTAGTTTAATGAGTTTTCAAAATTTAAAGGATTTCACAATTTAATCGAAACAATTAGAGGGCCAACAAGGAAGGTGTCCTAACCCTAAATAAACTTTGGAGTCGAAATGAAAATAAATCAGAAGTACCTAAGAACCCAAGTATTACATCACGTAGAAATCCAAATTTTAACATTTTGCAAGCCGATGCGAAATAATAATTTGGAAATAAATTCGCAAAAATCGCAAAAATTTGAGAATGAAATTCTGGATGTAGGGTCCTTCTACGATGCACTCTTAATTTATTCTTGTTTCGGCTCAAAATTTCACTTCGATTTGAAAACCACCCTTTAAAAGAAGGAAATGCTCACCTCTGACGAAAATGGGTGTAACTTCTTCACTGATGTGTACAGGTCATTTTCTAACTCGTAATTGTCACACTCCATCTCTAAATTATAATCATTGGCAATATCCGCATTCAAATACACGCTTACTTGATTCTCGGATGGATGAAATCTGAAGGATAACACGGATATCCAATAAAATACCTGCAAATGTTGTGCCAGAATTGTCATTGCCCGTACATAAATGGATTAAGTATAGAGAAAACATATTTACCAAACTTATTTCATCAACAACTTCAAACTTGGTGCCAACATCAACCATAATTTCTTTATCATCGTATCCGACTTTGGTTTTCATTTTTTTCTGTATTGTACTTTTAATAATGGAGAATTTTCTCAAATTTTTTAAGTAATCTTCAGTGATCTATAAAGAAAACAAATATAACAAGCAGGCAGAATTTCTTAATTTTAAGGAAACAAGTTAAAAGCACTTACCACTTTGAGGTCGTCAAATCTATTACACTCCATATTGTTCTGAAGTTTTTCGTAATAAAGCTGGAAAAAATATGGCGTTGAAAGTTTTTTCTAGTTTTTATAAAGACATAAACTCGATCGCTTGAGCAATAATTTTTTTAAAAATTAAAATTACAGAAATCTTTCAAATTATCCAATTTTTCAAAAATTGTGTGATAATTGATTGAATTGATGATTAATGGGAGGGTTATTCAAAGGATATCCATATTGGGTTCAAATTGAATATTTCTTGAATTTTTAATGTGTTGGAGGGTTATTATGAAAATACTTAATTGGATCGGGGAATCCACCTGAGGAATTTTTGCAATGAATTGATTCACTCTGTAATTATAAAATAATTGTACCAACCTCATAGCCAATTTCGTACGTTTTGTTCTTCTTATCGTAAACTATCGTTGGTTTACTGAAAGCTTTGTCACATATGTCTGCCACCACAGTTACCGCTAGTTCTTTTTCTTCGTAAATAAATTGCGAAAAAACACTTTTTTGGGTAATAGAAGCATGTTCGTTTATTTTAATTTCTAAAGGAGAGCTCGCTGGGCAGGCGACCATGCACAAAGGGCATTTCTTATTTCCGTCATGTTTGCTTATTTCGTCGAGTCTTTCAAATTTTTTATTAAAAATCAGACCTACATGAAGCAGTGGACATAATTAAGAAATTTTAGTTTGAAAACATTCGTAATTTGATTAAAATTTTCAACTAACCTGTCTCAAAAGCTTCGAGTATGTGGATTGAAGCACATAGAAGTGCAATATATAATATAAACCATGAAATTGAATTCATTCCGAAATATTAAATTCTGCAATGATTTTGAATAACTATGAAATATGAAAACGAGCTGGAATCCACATCGACCGCGAAATTGAAAATGCAGGTATGATTTTTCAGAACTCTGTGTAGAAGATACAGGGATTGATGTCACACATACATCTTTATTCGCCTAAATCAATAAAAGACATCTAACATATGGCAAAATCATGAAAAAATTTTCATAGTTATAGTTATCGCAGATCTCACCCAAGACACCAACCATGAAATATGTGGGTATAACGTCATCAAAAATAAACAAATTTAAAGCAAAGAACAACGAAGGTGTTTCAGCGAACTATTACACGAAAAATTTCAAACGTGATCGAATTCCACGAAAAATTTCAACGTAATCTTACAATTAATAAAGTTTCCTATCATATTTTATTCAATGTAATAGATTGAAATGTCGATACAATTTCAAAACTATAGGTACGATTTCATTAAATTCTAGAATAACAATTCACCTATGGTAATTACAAACATAGGTAACTCCAATTTGCAGAACTACAAAAAATTACGCAATCAATAGGACTGCATTTGTTTTTAAAATTTATACTTCATATGCATGGAATTTCTCCACAATAGTTCTTTTTTATTATTAAAAAAAGGAACTCCAAAAATGTCAATTTTATCAAAACATTACATAGCGGTCTACGTGAAAATTTTCGCTCGACAGAAATCAAGTTGATCGTCATGGTTTAAAATCTGATGTTTTTTAGATGGCTGAACCCAGTTTTTGATCGATTTTCAAATTTGACTCTTCTAGGTACAAAATGGACCACAAAATTGAAAATCTTGAGTTTTAAATTAGGTACCTATATTTTTTGAACCATTGAACTCAAATTTTTCGATGAATTTATAATTTTTACTCATTTGAGATTCCAAATGGGCTGAATATACAAAATTTAGTTATTTGAATAAAAACTCAGTTCCATCAATCAAAATATTTACTTTTTTTTTGATGTGTTGAACATGAGTTGAACACCCCTTCTATTAATCAACAAAATTATAACAGGAGAGATGTTTAAAAAAATAATTTTATTTGAAGTGGATAGGTACTGAACAAAAAATAATTTGATCTGTTTCGTATAGAAGTTGAAAAAATTTGAAGTTCTCGAGTGAATAAAAATGATCAAAATCTTAGATAATAGGAGGGTTACAATTGATTGAATTTTCAATTAATGGGAGAGGCAGTCAAAACATTGATTCGATCTACTTAGTTTTTTATTTAAAAAAATTATTTGATTTCTGTAATTAAAAGAAATGTTAAAAAAATTAGGTACCTATTTAATTTAACGAATTAAATCCTCCCCTGGCATTTTTCTAAAAAAAAGTTATTTGGGCCTGTAATTCTAAAAATGGGAAGGGGTATTTCAAAAAAATTTCACCTGAGGTTGAAATTGAACAGAACTGTTCGAATTTCTGAATAATGGGAGTGGTATTAAAAAATGTTTTATTCGACATGGTGCTACTATTTCAAAAAAAAAAAAAAATGATTTGACTGAAATTTGAAATATTTAAAATTTTCCACCACTACAATTCAACTCATAATCCCTGAAAAAATAGCAGTCGTCCTAAAGACGGGTGAGGACCATCTAGAAGATTACAACCAGATAAAAGTTCAATTCGAATCCGCAACTTCGTATTACATCACAGTCCAACATACTCAACCGAAATGCGCAAAACCCCCTCCGCTTCGTAGGAATTACCCGAGCATAAGATAAACACCACCTAAGTAAACTTTAAGCAAACTTTCAATCTTTTTCGAAACAATATAGAATGGTTAAGAAGAAGAAATCACCGCCCACTGACATATTCGGTACCGGTATTTTCTTGAATCTACTTTACGAGCCCGCAAGACGACGCAGATTTCAGATGAAGGCGCAGAAAAGTTCCCAATAAGAGTGGGGAAAAAAATGCGAAATAAACGTACCGCCGGTGAGAGGATATATAAGAAAAATGTCATCCGATTGATTTCGGCATTATCGTCGCAGAAATCTTGGCGTGATTCGTGGAACGTAGAGGGAAAAAAGCCCCATAATATATCAATAAACTCTTTATTTTTTACCCCGACTTGGCAAATCGATTCTGATAGATTTGCCAATCTTCTTTTCCTTTTTCGCCTTATTTGACTGAATCTCATTTCAGGTGTAAAATACATACGTACGAGGAGGTAAACTGCCACTGTGTTTCGGGTTGTCGTTTATAAGAAGGATATATCGATTGTCAGAAATTTAGCTGAGCTTATCGAAGCCAAAAAAAAAAGAACTTGAGATAGGTAATCGTAATTGATGATCACTGGAAAAATCGAGAGTAAATGATATGGATAAATTTTTCGAAAAATTTCAAAATTGAAAGTGATTTTTCTAAAATGTAAGTAGGTACCCTTTAGATTTACTATTTTTGGAATCATTAGCTTGAAAATTAAAAAAAAATTCTAAATTGGTATTTGACCAGAAAAAATCAATAATAAGGTTACCCACCAGGTTGAAATTATGGTATAGCCAAATTTCAGAATTCAGAATACAAATTAATAATATGTATGGATAAATTTTTCGAAAATTGTAAAAATTGAAAGTGATTTTTCTAAAATGTAAGTAGGTACCCATTTAGATTTACTCTTATTGAAATCATCAGCTTGAAAATTTAAAAAATATTCTAAATTGGTATTTGACCAGAAAAAATCAATAATACCAACCAGATTGAAATTATGGTACAGCCAACTTTCAGAATTCAGAATAAAAATTAATAATATGGATAAATTTTTCGAAAAATTTCAAAATTGAGCGATTTTTGAAAAATGAGCTCATTTAGATTTACTTTTTTTGGAATCATTGGCTTGAAAATTTAAAAAAAAAATCCAATTTAGTATTTAACCAGAAAAAATTAATAATACCACCGAGTTGAAATTATGGTATTGCCAATTTTCAAAATTCAGAAAAAAAAATACGTAGGTACCAATTTATTTTTCAGCATAAATATTGGAAAATTAGATTAATTAAATGAAATAGCCTTTTTTTACCAATCCTAAAATTTACCCAAGTGAGTTAAATTGGATCACTTCAGCGCCTATAATCCTCAAGCGAGTCTCGTTGAAAGATCCATGAGACTATTGATAAGCATCTGTTTCAATTTTCAATATGCCTACCTACTCGAATAAAATAGTTTTTATTTGAAAAACTATAAAAACCAGTTTCTCTGAAAACCCTCAACAAACAATTTTTCTTTTTTGGGATTTCTTCTGACATCATCGGATAAAACAGAACCAATAATACAGAACTTTTACATAATATGCATTCACCTATACAGTTCAAAGAATCAAAGAAGCACATTATTACCAAAATACCAAATTCTTATAACTACAGTTGCCAATCTCGTTCCAACTTTCAACATCACTTTCCACATACCGCCACTACACACGCTCATTCTCCCCCTTCTCCGCTCACAAGCCTAAAACACTGAAACTAATTACCAACTTCTCAATAACCCCAAAGTCACGCTTATTAAGAAAACCGCGCGCCAAATCGTACGCGATCTTAGGTATAAAGTATTTACTTATTCGAGTACCTAACTACGTATATAGCTATAAAGTAGGCACAATGTATTGGTAAAATGCATATATTCATTATCGTAGTTCAGTCACGTCTCACCGAAGAACCCGCCTATTAAAAAAGTTTTCTCATCAAAAAGGTAATATAGGTTTCGAGAGAGCGAACGTTTCACACATTTTCGCTCTTTCCGTTCAGATTTTCATCCAACTAATTTGCTGATAAAAGTGAAAACGATACGACGTGGCGCCGAAATCGGGGCAAAAAATTTATTAACTCTTTGGCATCAGCCAATATTCAATTTTACCTTTTTAATATCTTAATACGAGACGTCTCACCCTCGTATCGAAATCGCAATGCCAATGAGAGATTTCATCGTAACAGACGCAGATAGGTATATTTCGAAGTCAAAACTATAATATACAAACTAGCAGAGAACGTAGATGGAGGGGAATTTTCACGTAAAACTTTTCAGTTCTCTTTTACCATCGAGGTGAATTTTTTCCCTCTTCTTTTATTTCACAGTGTAAGCGAAAACGTTATCGATAAAAATGGCACAACTTCAATCTACAAAGCTAACAGTATTACAATTATTTAATTTTCTTATCTTTTCTTTTGACAGCTGAAATCAATCTTGTTTCGTTTCGGTGCTGGCTTCTTCGTTTCCTCCTATACTATGACTTTTTCACGTTATAGCTTTTGTATCTATATAGTATAAATACGGTTTAGAAGTATTTTTCAAAAAGGATTTCAGCTAAAGCAGCCTTTTTTCATTCTGCCTTTATTGTCCGGCAGTGTTGCCAACCAAATAAAAACTAACCGAGTACTTTGGTAACTTTCTAACAAGTTAATTTCACACAAGATGTGCTTCTCATTGAAATTTCCTCTTTTTTCTCTCTCGTTGACGTCATCGCCGATATTATTTCTTTTCACGCACCATATGAATAGCATAAGAGTGAACAGCTTTCCTCGTATATTATTTTCTATGAGGCCTATATTGCAGTATATGGATGATGAAGAAGTGTGTTGCCAAAATGTCAGTGTTCTAGGTTGGTAATTTTTTTCCCCCGGAACGTTATCGTGTTTGGTTATTTTATTTAATTTATTAATGGTTTCATCGATTTCAATTTTTATTGGTTTAATTTATATTAATGGAACGAAGGTCAAGGTTCAAGTTGAATAAAATGTTATGGCTTTGGTTGTTTTATCTTTCGTTTTATATTTTTTTTCGTCTTTTGAAGTATACATCAATAAAATTTCAACACTTGCGATTCAATATTTTCGATTTCCACATAAAGTTTTGCGAAGGTTCATTCGAATGAAATGGAACTTTCAAGCTTTCTAAGCTGCATCTATTTACTTCATTTCAGTATGTTCATCCCTAGATGTCTACCAAAATTTGAAATTGAAATTTCTTCACTTCATTTCATCGATTAAAAAATTTGAATTTCCTCCCCCTCCATTTCGAGACCCCACAGTGGATCGAATGGGCAAAATACCCGTTCATCAAGTTTTATTCTCATAGAAAGATTCCAAGAATAGGAAAAATATTTAAAATTTTTAAAAATGTTTCTCTCAACTCTCAAGGAGGGCAGTACTGACCCAATTTTGAAAAAATAGACATGGATGTGAAATTCAAGAGTTTTTCGGTCGAGGATTTCGAATTTGGGGTTATTTCAATCCTCAAGGAGGGCGGTACCATGAAAAAAATTGAAAAAATGCGATACGGGTATGAAATTCTGGGGTTTTGAAGTTGAAAATTTCGAATTAGAGGATATTTTGTCTCCCAATCCTTCATCAGGGGGGAAGCTAACATATATTTCAAAAATCGAAAAAAATTATTGATATGTTTAGTTGGCATTTTTCAACAGCTAAATTGTTGAATAACTGAAAAAACGCACCTTCCCAGCAAAAAAACCAATATGCATTGTTTTACCCACACTTCAATAGGTACACAATTTTATGCAATTGACTTTTTGGTCCAGAGTGGCCAGAGACACTTTGACCTATTCGTTCCACTGTGGACCTCTGCAACGTCACACAGCCCCAAAAATGATATTTTCACGTTTTTCAGAAAATTAATTTCTTAAACTTTCCACCATTTATCAAATCATTTTTTTTTTTTAAGATATTTTCCATAAAGGAGGCAAGTGTAAGTTTCTAATTATTGATGCAAAGTGACCTTTGGGCGGGGCAATTTCTCCAAATTCAGTACATTCAAAATTTCTGGAAGGAAGAGGGGAGGGGGTCGTAAAATATTTTTTGAACATACCTACATAGGATTTTTTTTACCACTCTCATTAATAGAGTTTATTCGATTTTTTTCTTTTTTCATTAGTACCTACTTGAATTGAATTCTCAACTTTTTCTTGAAAACGATCACTTTGATTTACTGAAATTTTAATTAAATCATCTGGTGTGATGAAATCACAAAGGCAAGAAAAAATATTTCTTATTTCAATTCGTTCTGATTCATTCTGCATGCGAAACTATGATGTATTTCAAGACACCCTCTATAACAAATTGAACACCACCCGAAAACCCAATTTTATTGCTTTAAACCCATTTTAAATTCAAACCCAACAGGAACATGAAATACGTCGAAGTATCGCGAAACCCTTGAACTCTGCATACCAAAAGACTTTTAAACTTGGTAAAAAGATTAATACTCTCGCATTTACCTAAAGAGAAAAATATCATTCCTGCAATTTCCCTATATGAACCGATAGGAATAAACTTTTTGATATTTATTTCAACTTTATCCTGCCTCTGCCTCAATAAGGTTACCAAGTAGGTAGTTTTATTTCATAGTCATAACATTTCTCACTTCGGTACTTTGGTTAAATTAGATCATTTTTAGACATTTGTTTAAAGAAAAAGAAACTCTTGAAATTTCCAAGAGAAAAAAATCCAACAAATTCGCATACGCCTTACGCAGGTTACTGCGAAAAAGTTATTAGAAACAATATTATAATAAAACTAAAAGAATAAAATTTTATGATGGATCGAAGAATGTGCATAATAATACTTAACGCCCTCACCCAGCAACCTCAACTTTTTCACTTCGAAACTTAGTTTTTATTACATCGAGATACTTTTAGGTTTCAACTTTCAACTTCCGCCAACTCGGTGTAATTTTTTAATAAGTTGTGGTAAAGGGGAAGAAATACCATAGAATCGCCGAGCTGAAAGAAAATCTGTCTTTTTGTAATTTCCTTATCGAATGTTTCGAAAGATTAAAAAAAAAAATAGCCGATTAATGAATTTACATCGGTCGATGTTCCTAATTTCCAAAGTTCTGTTGGTTTTTCATTTTTTTTCTTCCCTCTTTCGCCAGAATTTTCATCGAAGCAAGTTTTTAGCCATGTAATTTCATTATTTCGAATTGTTCGAATCAAAATGATTCTTTAATTTGTTCGCTTTCTTAATGAGCAGCTATTAAGAACGCTGTGCGGAGACTCGCGAATTTTTCCTCTTTCCTTATGTTCTACGGACATTTTGGTTGTAAGTTTTTTCCTCTTTTTTTTTTCTGCGTTGGAATAGGAAATACTTTTTTGTTACAAATCGTAAAAGTTTTTTGTCATTTCGGACGCCTACGACTATTATCGAATGTATTAAAATTATGTTCTTGGAATTTCATCAATTCTATGAAGAATACTCATTTTGTATTGGTTTTAAAATTATACGCTTTGTTCTCGATTTTTAATTATTGCTTTGGTAAACCTGAATAAAGAATTCGATTTTGAGCGATTATAAAAATTTACGCGACCATGAAATTCGAAAAAAATTGTAAAAGAAATTGCAAATAAAAGAAAAAAACAATAAATGGCTCTAAATTGGAAAAAATGGAAACGATAGAAATAAAAGAAGTCAGGGTTAATTTTTTCTGGTGATTAAACGATTTTGTTTTTACTATTTTACAATAATTGAAAAAGGGAGTAAACAAGAGAAGTGTTTGGCTGTTATAACGATATGGTAACAATTTCTGGCTTCATATGTAAGAACCTATCTCTTTTTCACCAAGATTTAAGTATTTCAATTGTTTGCGTTATATCTCAAGATATCAGTGTTCCAAGTCGAGTATTTTAGCAAAAATCGCAATTGCCTAAAAATTACGAGAGTGCATGTTGGAACGGAAATGATCATGGATTTATGAATTGACCATCAAGGGAAACTAGTAAAAAAAAAAAATTAATCGAAATAGAAAGACCCGACATCATTTTTGGCCCGTTTTACATATCAATTTTTGAAAAAAAAATTCCAGTACAGTGAATTTTTCTTTATTTGAAAAAAATAATCAAGACATGACAATGGAATAAATTTTTGTATTGGTTATTTTTCCAATATCATTTCAAAAGAATTTTTTTCAGAAAAAATTTAGGAAGTTGATATCTACTCGAAATATTCAAGTATAAGGGTAAGGTTTCCGATCCCTGATCCCTTCCCCAATTCCGACCACCTCGAAATCTCGTCCATCATAGAAGCAATTTTTTGGAAAAAATTTATGAAACCAACCCGACGCGACGGTTCCAAAGCCGAAACCAGTTGAGAAAATGGAGAAAGTTTCGTTTATCTGTGAGAAAGGACCCCCCCCCCTTCCCCCCAAAAAATGCACCATTAACCTCCGAAATAAGGAGGGGGTCGAAATTAGGAATACGAATTTTAAAAATCGGTTTTTGACTTCCTTCGGGAAAAAAATCGTAAAAAATATTAAAATTACATTAGGGCACCAATCTTTTGGATACCTACTTGTAGTACACACTTCTTCAAGTTATTTTTTAAACCCATTTCGAAAATATTTGACCCAAACGGTTGGAAGATGGAGACAGTTTTTCAAATGAATGTCGGAGATCGGGCATACTTTGCTCTTAAGTACGTCGAAATAATGCGCGCCAACTGCTTTTTGGCGGGTGAAGGGGTTGAAAACATTTCTACAAAAACTATTTTTGAGAAAATAATTAGTTTCAATTTTTTAAAATTGTTGGAGGAGAAAAAAAGTTTAAAATACATAGAAGGGACAAGAAGTTAAATTTCTCTTTCTCTCTCGTCCATAAATCAGTGAAAATCATCGAAAATTTCTGGAAACCCGTCAGAATTACAGGGCAATAATAAATCAGTGAAAAAACTTTTATTGAAAGCAAAAAGTGAACGGCTGAAAAATCAGTAAAAATTTACTGAGAACAGTAAATATCTGAAATTGCTGAAAAATCTGTAAAATTTTAGAAAAAGCAGTAGAATTTCCGTAAAATTAGTAAAATTTTGGATAAATTAGTGCATTTTTAGATAAATTAGTGCATTTTTAGATAAATTAGTGCATTTTTGGATAAGTTAGTGCAATTTTTGAAAACTGACGACTGAAAATCAAAGAATTTTTGAGATTTTTCCTTCGGTGCAATTTCGATTTTTTGCAGAGACTTTTCACCAATTCAAAATCAGAGAGAGAGCAGGTCTCCTTGAATTCTAGGAACAACTTCCTCGCTACAATTTTCAACTCTTAAAAAAAATTCGAAACGATCACCTTTTTCAAAACTTTTCAGAAACCGTCTCCGCAGGAAATTACCAAACAAAATTTTCAATTCGAGTACATCGTTTTACTGGTACTTTCCTTGAAAAACTTTGACCCAGACAACACATTCCATTACCGAAGACCTCCAGTCCATTTCTGTAAATTACTTACCAAACCTTCAAAACACCCTATAAAAAGAAATAATTTGGCGTTAAATTTCAAGGCCTCAGCATCGAATCAGCCCAATGCAGTCGATTCGTCGAACCATACTTACGTCTATTTAACGTTCAAAAGTGGTATTTTTTCCTTTATATTCTTTTTTAAGCTCGGAAAATTTATGCTAAAACTTCGCCCGAACGATGCGTTGCGTTTGTAACGAAGCAGCAGTTTTGCTTTTTCAAAGCAACGGAAAAAATATATTGTCGGGTGGCCGGGGTACGGGAGGAATTTAAAAAGTTGAATGTTTATTACGCAAATTTAGCTAATAAAAAGCGAAAATCGGCGCTGAATAAGTTTCACGGCAGCTTATTCTGCATAAAATACTTTCCAAATCCAATAAACAAAACTTCCCGAAAAACACGGTATAGGGTGGCGCGCTTTACTCATCGGTAAAAAGCAGATGAAAATTAAAAACAGTAAGTGAGTGAAGAAAACGAGAAAGAGAAAAAAAATTACTACAAAATTTTATACTTATCTTTTAAATGTGTAAGTTAAAATATTGCGCGAGGAGGAAAGCGAATTCTCGATTCATTGATTAAATCGCTACCGTCGCTGGTTGCCTTTTACGCTTTGTGAAAAGTTTTTTAATATCGGATGGAAAACTCTGACTCTTGAAACGATATAGTAGATTAAGCAGTCGTATAATATTGGCATTGCAAATGCTATGGTGAAATTTCGAGAAAAAATATCAAGATACCTATCTATCTACCTATCTGAAGTTATTGCGAGACGGTACATCAAATTCGTACACGTTCGCAATATTTTCGGTATTTTTTTGTTTTCTAATATCTCGCTGGCGTATTTCAAAATTGACCTTTCCTCGGTTTCCGAGACGAGCCTAAAAATGAGATTCGTTCGGCGTTGGAAACGATACGAGCTCCAGAAGATTAGTAAATTTTTTCACTGGAATTCTGCATTATAATTTCATTTCGTCGCGGAACAATGTCGATAGGGATGGGTTAGATATCTATACGTATGTGAGCAGGTTAGAAATCCTTTTAGGCATATGAGAGCTTACAATACCGTTGAGACGTATTTCTCGAAGGTGTTGTAACGATTATGATGATTAAAAATATACCATCCGAAGATTTTGTAATGTTGGGCGGATAAAGATTGGCACGACATTAAAAGACGTTCGAGTTAATTCGAAGTGCAACGAAATCGTACCGCATGAAACTTGGTACAGACTATGGCAATATTAACCGAAATGCGTTCGTATAGAAAGGATCAAAAACCGCAGAATGAGGATTAAGTGTCAGGCTAAATCATTCCAGTACTAGCGCCCCGAGTAATCTCTTTAGAGCGGGGCCGCTTTGGATATTAATCTTTATCTTTTACCCAGGACGTTTATACTTTACTTACTTCCTTATTGCTCGAGGATTAAATCTAATGAAATATGCCTGCGAACAGAACCGCATACAAGGATATAGATGCACGATGCACAGGCACACCTTGCAGAATATCTATCTCGGATCGTCGTCGAAGCCAGCCGCGGCGAAACGTTTCGTATATTCGTAAAACCGAATAAAATCTTTTCGGGAAACGTTCGCCAAACGAGGTTTTACTCTCGGTAAAAATTTGACGTAAAATTTATTCGCACGATTCGACGTAGCGAAAAACTTTTTACTCTTACGTGTAATTTATTGAAGTTGGAGTATTTTCCTCAAACGATTCGCGGATGTTTGCTCTTTATGTTTTTGGAATTGAACTTTTCGTTCGGGGCGCGTTCGTAATCAAACTGAAATACGCGTTAACTTCGTACACGGTTGGATTTTTACGGTCGCATTTTATTTTCTGGCGCGTGAATTTATACAGACACACTCGCACTATAACCTCGTGCTCGTAGAGGGATAGGCGAGAAAAAATTTTCTACCTCGGGTGTGCGCAACTATCGCAATATTTTCCCCGGTACGTAACGGTTTCCTGTTTCTTTTTTTTTTCGCTGGGGAAACCGCATATAGGGGGGATTCGTACCTAGCTCGAAATTCAGCCCGACAATGTATGGGGTTTTCAATTTCCTCGCTCGTTCCAGTAACGTGCGGAATCAAAACAAACCGAAATTATAATGCGACAGCGTGCCAACGGTGACAATCTACGATCGTCCTTCGGATTGGAAATTTTTCAGCGAATATGGTTCACTGGACCCTATTGACAATTTTTTAGCATTATGCTAGCATATAATTAGCATTTTAGCATTATACTAGCATTACATTAGCATTATCCTAGCATGTGATCAACAGTGGCATCTGGAGATGAATAAATCTAGCACTATGCTAGCATGATGTTAGCATGATGCTACTTTGCTAAATTCTCTTTAGCATCATCCTAGCATCACACTAGCACATGAAGCGCTAGCACCAAAATGCTAGCATTATGCTAGCATTTTGTAAGCATTATTTTTTTTATCATAGCATTTGATTTGCATGTTGTATGACAGCCCTATTATACTAGCATATATCTCGCATTATTCTAAGAATACACTAAGCACTATGCTAGCACTGTCTATAATCATGATGCTAGCACCATCACACTATTGTATTTCTAGCATCGTGCCAGCACTATACCTATAATGATGTTAGCACTGTCTATTAGCATAATGCTAGCATCAGGATGTTGGGAAAATGCACAATGATGCTAGCATGATGCTGGCATCATTCATTAGCATAATGTTAGCACCATCGAACTATTACATTTCTAGCATTATGCTAGCACAATACTTATAATGTTAGCACAGTATATTAGCATAATGCTAGCATCAGGATGTTGGAAAAATACACTATGATGCTAGCATGGTGTTGGCATCATCCATTAACATAATGCTAGCACCATCACACTATTGTATTTCTAGCATCGTGCCAGCACTATACCTATAATGATGTTAGCACTGTCTATTAGCATAATGCTAGCATCAGGATGTTGGGAAAATGCACAATGATGCTAGCATGATGCTGGCATCATTCATTAGCATAATGCTAGCACCATCGAACTATTGTATTTCTAGCATCATGCTAGCACTATACCTGTAATGATGTTAGCGCAGTCTATTAGCATAATGCTAGCATCAGGATGTTGGATAAATGCACTATGGTGCTTGCATCATCCATTAGCATAATGCTAGCACCATCAAACTATTGCATTTCAAGCATTATGCTAGCATAATACTTATAATAATGTTAGCACTGTCTATTAGCATTATGCTAGCATCAGGATGTTGGAAAAATGCACTAAGATGCTAGCATGGTGCTGGCATCATCCAGTAGCATAATGCTAGCACCGTTAAACTACTGTATTTCTAGCATCTCACTAGCACACTGATGAGTGAAAAAAATGCTAGCACTTTTTTAATGGCAAAATGTTAGCATTTTGTAAACAATGCATTCACTTTAAAATTTGTATATGATCTTAGCATTTTATTTACCCAAAGTATCCTTGCATGCACTAACATATTTTTAGGGTTATATATTAAAATCTGTATTTTTGAGGACATAGAATTATTTTTCCCTTTTGGGTGCATGATTTGGTTGGAGCTAACATTTTGCCTTTAAAAAGGTGTTAGCATTTTCCCCACTCATTAGTGTGTTGGTGTGATGCTAGAATTCTACAATTATAAAGGTGCTAGCACACTTGTTGAGAGAATGCTAAGATTATGCTATAGGCTGAATATTTACCCAAGTATCAATAAGCTAGATTAATGCTAAGAATATGCCAGAATATTGATTATTATTGATGCTAGCACACTATATGCAAATTGAATGCTAAGACTGTGTTACAAAAAATGTCCAGTCAATAAAATGTTTGCTAAATGCTAGCATCATACTAATTGAAAGATTTGCTAGCATGATGCTAGAATTATGTAGTTATAAAGGTGCTAACATACTTGTTGAGAGAACGCTAAGGTTATGCTACAGGCTGAATATTTCTCAAGTATCAGTATGCTAGTGTGATGCTAGGGATATGCTAATAAAATGCTAGCATGACGCTAGAATTATGTAGTTATAAAGGTGTTAGCATACTTGTTGAGAAAATGCTAAGGTTATGCTACAGGCTGAATATTTCTCAAGTATCAGTATGCTAGTGTGATGCTAGGGATATGCTAGTAAAATGCTAGCATGCCGCTAGAATTATGTAGTTATAAAGATGCTAGCATACTTGTTGAGAGAATGCTAAGGTTATGCTACAAGCTGAATATTTCCCAAGTATCAGTATGCTAGTGTGATGCTAGGGATCGGATATGCTAGTAAAATGCTAGCATGATGCTAGAATTATGTAGTTATAAAGGTGTTAGCATACTTGTTGAGAGAATGCTAAGGTTATGCTACAGGCTAAATATTTTCCAAGTATCAATATGCTAGTGTGATGCTAGGGATATGCTAGTAAAATGCCAAGGAAATAGGGTGTTTGCCAAAAGATAGTGTTATGCTATTAGAAAAGTGCTAGCATTTCTCACCGATCAATGTGCTAGAATTATGCTATTAAGAAAGCCTGCATCTCACCCCTTCCCCCAAATCATCTTACCCTACCTAATCATTACCCTTGCCAAGAAAAGTGCTAACATTTCCCACCAATTAATATGCTAGCATGATGCTAAAATTATGCTATGAGGAAAGCCAACAATCTCACCCCTTCATCCCCTTCCCCCAAATTATCTCACCCCATCCAATTCTTATCCCTAGTCCTTAGGAGAAAAATATTGTTAAATTCTTATTTTAGCACTTTGAAAACATAAATTTCAATCTATCACTAAAAAATTACAAAATTCAAGTCTCCCTCTCCCCAACCCCACCATTACTTCAACCCCAAGAGAGAAATATTGCCTAATTTTTATTTTGTACTCTGGAAAACAAAAATATTATGATTTATGATATATCACTCAAAGGAATGTCAAAATTTCATTTTTTCTACAGATTTAATTCAATTTTCTTCTTAAATTGTGAATTTTGTGGTTCCATCCCCCAAGGGGTGGAGTATAAATTCACTGGATGAGCCCTAAAATCTTATTTTACTATAACAAAACAAAAAAGTCAAACATTTTCCAAATCTAATCAAAACTGAAAATAAAAAATTTTGGGACACAAATTTAAGTATTACTTTTAATATCTAAAATTAAACCTGGCATGGTGGCGGGCTCCTCTAAACCAAGACCAACAGATAAGGTAAGTACATAGGAATATATAGATAGAATTTAATGAAATTAATCCTAGGAAACTGCTTAAAAAATGCTAGCGCAATGTAAGCATACCATGCTATCAATGCTAGCATCATACCAGATATAAAATGCTAACACAATGCTAGCATGTCATACCAGCATGCTGACATCATGCAAGGGGTAGTGCTAATGTAGTGCTAGAATGGAATGCTCACATAATGCTAGCACCTTGGTGCTAATGGACAAAATGCTAGCATAATGCTAGATGTAATACTAGCCTATGCTAATAGATGAAATGCTAGCATCGTGCTAATACAGTGTTAGCATGATGTAGCATCCTAGCATTTCACTAGCATGTCATGCTAGCATCCATTTGCCTGTTTTTGGACACTTTTTTGAAAAATGCTAGCATAACGCACTAGCATTATGCTAGCACTATGCTAATAGATGAAATGCTAGCATCATGCTAATACAGTGCTAGCATGATGTAGCATCCTAGCATTTCCCTAGCATGTCATGCTAGCATCGCTTTGCCTGGTTTTGGACACTTTTTTGAAAAGTGCTAGCACTATATTAGCATTATGCTAGCACTATGCTAATAGATGAAATGCTAGCATCATGCTAATACAGTGCTAGCATCATGCTAATATAGTGCTAGCATGATGTAGCATCCTAGCATTTCCCTAGCATGTCATGCTAGCATCGCTTTGCCTGGTTTTGGACACTTTTTTGAAAAGTGCTAGCACTATATTAGCATTATGCTAGCACTATGCTAATAGATGAAATGCTAGCATCATGCTAATACAGTGCTAGCATCATGCTAATATAGTGCTAGCATGATGTAGCATCCTAGCATTTCCCTAGCATGTCATGCTAGCATCGCTTTGCCTGGTTTTGGACACTTTTTTGAAAAGTGCTAGCATGACTGTTAGCATTATGCTAGCATTTTTTTAGTCGAAATTGTCAATAGGGGAGGGGGGTTGTTGGCATGGTGTGATAGGTGTTTCAACATTGTTGGTGGGTTTAGATGAAAAGAGCAATTTTTTTTTAGAAATTCGGGTCCTTGTATTGTTTGTTCTATTTTGAAAATGAGAAGAAAGGGAAAGGTTACCTGGGAAATTGGGTATTTAGGAGGAAAAATTTCTTATATTAGCTTCAGTTATGAAGATTACTCGACCTTAGAGGAGAAAAAAACAGCAAAATACATTTTTCTATGATAAATCAAAATTAACTGGACTTGAAAAAAAAAAACTAGTTGTCCAATGCAATTATACATAAAGTTTCAACTTCAAAAGGATCCAAAAGACCACTCAAAGAGAGGTTGAAATCTTTCTAGAATTGAGTTTTCATGAAAAATTCAACAGGAGTAATATTTTTCAAAAAATAATCACGTGTAATATTAATTTACGTTGAACTTGCTACAAACTGGCAACCGTCATTTTTTGTGTAAGTCTCAAATCAAGCCCACAAACATCCTGTAAAACCATCTTAATACTTGGACTAGATAAGCTTTGAAAATCACACTACGACTTAAAAGTATTGTCAAAGGTACTTAAATAGAGACAGAGCTTTCTAGTTTGCAGAATTCAATACTTCAAGAGTTTTTTGATCCAAAAAAGCATTATTGAAAAATTTTCTTCTCCATTCTAAAGGAGATGAGCCATAAATAATTTGTAAAGCATGTCCAGAAAAATAAAGGATGTTGGTCAAAAAACATTCTTTTTTGGCGGGGGATGGACATAATAGCCTTATAGGGAGAGAATATTCAAAACTCTTGAATGTATCTTTGGCGTCATTCTGACCTCAACCTCAAAACAGAATCCATGAGTGCCAGGGGATGCGGGAAATAGATTTGAATGAAGTAAAACTAAAAAGTTGAGTTGGAAATAAAATTTGGTAAGATTCGATAGAATAAATTTAATTGAATAAAATTCAGTGATTTTTCTTTGATATCTTTATTAGAAGTATCGATTTGTTCCGACAAATGGGAAATTCACTGAGAAATCATTAATTTTGACTGAAAAATCAGTAAAAGACTTTACTGATTCTGGAAATCTGAATTTCATCCAATTTATTCGGATAGTAATTTTCATTCGGAGGGTGGAGGGTCTAGCTTTTCAAGTTCCCTTTTTAGCTGAGCCAATGAAATTCAGTGAAAATTTAAACTCTGATCGTCATAAGTTACAGTTTTCTTGCCATTCGAGACGAAATACTCGCAAGGGAACTTTTTCAATTTGCCCGAGTCGATTGAGCTGAAATTAGGCTCGCTGAAATAGGCTCACTGAAAGAATGTGTCAACCACACTGCGAGTTGCTAAAGTCTGTTTCAGAAGACGACTGAAGTGATCATAAATCTTAAAATTCGTTATATTCCAAAATGAACCTTCTGAATATTATTTAGCCAATCTGAAGCTACCAGAGAAGAGTAATTTTTCTCCAGCGTTCTGGAATTTTTCCAGAATAAGCAACTTGGGCTGTTGAAAAATATGTACCGAAGTTTGATATCCTGAATTAAATAGCGTTGGTAAAATGTGAATCTAATGGAACACGTTGAAAAGTACATAAAAGTAAATACTTTTTTAGAAGTTGAATATCCCACTAGAATAAAGTGAGAGAGCTCCCAAAGTAAATTTGGATCTTCCGCTCAAAGAGTGGAAACCTGGAAAATCCCCAATTGAGTCATTTTTGTAAAAAAAAAAAAAGAAAGTCACAGTTTTTTGATACCTTTGGATAATTTTACTACTTGGGAGTTTGGACTCCCTCCTGTAGAGTTGCGATCCAAGTTTTTACACTTTTCTGAACCATGTATCTTAAAATTAAATTTTACTTTTTGTCCTTTTACTGAAGTTTCTGGTCGAAAATTTGACGAAATTCCAATAATTTCTTACTCGAGCACTTGAAAATCAAGTTGACATTGTTTTGACCTCCCAGAATCATTTTTTATCCAATTATCCGTTGTTTTTAAAAGTTTCATAAATTCATGGCAAAGAACCATCTGCGTTTTGATTGTGAAATTTTCATAAAATTCGAGCAACTTGTTCAGTGAATTGGAAAGTACATATGCCAGAAAAATTCGTTGTCATTAAAATAATTTCTATTACTTGAGTATTTTTTTAAAAAATATTTTCTGATTGCGTTGACAACAATTCCAGCCGAACTTTTGTGGAATTTGCTTAAGTGAATCTGGCAATCCTGCCACAAATTTTTCCGGGTAATCAAAACATTTTTGGCTTCAATTTGAGGTCTTTTGAGAAAGTAACTTAAATTTAGTAAGTCTCAATCAAAAACTCGTCAAATTTTCAATCTTCAACCTTGTAGAGGTCAAAAATGGGATAGGTACGATTTTAAGATTCTTGAGATTCAGACAGCTGCAGAAACTCTAGTCGCACCCTTACCGGGAAAACCAAATTTCCCAACGCCCAAAATTGAAAAAACTTTGAAAAAACAAATAAATTACCTAATCTTCAAGACATTCAGCTTTATTCACATTTGATTGGGAGAGGTTCATTTTTTTTGGGGATACTTTCCGCTGAAAATATCCCACCTTGTAATTTTTTTTTCCATATCGACTTCAGAACTCTGCTTTTTACCTGAAATTGAGCCTCCAAATTGATCGTGACCATTTCTGAATCCTCCAACAATTTTTTTTCTCTCTCCTGCGCACTGTAATTGCTCTAAAGCGCAATATAATTATCTTGGTCAGCTCAGTGTGTGTTTCTGAGATTTCGATAGTATTTCTGTTGGTGATCCAAACATCCGATCAATCAACGCGGATGGATTGTAAAGTTTCTTTTGTCAGATTTATTATTTTAGAAATAACCAAGAGGAAAAGTAAAGTTAAGTTTGAAGCATTCTCAGAATACCGACAACAACAATAAAAAATATTGTACCTATACGGTTCATGCACTTCAAAAATTTAAAAATGATGCTCTCCACACCTCAAGATTTCTATTTTATCTCGCTAAAATGAACGACTCTTTTGGTTTATTTATGTACATGCTTGAGCAATATCATATATTCTCACATGGTTGTATATCGCGAACCACCCAATCGTACGTCGAATTGTTGGCAACTATTACCATAGAATATAAAATGGTCGAGCGAGTGCATACAGAAACGAAAGAATATGGCCTTCTCTACGGGACCATTTTATTACGTAAGCTTCGAGACGACATCATCGTCTCAGTGAAATACTACGCTGCGCTGGCAACAAAGCTATTCATCGTCGCAGCTAAAAGTTATGGGTAAACGTTACACGAATAACAGCTCTCCAAACGTTCGCAATGTATAACCAATTCATTAAGGTTTCGCAAAATGCCATTTTAGTATAACGCATAGCGGTAGAGAGCATGCAGTCAGGGTGGATGCTCGGTCTTGTGTAGAGATATGTATTATAATGTACTGGATGGGTTCATGGGTTCTGTAGATTGTATCCATTGCAAATATTTTTGTGTGGAGTTGACCCGAATGAAAATAAAAACAAATGATTAATTCGTATGTGTGAACGAACAATATCGTCGGGTTTCGTATCATCGATAATAATGGAGTATCCTTCAACGAACGGGTGTGAATTTCATTTGCAAACGTTTGCGAATCATTAATTCATGCGTGTGTTGGAGTTGGAACTCACGGTGGAGTGATACTTCGCAGCGTAGATTGTTGATGTTTTTAAACGAGCATTATTTTTCTGGTTCATGTTTTATGCACGTATAAGTAGACGTTTATTCGCTTCAGCATATGTGGAAAGATGAATGGAAAATTTTACCAAAATGGATTTTGAAATCTACGCAGTTTGTTGAAAAAAAAATCAACTTCAGGATGCTCTTGTCTATTTTCTATTAAAACATTATCAATTCAAACCAGTTTCTAAAAAATCTGTAGAAATCTGTGTTTTAACCCTTTAGTGTCCGGCGAAAAACTGACGGATGAAATTGAAAAATTTTCACGCTACTGAAATACACCAAAGACCAATAGCTGAAAGCTCGAAAAATATGTGCTTCGGGGGAATTGATTTCTTTGGAAATGAATAATTTTTGAAAATCTTTGAAATTTGGCTATATATTCGTTTCCAAATCTATAGAAGCTCCAACTGAAGTGAAAATTGCGTCAAAATGTAAAGGACTGAAAATTTGGTATGATAAGGTGAAAATAATACGTATTAGTTCGAAGGTCGAATCATCAGAAAAAATAAATGAAAACAAATAGAAAATTTTTTCAAAAAAAGTAGACTCTTTTCCGCCGGAAATACCAAAATTTGATCATGCTGATAGCAAAATTTTCCGATGGAAAAATATTTTAAGGAAAATTCGAGACATTTACAGAAGGAAATTTGTGTAAGTATTGAATAATATTTGGAAATTGAGGTTCAAGGCTAAATTTGACAAAAAATTGATAAATTTTTTTCAAAAAAAGAATACCCAAAAAAATTGTTTTTGATATTCCAAATCATGTACTTATAATTTGAAAAAAAATTCATTTCTTACCGAAGTTAACTCTTCATTAATTAAAAAAAAGTGAAAATTTTCAACGGAAAAAAATGTTTCATATTTTCGATAAATTTTTCTATGCATTTAAATGGGCCTCAGTGCGATCTTGAAATTTGAATTTCAAAAATTATTAAATACTTAAACGAATTTTCTTCTGTAAATGTCTCGATTTTCCCACAAAGTATTTTTCTATCGAAAAATTTTGCTTCCAGCAAGATCAAGTTTTGATATTTCCGGCGGAAAAGGATCCACTTATTTTTGAAAGAAAAGTCGATTTGTTTCTCTAGTGGTTCGATTTTTGAACAAATACGTATTATTTTCACATTATTTAATTAAATTTTCAGTCCTTCACATTTTGGCGCAATTTTCACTTCAGTTGGAGCTTCTATAGATTTGGAAACGAATATAGCCAAATTTCAACGATTTTTAAAAATCATTCATTTCCAAATAAAACAATTCACCCGAAGCAAATATTTTTTTGACTTTCTACTATTGGTCTTTGGTGTATTTCAACAGTGTGAAAATTTTTCAATTTCATCCATCAATTTTTCGCCGGGAACCAAAGGGTTAATACCTCAATAGTTAAAATTCCAGCTCTTCAAATAAATTATTCGATTTTTGGAAAATTTTTGAACATTAAAATACCTTTGGCTACGCCACTGAAATAACAAATTACTCAATTTTTTTCAAAGAATTTTGACCACCTCCGTATTTTTTTTCGAATTTTCAGCTCTTTTCTTACATAAATTTTGAGTGCACTTACCCTTCAATTTTCAAACCCTCTTCACCCTGAAACCCTCCACCAACCAGCCAAGCTACACTACAATAATCCGCTAAGAAACCCTTCTTCTACACCCAGCAGACACCCCTTTCGTACCACGAAACTGGCATCATGACAACAACTCGGACCAAACTGTTTTTAAATTCGTCTCCTATTCGTAATTCCACAGACTACCATCTTCGATTAACTACCAAGAGACACGAGTTTACCGCACGCTATTATTCTCGATGGTAATTAATTAATAATAAATTTCCATCCGACAACACATTCATCGAATGCATCGGACAATCATAACAAGTAGCATTAATTTCGCCGTTTTGTGTTGCACCCGAACGCTCTCAACACTCTTCACCCAGCCAGCTCGAAACTTTCCAACACAAATCATACGCTTTCAATTATACGGAATACTAAAACAGTTGGGTGGAAACTGGATAAACCGTACGACGCTGTCTAGGTGCCGAATACCTAACAATCGGCAAAACATCGGTCGTGAGATTAATTAAAAAAATTCCACTCGTTGTAAATTTCTAAAAGCAAACTCAAAGGAGCGTTAACAACTCAGCACAGCTAAAAAGTAAAATCTGATAGACTTCTATTGTCGTCCGAACGACGAGTCGAAAAAGAGGAAAAAAACCCTCGTCCACCGACACAATCTGCTGTGTGAAATAAAAATGATAGAAAAGTTGAAAAACGACGAGAAAAATGTGCCAACATTATCGTCGTCGTGATTTCGCTGCCTTTCAGTCTCCAGTCCGTGTGATCCTTAATTAAAACTATTCAAATTAATCACGTTAATTTTTCAAAATACCTCGGTACATGGCGCCGAATCGAACCCAAGTATTTTTCAAATCTTTTTATATTAATTACCGAATACATTAAAGATAATTTTTCTCATCAGTGCTCGACATCGACGACAAAGAGTTCGGGGCGAATACGAATTTCGAAACGTAAAACGAGAAGAAAAAAATCGCTGAAAAATGAACTTATTGTCAAGACGTATACGAGCAGGGTATAAGAAAGCAGAACTTCTTCGCCTTTCGAATTATCATAATTCTCTTACTAATTTCCGAATCATTCTGAAAGAATAATTCGTGTCGTTTTAGAAATTAAATTAATTAAAACAAAAACGCTCGGCTTTGCCCGCCCTCGTCATTCGGGGCACCGCTTTTATATCGTATAAAACGTTGAATAACGTATTTAAAATATTACGAAAGCGACGAAAGGAGCGGTAGAAAAAAAACCTCCGACATTCCACCCTCAGATATGCGCCCGAACGTGTCATAAATTGGATGAAAAATTGCCAAGTTGTTCCAACTTTATTAATTAAATAGACGAGAGAGAAAAGCTAACGAGAGATTACACCTTAGTGCACCCCCTCCCCCTCCATCGCTGTATTACACTTTATACTCGCATAATGCGATATACCTACGTACACAATTTCAATATAATCGATCCGTCCAAGGAAGGAATTCGGGTAACCATCGTCCGAGAGATGGAAATTAATTACAAGATTCGCGAGCGACGTTTAACGACTATTAATTACCGCACCGTACACCGAGCCTGCGAGTAATATGTTAATTTTGCTTCGTTAGCTATGAAAGCAGAGTAAATGTTTGAATGCAGATTGACATACGATAGCTGGCACAGTCGACTATATATTATATTCATTAACAAAAATCTATCTTTTTGAGGAAACGTTTCGCTGCTTGCCGAGATACAGCAGCGGGGTAGGCTTTTATTTATCGAACGTACGGTGTACGTTTCTTCTTATCCGGCGGCGGCGAGCTTAGACTCGACGTAGTAAAACCCAATCGCTGTAGTTTATTATTGCGGTTGAAATTTAACTCAATCGCGTTCCCATTGTTGGTGCGCTGGCAGGTATTGACTATATATGTATACACGTACCTTAGCTACAAGCTATCGTGCACTTTATATACGGAGACCCCATTTCGTATGGCGTAGATGTATCCCCAAGAATACACCAGGTTAACTTTGATCTAAAACCTTAGTTTGTAATTTTCTATATACCGGGCAAAGTTTAATGCTTCGTCGATGTTAAAGAGAAATTCGCCAAATGCATTAAAACATTCTTCAATTTATAAAAGATAGCCTGGCTACTTCCTCGGTGTACCAGGGTTACTCTATTAATCAATTTCCAGTACGTTATTTTTCATTTACTTACTCATAGTTTATTTTATAGGTACTATTTTTCTCTCTCAGGATTGCCAGGACTGATGGATGGCGAAATACTCGTCAAAGTTGGTTCATTGATATGTGTCGAACAAGCAATGATATCGAAGCATATTTCTCGAATAAATCATCCATATTACTTATGGTCTAATTGAATTGAGAGTATCTGAGTGGTGTGATTGGGAAAGTTTGACAAGGTTATTAATTGACTAGATGGGGGAAAAATGTGCAGAAATGAACAGCAAAAGATCAAATTTTATTATGGTCTTCATCCATGAGCTATGGACATATAGATCAGCTGCAAGTAAATCAAATTAAAGTTCTAAACCAGTCTTTCCGTGTAATATTTTTTCACTGTAATTCATTCGTGAATGACTTTGGATTAGTTGATAATTATATTATTTTTTCAATCAAAATAATTTTTACGTTTGTTGAGAATCACAACATTTTTGAAAAATATGGCCATAAAATTATTGAAATTTCGAGAAATTATCGTCATCGGAGAGTATCCGCTGAAGTTTGCCAATTTTTTTTTTTTAAATTAACCCAAAAATGATTGAAATACTTGCTATTTTTTGGATTTTTCGGAACATTTTTATCAACTTTTTTTGTTTTGGATCTGTCCAAAAAATAAGAACCGCTTTTTTTAAATTTCCCACTAAAAAAATTAAGAAAATGGTAAAAAGTTTGAAATTGTTGCTTATTGCAGTTGTATCCTTATAAATTCTTGTCATTTTTCAAGCGGTAAAATTTTCGATATTTTCTGATTTTTCTTACCAGCAAACACCATCCTTAAACATACCTATCTAATTTATCCCTTTTTAAAGATTTTTGCTTTCTTAAAAAATTCATGTTTTCGAGGAATAGTCATGAAAAATCATCATTTCCAGCGATCGATGGATATTATAGAAAATTGATCAAAAAATAACAGGACGACATAAGTAGACCGAATGGTTGGTTGTAAGTACACAGAACGCAGATTTTTCAAATTAAAAAAAAAAATGGCAACTATCGCAGAATGAAGGGTTGTTGAAAATTTTTTAATTTTTACGTAAGTCTATTAATAGATGCTGACTTTATTTGCTAGGTAGGTACCTCAAAATAAGACATATCAAAATCAATTTTGTCGCATTTTTTCAAAAAAATTTCATTATTGGTGAGTATTTTAATGTATAAATTCTATAAAATTTTAATTGATAGCACAGCAACAAAAATTTCCAAATAATTGGTAAAAATAATGTTTTAGTTCTCCAAACCATTAAAACAATAATGTGAATTTTATTAAAATTGAAGTTGAAATTTTTATTAGATTGGTGACACTGTGATCATTTTTTTTTTTTGAAAAATTTTCCCAAAATCCCTTTCTGACAGCTGGAAAAAATTGGGCTCAATTTTGAGGTATAGGGGTGAGCGATTCAAATTAGGTAAAAATGAAAAAAGATTCTTAATTATTCGTGATACCACAAGTAATGAAAAACTTTTTTCCAAAAATGATTGCATTTTAAAGTTCACACAACTCTTTTTTCACTTTGGCGGTTCTGCGCCAGGAGCAGCCGTGGCTCCTGGCGCAGAACCCACTGTAGATGACAGCACTTGAAAATTTATTAGAAAACAAGAAACTTTCCAACTTCGAATAAAAAATCAATCCTTAAATCATACTTTATTGAAGGGAGGGGGAAACCCTAAGTTTCAATGCATGGTATTGCCTAAAAGCAATAAAAAACCGCAATTATTTGTACATATTTCAAACAATAACTCGCTGTAAAACTCCTCTCGTTCCACTCTCCTCATAAATGGAGGCTAATGTTTCTTCAAGAAAATCCTTCATTGAAAGTAAACTACGAGATCTTGAACATTTTCATCAAAACTCAGATCATGTTTTTTTTTTTTACTGTTCCATAATTATTTTCCATTGAAATTATCACCTTCAGTTGATGAAGATATGACTTGATAGTTATCACTTGATCAGTAATGAAATTCGAAGGAGGAAACAAGAAGTCGAGAGGGGAAAAGATGGGAAGAGGGGGGGGTCAAGGTTAAAAATATGACAAAAATGGTTTCTATTGAAAGAAGAAGTATGACAATTGACGGTACATTATGTACAGTGGTATTTAATTTTTAAAAAATTCACGTGAATCCATTTTGCTTGAAATGGCCTTTCAAACATTTTGTACTTTGAAAAGTCACTATTGATGATTTTTCCTCATCATCTCCAGTATCAAAAAAAAAAAAAACAACATCAATATGATGCTTTTTTGTATTCACCTTGATTTTTGAAAAATCTTCGAAATCATGAATTATTGTGATCTATTTCGGAAAGATTTCTTTCAAGTATGAATTTTTCGATTTCTTCCACCAAAAATGGATTAAGTAAGAAATGTAACGACAATTTTTTAAAATGCCATAAAAAAAAAGGACCCAATACGCCTTGAAGACAAATATCGTCACGATTTGCCACGAAAGATGAAATTAGAATGTTGTTAATATACTTTTGAGAAAAAGTATGAAAACTAAAACCATTATTGTTTTATTATCATTTTTTTCATCTAGTACCTAAAACGGATTTGGGAATGAATTTTTCGAAATTTTTTCCATTCGGAAAGTTGACCTGGAATCGGGAGAAGGAAAGTCTTGAACAATATCATCTCACTTTTTTTTTTTCAAAATTTCACCTCAAAATGTCAACTATACATCTCATTAGGAAGAGAGTAAAAAAAGATAGGTTTTTTTTGCCTTTCATGTCAAATAAATATGTGAGCTTTGACATATTAAAAGCCATCATCCTTGAGTATCAAAAATTATAGTTTTTGAGTTGAGGTTCTCCCCGGATTCCACTACTTCTGAAAAGCTCAAAATCAGAGTTACTTGGAAACCAATTATATTGACATCGAAAAGTGGTTTCTGCATCAAGGCTCACACATATCCAATTATTCATAATTTTTAAATTCATTTTTGAATAATTGTTCCAACATATAACACCAGATAGGTACTCGAGTGTGAATGAAAATCTTACAAAAAATCATAAATTTTTTCAATGAAATGGCTTTTCTTATTTTACTCAAGTACAAAACTTCGGTAACCTTGGCAAATTCTTTTTTTTTTTAACTCCATTTCGCAAGAATACTAAATCCTCGTCAAAAGCACCCCCCTCTTCAAAAAAGGTCCGATTCCATTTTACTCTCAATACAGCACTACGGTGTTCAATGGCACAGAAGTAATCTCACATTCAATGACATTCGAGTTGCAAACACGTGCGGCATGAAAATAAATGTAATTCTTACCTGCGTTTTAAACAAGGCCGACGACGCCCCGACAATGAACCTCCTAGCTGTCTCGAAATCTCCATAACTTTTAACAACTGTCGCGTCGTCGACATGCTGTAAAAAAAAATAAACAACCGTAATAATAATAATTACTATGCGCCATTAACGTATTATTTCTTATTCGTATGTTACAGGTACGTATAAAATGAATTCGAATTACATTAATAGGCGCAGACGAAAGGCACGATTCGACGGAACCTGGCGCAGAAGCGCCCATAACAACCGCTGAAAAATATCTCAATTTCGTGGAAAATTTAATTAAAATCGTCTGCGTTTTACGCATCGCGTACGTATGGCATAAAATATACGGCCGGGGCATAGGGCGCGCGGCAACGCGACGTACCCTACACACAACTCGAAATAATCAAAACCCGTTGCTAAAATCCAGCTTCGTCGCGCCATTACGAGCCGTACTATAGTGTACGAGTATACAAAAAAATATATATATGGCAATAACGACGCTGCGCAGCGAAAGGTAATTGCGAAATTATGCGAACAAATCAACCTTTGTTTTAGTAAACGTAATGCCTGACATTTTCCCAAGGATTATATAGTTGTAACGCTTTATAGCTCGTTATTTGCAAACTTAACCATCCAATGAATATAGTATAAATATAGCTGCTCAACGAGGTGAAAATTACTAGAAAATTTCATAACGTGACGTAACAGCGGCGAGAACGAAGCGAGGGGATGAGAGACAAGACGTAAACGATTTACGAGAGGACGCCTCGCTTACATACCGACAACGGCTCCGGCTAAATGAGCGTCGATAAATGATTTATAAATTATAATATAGCAGTGTCACGTCAAAAATTATCGCTTTCCATTGTACAGCAGGAAGGAGCCAATCATAAAATGGGGTAATTTCTTGGGGGCATTTAGCCTGGGCCATATATTCCGAAAGGTTCGATGTAATGAAGTATATGGCCGAGATAGTGTTCGTAATGTACGAATCGCGAATTATTCCGACAAATTTATCGGTTAGCGATATTTCATCGAGAATGCCAGCAATACGAGAAACCAGAAGTGTAGCCGCATCAACTGTTAATACCGCAGATACCGTGATGTGATGAGTGAATACAAATAACCACAGATTATCCTAATTTTATGGTTTTTTTTTTACAAGTATCACAATTGGGTAAGAAAGGGCACAACTAATGCAATTTTTACTAAAAATTGTCGTAAAATTTCTATAATTATCATTAACTTTGTTCGGAGCTTATCGGTATCAGATTTTGGGAGGGGGGGGGGGGGGGTTCTACTCTCTTGACTTGAGAAAATGAGTTTCTCGCTAACTTATCATTAAATTATTAGTCTAAGCGGTTAACCGGAGTATACTTCACTTTTTGAACACGGTTTGAAATGTGGTTTTTATTTTAGTATGACCCATAACAATATTTTTGAGAAGGGGAGGCATCAAAAATTTCCCTTAGGGAGGGCGTGAGGGGGAGTTTTAGGGGGAGTTTCACCTCTATTTTTCCACATTGAGGGATCGGGGTAAATTTGGTGTCGTTTTCGTATAATTCGACCCTCCTGAACACGAATCTGCAGTTAGTTTTTCGATCAAAGACGTACAACTCGCGCAATCGTACTATTTGTGTCGCGAAAAATGGCTAATTTTGAGGAAAAAGAGGTAAAATTACGATTTTTTATATCTTGAGACAAGTAATGTTGACGAATTGGAGTTTGAAACCTGTTTTCTATACAATTCGAACCTTCCGAGTCCGAATTTGTTATTGGTTTCCGGATAAGAAGTGAAATTCTTTCTTATTTGCCTATTTTTTTTAGCGAAAAACAGCCGATTTTGGTGAAAATCGACTCCAAATCGCAAGTTTCCATTTTCCCAACCCAATACCTCGAACCAATCCTTGTATGGCATAATTTTTAGACATAATGTGAACCTCCTGAACACGAATATTTGATTAGTTTCCCGATTGGAAGCAGAGAATTTCCTCAATCGTGAAATTAACGTAGCGTAAAATTCCCGATTTTACCAAAATTGGCATGAAAGGATCTGGCCAAATAAGGGGTGACTTTGGCCCCCGCTCCGATTTTCACTCTAACCCCCTTAAGTGGTGCCCCTGGATGTGAAAACATTCTAAAAAAAATTTTGACCCCCCAAGCTCCTCCCTTTCGGAGATATGGCCATTTTATTGGCTGATTTTCATGAATTTTTAATTCCAACGAAAGTGAACGAAATTTTCTGTTCTTTGGCACAAAGTTACATCTCGTAGAGGTGTATTTATGAAAATTTTTTCAAAAATTTTGGTGCACTTCTTCATGTCTCATATTTGTGTTCAGCAGGTCAAAATATCCCGATAGATACCATTTTTGCAAGCGTTTTGCTTACATTTTCAAAAGTGACTTTTTTCACTGATTTTTCATGATAAAAGAGCTGAAAAGGGGTGAATTTCGAGATTTCGAGAGAAACAAACGCGACAAGAGTGTTAATCGGGGTATTTTGACCCACTGCACCTCTACGAGATGTAACTTTGTGCCAAAGAACAGAAAATTTCGTTCACTTTCGTTGGAATTAAAAATTCATGAAAATCAGCCAATAAAATGGCCATATCTCCGAAAGGGAGGAGCTTGGGGGGTCAAAATTTTTTTTAGAATGTTTTCACATCCAGGGGCACCACTTAAGGGGGTTAGAGTGAAAATCGGAGCGGGGGCCAAAGTCACCCCTTATTTGGCCAGATCCTTTCATGCCAATTTTGGTAAAATCGGGAATTTTACGCTACGTTAATTTCACGATTGAGGAAATTCTCTGCTTCCAATCGGGAAACTAATCAAATATTCGTGTTCAGGAGGTTCACATTATGTCTAAAAATTATGCCATACAAGGATTGGTTCGAGGTATTGGGTTGGGAAAATGGAAACTTGCGATTTGGAGTCGATTTTCACCAAAATCGGCTGTTTTTCGCTAAAAAAAATAGGCAAATAAGAAAGAATTTCACTTCTTATCCGGAAACCAATAACAAATTCGGACTCGGAAGGTTCGAATTGTATAGAAAACAGGTTTCAAACTCCAATTCGTCAACATTACTTGTCTCAAGATATAAAAAATCGTAATTTTACCTCTTTTTCCTCAAAATTAGCCATTTTTCGCGACACAAATAGTACGATTGCGCGAGTTGTACGTCTTTGATCGAAAAACTAACTGCAGATTCGTGTTCAGGAGGGTCGAATTATACGAAAACGACACCAAATTTACCCCGATCCCTCAATGTGGAAAAATAGAGGTGAAACTCCCCCTAAAACTCCCCCTCACGCCCTCCCTAAGGGAAATTTTTGATGCCTCCCCTTCTCAAAAATATTGTTATGGGTCATACTAAAATAAAAACCACATTTCAAACCGTGTTCAAAAAGTGAAGTATACTCCGGTTAACCGCTTAGACTATATACCCCATATTTAACTGATGAAATACCTAGTCAAAATTAATCGATGAAGTTGGGAAAAATTACCTATTCAATCTGTCATTTTCATTGGTTGAGTTGATGATTTATCGAATTACATCAGAGACGTAGCCATGGGGGTTTTGGGGGTCTGAACCCCCTTTAAGGTCAAGAATATATACGTGAAAAATGTGTTTTTTCGACATTAGAATATCCAATTTTCTCAAAGCTTCGTCCTCGCTCTGCTCGGGCATTAACGTAATCACGATTCTATTAATCTATTTTGTGTGACTGCAAAAGAGTCTTCCATTTTCTCTTCTTTTGGTATTTCAAGTCTCCACACTCTTAAAAGGCTTCCTTTTCGGAAGACGGAGGCAAAAAGAGTATTTTTCCCATTTTAGCTTCACCTAGTTCGTAATAATTCTTATTTTGTTCATGGTCAGGCGAAGCAAGGGCAAAAAATGATCTTCTCAAACCATTAAAACATTTGAAACAATGGGAAAAAAAATGGATTTTTTCAAATTTTTTCAACACTTCACCTTCGCTTCGCTCGGGCATGAATTAAATCACAATTATATAAAATATTTGAAGTCAAGTTGCCAGAAAGGCTCTTTTTACTTCCTCCACGTCCCACCCCCAAAAGATTTCTGGTTTTTCATCTTTGTACTAATTTTGCACCCACCCAAAAAAAGCTTCCGAAACCTTTATTTCTGAACCCCTCTCCCCCTCCAGACATTTCGCCATTGAATTACTTCTTATAGATTAATGAATTTGATGATTCAGTAGATTCGATTGGAAAAATTAACTAATTAAATTACATCATTCGGAATAATTGTCCATGAGCAAAAAGTAATTTGAACATCTGAATTCGGAGAAATGAATAGTAATCGAAATAGGATTATGTCTTCTAGAAATTTTTTTTAAAAAATAAAAAAGATTCAAAATTACAAAAATTTTGACACATAATTAGAAAGAGAGAGAGAGAGCTTCATTTCACTCCAAAAATTTGAACGCGTTTCTCAATTTGACCGGCGCGGCGAAGTAGACAAAATTGTTTGACTGGCGAATTAATGAAAATTCACCGTCAAATCAGTAAAAAAATTACTGATTCATCAATGATTTCTTACTGAAATATGAGAGAAAAATCACTAATTTGTTACTTACTGAATTTTTTTAATGAAATTTCTCTCTTTTCAATTTTGGGTGAAATTTCTTTATTGTTGGAAGAATTTCATTCTTAGTCGAAATTTTTCGTTCTTTGTGAAAATTTCTCCTTTTAGTCAAAAGTCTTCAATTTTTAAAAAAGTTGTTCATTTGCATCCAGTGAAAATTACTCAGTTTCAGTACTTGAAAAATTTCATTTTTGATAAAATTCCTTGAGTAATATTTTAAATCTCCACAACTTCCGCATTTCAGTGAAAATTTTCAATGACAGAAAAAAATTCCTAAACTGTAGTAAAAAATTTCTTCATTTTGATTAAAAAAAAGTCCTTAATTTTAATGGTTAACTTTAGCATAAATTCTTAATTTTAGTAAAAATTTTCAATTTTAATAAAAATTTTTAATTTCAGGGGAAATTTTCAATTTTAGGGAAAAGTTTCAATTGTATAGTAAAAATTCTGGATTTCAGTAAAAATTTTCAATTTTAGTAAAAAATTTTTAATGTTAGTGAAAATTTTCAATTTTAGTTAAAATTTTCAATTTTAGTTAAAATTGTCAATTTTAGTTAATAGTTATCAATTTTAGTAAAAAAATCTCCAATTTTAGTAACAATTTCTAATTTTTTATGAAAAGTACTCAATTTTTAGTGAAAAATTCTCGATTTTCAGTAACAATCTTGGTAACCATGCATTCTTAATTTTCATTATAAATTTTCACGAAAAATCCTCAATTTTTAGTGAATAATTCTAAATCTATTCTTAATTTCTAGTAAAAATTATCAATTCTAGGTAAAAAATTATTAAACTTTAGTGAAAATTTTCAATTTTTAGATTAAATTTTTTATTCTTAAGAAGAATACCAAATTTTTCAGAGGAAAATATCCTATTTCTAAAAAAAAAATTCAAATTACAGGAAGTAGGTATCACTCATTTTGAGTCAAATTGATTTCACTGATTCTAAAAGTCGTAATTTCACACAATTTCAATGATTTTAATTTTACATAAGAAAATAAAGTGGATGGTAGAAAAAAATCCAATTTTCAATTATTAAAAAAAAATCATCGTTGATACAGCTTTTTTTCCACAGTTGTTTGGTAAAATGAAACATAATCATTTTTGGCCACAACAGTCCATCGATTTTCCAAAACGTGGAACTTATCTACAGTGTTCAAATACAAAACATTTTTTTGATGGAGAATACGATTCTAGGGCGGATAACGCACCAGGGAAAATGATAAAGGTCCTAATATTCCTCCTTTATGCCCCTCGGATCGCATCAAACTGCAACCAAACACCCTTATATGCGAAATAAATAGCCTATTTACCTATCAGAAGGAGCCAAATAATAGCGAATCACAACGTATAGGTACATAAAAAGGTACACTATACTCGATACACACATGCACGCCACGCAGGAAAATAACTTCTCGATAATGGCCACCATATTGCTCACACCGAAACGTATTATCGGTGGGTTGGTGAGAACCAGGACGGGGATGAAAATACAGGATATCTCATTTATTATATCTTAACTCGCTAAAAGTCGAGACAAAGTTTCCCCTCCGTTGCTTGCTTTTATATTACAAATAAAAACGCGAACGGCAAAAACGAACAAACAGAAAAAACTTATGGTTTTCATTTTATCATGATTTTTGCTGCTTTACTTGCTTTATTTACTTCTTCTTTGGCGTTATTTTTCTTTTCTTTAGCTGGAATTGTATAACTGTCAAGCTGACTGATATTTACTTCTCTTTATTCACGATGTATAGTGCATGGGTATTAGTGTTACGTACCGTTTATGAGTTCGGCGTACAGTTTAATATTTTCGACAAGCTTTACAACATGTACGCGAGAACATCGGACGAGACCTGGTGGCGGTAAAGAGCAGGAAAAGGGTATCATATATATATATAAGCGAACGACGACAACGACGACACAGCTGACAACAATGATTGTTTGCTATTTAGCTTTACTGCTACTACGTAGCAAAAGCGATTTACATCTCGTAGATTCCACTGGCATAGCAGGCGAAATCATTTGATACCTATTAATAAAAAAAATAACCTGACGCGAGACTGCTGTCGCGAAATGTTGGAAAATTTTCTCCCACTGGATTCCGGATCGAGCTCGCGTGCGACGTATATACTTAATTTTTATAATCTTCTTCCGTTCGCGAATTTGTTATTTCCTCGTTTTCTGTCTCGCTCGGTGACGTTAATTCTAGCAACTTCGTGATGTTCTGCGAAGTAATGTCCGATTGTTTGGGATGAATTGAGAAGATGAGGGAAGAGAGTATATTTTCCATTAGATTAATAACGTCAAAATGGAAGAAAAAAGAGACGTGTTTGAAATGCAAAAGTCGTTCCAAAGACGGAGACATCGATTAAATGTAAAATTCAGCAGGTCATCTCAATAATGGGGAAAATTTTGCTAGAGAGATCAAGACGTTTCGAGGTCTTCAAAAGATTTTAAAATTTTCTAGCTCTGAAAAAAATCCAATAAAATGGTTCTTTTGATCAAAAATAGGGCATCTACTCTATTTTATCTCGATGAATAGGTACGTTGTCAAATTATTCTACTTTCGACCTCTTTTTCGTTTAATTTGTTTCTGCCAACTTTCCTTTTTCAAATTTGAATTTTTTTTATTCAGCAAAAATTCCATGGGATGTACGGAAGAAAATCGCGATTTTTGGGGTAAAATGCATTTTCCCACATTTTTAAACATTTTTTGAAAAATTTCACAATTAAACAAAAATTCAAGAAAATTCAGATGAAGAAAATCTGTATTTTCCTGCTTTGGTACCTATCTTTCCTCGTTTTCTCCAAAAACCTCTCTAGTAAAATTTGGAAAATTTTTGGAAAAAATTGATGTTATATATCCGTATACTATTTCTGATGCAGTTGAATTAAAGTGTTTTTTCATTTTTTACGCGTTTCTTCTTCTTGTTGGATTTCCTAAAGTTTTCAGTCCTATTTTTTTTTATATCGAGACTTGGAAAAAATGACCAAACATGATCAAAAAGTTGCGTGAGAATAACGATGTCTTCATTTTTTTTGACTTGATTCTCCCCAAATTATGAATTTGAACTAGAAGTAACGAAGTTGAGAAAATTATGCTTCAATCAATCAAAAAGTTACTTACCAATTTTATTAAATTGCGATGCCAGGTTTTCAAATTACAGGCCATTTTTTGGGTAATTTCTTAATATTCTGGGGAATTTCAAAACGTTCTGGTGAGTTCAACACGTCTCAAGACTACATCCAATCGATCTGCGAGTCCAAAAATAGAGAATAGACCATATTTTCAGATTTTTTCTTTCGTTAGATCACAGTTTCACATTTTGCAGGGAGATGCGGTAATTTTAAAATTTTGAAAATTCGCCAAAATTCGAAACAATGAACTCCAGTACCTGAAAGTTTATTTTTCGATTTTTGGAGAATTTAGAAACGATCGATTTCTCATCAAAAATAGATATATATATATATAAATATATATATAGACAAATCTATCAAGGTGAGATCCGACTATGAAAATAGGCAACGTGAGATCCGACCCGTATTTTGGGAACCCCTTTAAAATAAATAATGTTCGCTATTGCATCTTCTTCTCCACTAATTTAGGCGGGATTAAAGACCACGAGTTCTTCAAAATATTTATTGCATGATTTTATGCGCGAAAAAAATGAAAAGTAGGCCTATGTTGTATAAATAGGATAAAAAAAGAGCAAAGGTGAGATCCGACCGAAAATTTATCTGCGCACTCACCGCGCATTCACGATATCTAATATGATGTTGTATTGTTCAGGCAATTTACGTGGAGATGTGAAAAGCATTCCAGACCAATAAGGAGACGTCTCAAGGTTTAATGGGCGGGCCTATACACATGAAGAAAGGTGAGATCCGGAGTCGGATCTCACCTTTCCAAAACGGATCTCATCTTGCCCGTATTTTTTTATTTTGGATCTCACCTTTCCAGATTATAAATCTATATATATATATATTTTTTTTGGGGGGGGGGGCTTTTTTCATGTAAAATTTACGAAAAATAGACTTCGTGAAACCAAAATTTTTTCTCCTTCCAGCCTCTGGTAATTTTTTTGGCGTTACTGAAGTTCTCCAGTAAGCTATAAAAATTACTCGAGTCTCTAGAAATTGAGTTGTTGTCCCTTCGAATACCTTGGCGAGAAAATTTACCTTTGACGCAATTTCCAGACAAGCTTCTCATTTCATAACCAAACTTTACAGCTGACCGTTCAATTTTCAACAAAAACAAATCTCGGGGCAAAAAATATAAAAAATTGCAACAAAAAGTCACCTTTAAATTTCATCCACTCCAAAAATCTAAGATTTCAAACAAACAAACTAAGTATATACATACGTATACCGGCAGCATGGCAGGTACCATAATACAAAATACAAACACCAGAAGCTGTTGGAAATTTCCACCCGATAACAAAAAATATATCGGACACGTGTGCAAATATTCGTATTTTCTTAAACTTTCCTCCGGTAGGTAAGTAAATTCAACGCATACATAAGCTAATTTCGTATCCGATGGCGACTGCGGCATGTGCGGAGGGTACAGACGAGGAAGGCAACAGAGGCGACCAACTTATTAAAATGAAGTCGTATAAAGAATTAAAGTAATCTTCAGTCGCGTACTAAAAACTCAAATACTTACCGAGAGAAAAACACGAATAAATTACGTAATACGATAAAATTACAATGAGAAAAAAGCTTAATATTAAAATAACCCGTCGAGAATAACGTTGACTTTTTACACAAAACTTGCAAAACTTTTCGCAGAAATAAAAAAGAATTAATAACACGCTGTCATGTTTTTAAAAAATACCCGCAGAATAGCGGGGGCGAAAAGATATAAAGCACTGAGTGAAATTTTTACTTTAAGAAGTAACCGCTCGCGCTGTTGCTTCCGCTTTTTTTTCGTCTTTGTGCGTAAAGTTGCGAAGAAAAAAAAACCTTAATGAATGAAAAAAATTTTAGCCATAGTGTGATCTCTTTGGCTGAATACTTAATACCTTATTTTGATTTATGAACGCGGAAAATTGAGCTTCAATGAAATGCTTTTTATCGTGAAAAATCACTCTCCCTCGCATCGTGTGAATTTGGCTTCTTCTCTTCTTATACTAAGCAGGCCTTTAGATAGGTTTTTTCTATACCCCAAAGTCGCCGATATCTTTTCGATAACGAATAGTAGAAGGATAGCGAAAGTTTTTTGCCTTTTTTTGTGTCGGCCCAGAGAAAAGCGTAGAATGCATACGCGTCATTTTTCCCATATTTTTTCAAAGGCCGAAGAAATATCGAATTTTTGAAAGGAAAATGTACATTTTACGTTTGTACGAAAATACGAATGCCGAATCGCAAAACTTACGATTAGAGAGCAATTGACCAAAAATGTTGAAACAAACTTTGTAAGTTCGGGAAAACAATAAAAAAATCAACAATTTAAGTATTCCTCACGACAAGATCTTGACTGCGTTTTTCCATTACCTACTAAAATACATAATGATAACGGTAACTTCGAGAGCTTTCTTACGCTGAAAAAATTACAATGCTCAATTTTTTCACCAAAAAATCAGGTTTAATCACGAATGTGAAACTTGTTCTAAAAATACATCTTTACTTACCAGAAATGATTTTTTCCAATAAATGTTGTTTTCGCCTTTTTTCCATTTATTAATAAAAAAGTTTTTTTGGTCGCCAAATGTTTTACATTTTTACTAAAATTAGCATATTTCAAGGAAAAGTATCAACCGATACGATACCTACGTATTTTGATCTGAAAAATGATCCGATACATTAAAATAAATTTAGCCATTGAGTGGTACCAATTAGGTACCTACTACGTCCAAAAAATATATACTAATCAACGAAAAGTTATTATTTATTTACAAAAAAAAAAGTTCTAAATTGAAAAGTAACCGTCCTCACATGAACTGAATTTCTTTCACTAAAAATATGTTGACTATTTTTAATTTCTCATTGAAAAACGTTTTTTTCACTGAATTAGGTATCATATAGATATTTATCACCGAAAAGTTTGGGTTTTACACTGGAAAACAATTTTTCACAAAACAGAAAGCACTACCTACGCACAATGTGTTTCTTACTGAAAAATGACTTTTTTCGCAGAAACTTTTTCTTATCTTCATACTAAAAACAGTTTTTTTAATCAACAGTTTTGGTTTACGAAAATGTTAACATTTCTTCATCAAGAAAGTTGACTTTTTTTTGATACTTTCACTGAAAAAACTAATTTTTTCACTAAAAATTGTCTTATTTAGTGAAAATTGACTTTTCATGTAAAAAAGTCCATTTGCAGTGAAAAACTCCATTTTCACTAAAATAATCAATTTTTATTAGAAAAAAATGAATTTTTGCTAAAAATTGATTCTTTCACTAAAAATTGAATTTTTCGCTAAAAATTGAATTTTTCGCTAAAAATTGAATTTTTCGCTAAAAATTGAATTTTTCGCTAAAAATTGAATTTTTCGCTAAAAATTGAATTTTTCGCTAAAAATTGAATTTTTTGCTACAAATTGAATTTTTTTACTAAAAATGGATTTTGGTTCTGAAAAAGTGAAAATTGACTTTTCCTTTCCCGAAAATTGACTTTTCCGCACTGAAAATTCTCTTTTTCATAAAAATTGGGTTTTTTACTAAAAATTGGCATTTTCTCTAAAAACGGACTTTTTTTACGAAAACATTGATTTTTTTTCACTTCACTGAAAATTTACTGTTTTTTCACTAAAATTTTACTTCATCATTAACAATTGTCTTATTTACTGAAAACTGACTTTTTGTTCACTTAAAATTGACTTTTTTTTTTTACTGCAAAGTGAAATTCTCCATTTTTACCGACAAGTTATTTTTTAGCTGAAAATTGCCCTGGCTTCCTACAGAAAAGTTGATTTTTTTGGTACGTAATGAACGATTTTTTTTTTACAACCAATGAATAGAATAAATTTTTGAGTATCGAATTTTTGAAAGAAAATCGACGATTTACTATCTCAGTTTTTACCAGTGAAAAGTTACTGAAAAATAGTTAGAATTGCAGCACGGGGTAAATCATTATAAACTTCTTTAATTGCAAATTTTCGCTGATTTGTTGGCATATATTTCAGAGATTTTGCTGATTTCCCATAAATGTTCAAGCACTAATTTTCCAGTATAATTTTCTTCATTCCTTTTCAGTGTATTTTCTTCACTGTTTCTTTCGATGAATTTTCCCCTATTTTTAGTGATTTTTGTCACTGTTTCTTCAGTCCATAATCCATCCCTATTTCCAGCTTTGTTCTTTTTTTTTTTTTTAATAAAGAAAGTTGGATTTTTAATGAAATAATGTGAATGCAGCCATTTAAATTATGTAACCTTACCAAAAACTACATTAAAAGAACATTTTTCTGCAGGAAAAATAGATCAAAAATAACTTTTTTCGAAAATTGAGTTAAAACGATCCGAAACAAAACACCCATCAAGATTACTCTATAACAAGGGCTCTACTGCTCTTCGCCATCCCAGAACATCAAAACCGACTTCCCCTCCTCCTCGCCAAAGCACCCCGGAAGCAACTCGATTCAGATTTTATCACGGTACATTATAATTTAACCTCAATATACAATATACATATCAATTACAACGCCCTCCAATTATCAAGCCAACGTCAAGCCGCCCCATAACACCATAATAAACGATAACAACAATATAAAAAGAAGCGAAAATACCGCGTCGCGACGCTTGATATCATCGACCAAAAAAAGGGGGAAATTCACCGTATAATCATCCTTATCATCCAGCGTATTCGTATACTTAACACTGTAAACCAGGCGAATTTATATAAAACAGCATTTATCCGAAAGGGTTCGGCGAAGCGCAATCTATACTCGACGGTCGAGCCACCGAGACAGATAGGGAAAAAAACAACATCGAGTTGAAAAACCTCGGCATCAGCATCGGCCACAGCCATAAATACCATAACATGCGAAAGTCGAATATCTTGATTTTAAACCGGCCGTTTAGCTCTTAATTACTCAATCGTAATACGCAGCCTAAATATCCGAAGAAATTTACATTTTTAACCGATAAAAATTATAGAAACGAGCGTATAAAATTTATTATTTAATATATCTTACTATACGAACGTGTCAAATCGGCCTATTCATTCGTTTTAATGGCTTAACTACCCCGGGCCATTGCGTCCTGCGTGCTGCGCCTGCCCGCTGCTATCTGTTCGACCCCTGCCCCCTTTGCCAGCCTCACGTATACTCTTTCTGCACGTTTAGTTTAAATTCAAAATATTCTCGAAATTTATGACCGGATAACGGAGTACTCTCTTAATATTCTGGTTTGTATTGCCGGCGAGAGTGAGTCGCGCAGCCTTATTTATTAAACACTATGTTAAAACCATCTGCTATGGAAAATAAAAGGCATTTTAAGGACGAAAATCGCACCCCCAGACTTAACACGAAACGATACGGTGTTTGGAGCTATTGTTCGGAGCAATTTTAAACAAATTTTTATTCAACGAGGTCACCGACGAAAAAAAAATTCCGAGCAAAAAATTTTTCACAAAATGAGAAAATTCGTCGCGTGCGAAATTACATCGAAAACCTCGCACAAAAATTCGAATCGTTTTAGTACGAATTATTAAAGGTTTCCGAGTCGATTATACATATTTTTCTGAAGATTTTTTGTGTAGGCGGGTCTGAGAAATCTGTACGATCTCTACCGAGCTCGCAACGAATCCAGTATATGTTTTTGATATACCAACCGCAAATAAATTTCACTTTTAAATTCCTCTCGTATTATTCGATTTGACAGTCCAAAGAGTACGTTTGGGATCTTCGTCGAAGAAAAATTATACGATAACGTCGACAGCATTGTGAAAGATTTGGGTGGGAATTTTTTTTCGCAACCGGCGATTCAATGACTATCGAAAGAATAATTAATTAAAACTACAACACCGAATTCAATTAGAATATAATTTCGGTTCTCGTTCTATTATTTTTTCCGCTCAAAAACTACCCAGCTACGAAATTCGCCGACATCTCGCCCAAGACGAGAATCCTTATTGATTGTTCAAAAAACACGACGCTGGTTGAGGGGAAAAAAATTTCCCAACACGGAAATTTCAATATTCTTAACGATCTCGCGGGCTTTTTTTCTCTACAGCAGGGCGAAGGTTTTATCATTTTTTTCTCATTCGTCTTCTCTCTCGGAATGCAAATCAAGTCTAAAAAACTTGTATAACGTTCATCGACGAGTTTAATTTATTCAACCCCTTTTTTTTTCATTATTCCTCGAGTACTATTTTCCCCCTGAATTGCACCGAATCTAGCTGAACTCGCGGTATAAATTTTCACACTCTCGAATATTTCGTAAAGTAGATTTGGGGATATCCGGGCGAGGATTTTGATTCGGAAGCATATTTTTAATTTTTCTCCACGATGTTTGCGCCGTTGGCTTTATATTGATTCATTTCTTATTCGTATTTTCTTGTTTTATAATCAAAAAAAAGCAAAAACGACCAAGCTAAGTAAACACTTTCAATTACTCGAAACACTTCTTTTACCAGAAGGGAAAAACATCGCATCGCTGCGTCGTTACGATGCTCGAGGCAGAGAGGAAAAAATAATAAATAAACGTAATATATAATTTAAAAGTCGTTAAAATCTTATCAGTTGTTTAGACTCATAAGAAGCAGCGTGTAATATCAGCGCAGACTGAAGGATGCGGAGGAGATTGGGGGCTCGGGACGATGACCAGGAGGGGAGAAGCATCGAAAATATCTTACATATCGTAAAAACTGCACGATTTATTCGGAGCAACTTTAACTCGTTAGTAACTTCCTTGTAAAAAGCGTAACTTTTTAAGTAGCGACATAAATTTACAATGTTCAACTTTGTTCGGGGCGAAATCTCATTAATAAATTTTTTAAAAAGACTTTAAACTTAAAATGTCATTGGTAAAGAAAAAAATTAATAATATTTTTTTCACGCCACCGCCGATCGACGAAGGGATAAAATCGAGCCGGAGAATGATTTTTATTAATAATTTTTAACTGTTTCGTCGAAAATTGGGCTTATAAAAAATGGTGATTCGAGACGAACCTTGATTGTAATTTTTTTTTGGTCGCAAATCGAACTATATTTGCCCTTCTTGACCTAATAAGAATTATCACCAATCGGTCGTTTGATACGGAAAAGCCTACGTCGCTTCATCCCCTTTCATTCTGTCCCTTAACAGCACCTCGATAATATCCCGAGATAAATTTTATTTTTCACTCGAGCTGATAATGATTTAGTACTCGTTTGCATGCCGGTCGAGTATTACAAAAATTGTTATCGACTGGAGGGTTGCACGTCGAATATGCTACGTAGTGATTAAGGTACCATTCCGCTTGGCGAACCGAAGTGAAAATTATCCCGCGAAAGGGAAAGTAAAACCGCCAGCGACACCGCACGCCGGGCTTATTTAATTGGCGTAATAATTCAAGTTTGGTTCTTTTAGGAAAACTTTTTCCCAATGCAAATGTCAACCTGGGGGAGAATGGGTTTCTTAAGTACCCCGGGGCGACAAGTTATACCGGGCGACGACGCTTTCTATTCGTATATTTTCCACAAGATACCGAACGAAAACTTTTCTCGAGCCGTTTGTCGACTTACACGTGGGCATTTTTCCAACCTTCGACGCTACTTAATTATTAATTCGATCATTGAAAAGTCATTACAGCGAGAGCTAAAGGTCGGAGAATTAGAAGTTCGGATGTTTTAAAAATGGATAATAAACGAATTTTATCGAGGGTCGAAGTGAGATGGAGGCGAATTTCGACTGCGAATATTTCATTAATTAGGCATAATCTTCGAAACGTGTGAAGGTATGGGTTGTATAGATACTGACTAGAGTGGCAGCGATTTTCAAGTTATTTCGAATTTCGAAAGCCTGCGACTAGTTGTAAAATTATTTTGAAAAGAAGTGGGAAAAGTTTGAAATTTTGGGACATGCTCCTACCAACGGAACACCAAAATTGAAATTTTTGGATTTGTAAAATTTATTTTGATGATTTTTAGTCGTATTATGACTATACGTTTTGAGGAGCGAAAAAATTCTTCTGATTTTTCTCAATTTTTTGTACCTAACGTTTTATTGATTTTTGAATGGATCGAAGAATTCAATTTTCTGAGATATTTTGGAATTGATTCACGAAAATTGTAAAGGCTTCAATCGATTTTACGAGGCTGATTTCTTACTCTACAAAGATGTAGAATGATCTCGGACCATATTTTCTGTTTTAAGAGGCTCTCAAATTATTATGAAGTAACGTCAAACTGCATTAGGTATCCAAGTATTAAGTAATGTCTTTGAATGACTTTAACAATTTTTTTTTATTTGTGTACAGGGTGTCTAAAAAAATTTTTTGAGAAAAAAACTTGACTTAGCTTGACCTTTTCGAATGACTTTTTGGACAACCAACCCCTTTGTTGACTTCGTTTTAAAGGAAATTTCAAGCACTTTTTTGTCCCTCCCTCGAAAATATTCGTTTTCATGAGAAATTTTCAATATTTATCAATGGTAAATAAAATTTATATGATTTTTGAAATTTTTGAATAAAAGCTTGATTTTTCAGGACCAGCTTGACCTGTTAAAAATCCTGAAAAAAGATCAAATTTCATCGCTTTTATCAAAATTCGAATGCTCGTAAATAATTTTTTCAATTTTTTGAACATTTTTTCTTTCGTTATTTTTTTTTTGTATTCACGTACAAAGTATCATTTTTGGTGCTGTTAGAAATCTTGAAATGCCCATTTGACTACAAAAAAAAAAACTTGAAATATTTTTTTTTAAGTTCCTAAATTTTCCTTGGAATTGTATAAAATTCCCGCAAGTTTAAAAAAATTCAGTTGAAAACTTTCAAAAATAAGAATTTTGAATAAAAAATCCATATTTTACGTCCTAAGAAATACACGACCAAAAATATTTTGTCACAAAAATACCTATTAGACCCTAAAGACCAACTTCCACCAGAAAAACTCAAAATCCCAACTCAGGACGATCGTTTCAAACTTTAAAATTCGATTTTTTCAGAATGTGGAAAAAGAGCGTGTCTCTTTCTTTCCCTCTACCCTTCGAATGAATTTGACTTTTCTCAAGGACAAAAACATTTGAATAATTTAGTTCAAAATTCTGACATTCTTGAAGCTTGGAAAAAAGCAAAGTTTCGAAAAAAATCGGCATTTCTTCCAAAAACAAATTGATAATAGGCCTTGATAAAAAAAAATCCTGAAAATATTTGCAAACCAAAAATTGTCTTGAAAAAAAATATTTATATTTTGCTAAAAAAAAAAAAAGAAAAAGAAAAAAGGAGTACTTTAGGTACTAATTTCTCACTTTGACTCTGTTATCCACAGTTGAATACTACGAAAAATCACATCATGTGTTTCATTTTTATTATTATTTTCTGTAAAAAAAAAAAAAAAAAAAAAAATGGAGGAAAAATTCATTTTCGAGAAATTATTTTTGAAACGACAAAAATGACATTTCTACTCAAAACAAAATAATAATCTGTCTGTAGCGATTTTCCATCGTGACTATCATCCCCTCTAAACGGTTCAGGACATTGCATAAGAATGAAAAAAAGTTCATCCTTTATTTTTCCAAGACTTAAGAAAATAAAAAAAATAAAATAAAAACTGATCATTTTTTAATCACTAGACAATTATTTAATACCTAAAAATAATAATACTTATTTTCAGTAGAAAATATTTGAGTACCGTTTTTCCAAACTGAGCTAACTTGCAAAAAGTGATTTTTCAGGAAACACAAAAAACTGTCCATAGAAAAGAGTAATAATTTTTTGAAGCTGGTAAAAAGACTAATATAAGGAGGCTACCTTTCGACATCATGTGGCCTAGGTAGAATTTCAAAATTTTTTAGTGTGGCGCCATGAGAATCGGAAGAAAATGAAAAATAACGAAGTTAGCTCAGTTTGGAAAAACGAAAAAGCGTATTTTGTCTCTGAGCGCCACACAACTCGCACAAGTATCGGATTTTTTTTAAGTCGCTCATGTATGGATGGAGGAGAACACTTTCCAGCAAAAAAAAAAAACAAAAAAACTTCAATTCCCTGTACTGAAATTATAACGATTTTCGATGATTTTCGCATTTCAGAACGGTTTTGGTCACAGAACAACACAAGTAACACAGGTAGCGAAATTTTGTTAATGCCATCTGGTGGCAGTGTATTTCAACTACCCGAATCCATCAAAAGGTCAAAAACGTCAAAAAAAAGTTAGCTCAGTTTGGAAAAACGGTACTCATTTCAAAATTTCAACATTTTTCAAAACCCAGTCAGTTTTTTAGAATAGCTAGAGATTCGAGTCCAAATCAGTACGCTATTTTCTGTTTCCATCCAATCAACACCAAAAATAAGGCACCATGATCACCTTCAGTGATCATAATAGACATTGGATGGTCCCATTTCCCCATCATCTTGGAACATATATAAAAGCATCACGATTCCAGCATTACAAATTCTGAATCATAATCGACGATGCAATTAAGAAATCTTCCAAGCTTTCTTCTCTCCTTGCCCATAACCCTAATACCCTAAAAACGTATTGGTTACGGAAAACATGAAGGAAAAGTTTTACGTAGATGACGCGCGACGTCGACGACAATAACAAGGCACATTGGAAATATTCACAGCACGTTTGTCGAAAAGCACGCGACTTATTCTTATTTTCTTTCGATAAAGCGCAGACCTTCTTTCGTTATGGCGTTTTTCGCTATTCTACGGTATAGTACGCATAGCAGCACACGTACCGTATACACCAAAAGTATATAAGATATACCTATTCGTCTTGTTCGATTTTCAAAATATGTGACTCAATGTAGACTATTTATTAGGAGTTCGTAATTTTACGCTTTTTGCCGAAAGGAAAAAAGGAAATGCGTTGGCACGACGTGGACGATCCGAGACCTTATCTCATTTTACGAGTTTACATGCGCGATATGGATTCGAAGACGATCGTGTGGACATGCTCGATACAAAAATTAATTCCTTTTGTATTCGTAAATTGAGGAGAAAATTTCAACGATAAATATATTTTTAATTACGCGACCACGAAAACTTTGGAAAAAAATCGTCCGAAGGTTCGGCTCTTGGTACTTTTTTTGTAAGAGGAAGAAGGAGGAAACTTGACTTACGTATTTTCTGCTCCAACAGTTCGTATGGCAATTTCGCATTAACCAATAAACAACCGAAGCGAACCATTTCGAAAAGTTTTCTCGTAAAAGTAAACCGTACATTTTGGTTGGATTTAAACCAGATTCATTGATTTATAAAATAACCTGAAAACAATACAAGAATATCCACAATTCCACACTGAAATTGTATAAGTGTTTTGTGGTTAAATGTGTCTGCTTTCCCTCCTGTTGGGCTTTATCATTTGTGTTTAAGTACTTATTTGTAATTCGAGTGATGAGTCCCTCCTCCTTTTTTTTTTTTTTTTTTTTTTTTAGGACCATGTCTTTTCACCTTGTATACATCCTAGTCGGCGTCATTGTTCGCATTTAAACAAAATATATACGAGTTTGCCGCAGCAGACAAGCGACGGTGTATCTGTATTCTGTATACAAACATTACGAAAAGGGAAGAGTATACTACGACTTACAAGTCCGTTCTAGCGGTCAAGTTGATTAATGGCACTTTGGGCGCTGATCTTTCGCAGTTATTTTTCTATAGAGTCCACAATGACAGTGACAAGTATTCCGGGTTTATATAGGAAATTCCATAAGGAAATAATGTATTGCCGGGTTAAATATTTTATGGAGCTATTCGCCGGCTTTATTTACGTGGCTATTTCCAATCCGAAACTGAAAATTTGTTTACTGTTTAAAGCAGCCTGAAATTCTCGTTAGAAAGACCAGATTCCGAAACATTCCAACGTTTTCGTCCGCAAGTACGGATTCGATTATTTTCCAGCGTGAAGTATGTTTCTGGGGCTGGTTTGGGGGTATTTTGAGAGCTGGTGTTTGATTTATAGAGCGAAATTTTAATACTGATTTTTTCAGCTTATTGCTCTCTGGTGTTTGGAGGTGAGAAGATGAGGGGATGATTTTCTTTTATGTATCATTTAAAGCAGATTTTTAAAAAATCAAGTGTTTATTTTTAACTTGATTGGAGTATTATGATTAGCTGAATAACGAATTCGAAATTTGTTTTTCTTTTATCAAGAGTTTTCCATTTGAAATATGTACTTCGTTTAGATCTAGTGCTGCCATAAAAAAAGTTAGCTGACCCGAAACAAAACTTCGTAATCTACGAATAAAAATTAATATGAAATTGAAGTATTTTCGATTTCAAAATTTTCGAGTCGAACTTTGAAGATGAATACGTTGAATTTCAAAATTTATGTGTCGTTTCAAGAAATGATTTATGGATTGAAAAAAACTATAGTAGGTATAAATATGAAATAGAAAATTAACTTCTAGTAAGAATTTAATTCAGGGAATACTTATAATCCAAAATTCTATTAAATTTTGAAAAAAAAATTTAATTTGTTCTTTTATTCGTCTCCTGATCATCGATTGCTCACATTCTTCCCCAAATATAGATCTGAAATTCAACTTTAATATGTAATATTTTCACATGAAACTCCACTGGCATCCATTTTTCAACCTTATCAATTTTATATGGGAAATTTTTTCTATTCGACAGATTTATTCGGTAAAAAATCTAAAAAAATTGAAAAATTTTTAATATCCTCGCATCTTTTCTTCTTTTAAAAGGTTGGAAGCCTTTTTTTTTTTTGGAAGATGCGAAGTGAGTAATATGGAAACTTGAAATATCAGATGATTTTGGGGCGAGAAGGTGAAAGGGAGTTTTTTTGCACTGCCAACGAGAGCGAAGTTTTGAAAAAAATTGGATTTTCAACCCCAGGGAAAGAGGATGAGTGTTTATGTGATATTTCGCAACTCGACAATCGATGAGGGGGTACTTTCCAACACCACTGTCTCCTTCTCAAATTTTTAGATCATAATAATAGCAAAATGAAAAAAATGTACAGCACTCTCACATTTTAAATCAGTGAAAAGTCTCTGGAAAAAAGTCAGAATGGCAGCAGAGGAAAAATCTACAATTCGCTGATTTTTCAAAGAATTTAACTGAATTTCTATGAATTTTCTAAAAAAAAATTTCACTATGGTGATTTATTTCTGTGCTGAAATTCTGATTGTTTTACGGTGATTTTCCTTCACTGATTGATAAATGAGAGAGTCCTTGCACCTTTTTTTTGAAAAATGAAAAAATTTGAAGTTAAGTAATACATATATTTTTCAATGAACCAAAGGTATAGGTATTTTATTTTCAGGCAAGATTTATTCAATTTTTTTTTATCTCAGATTACCGGACTGAAAGGGGAAGAGTTTAGATGCTAGAAAACTCATTTTCTTGCAATATTTTTACAGGTTATAAAATTTTAGAGCTCCAATTCGAATCATTATCATTTAAATGAAGATTTAAAATTCATGAACAGTATAAATGTTGAAAAAAAAAAATTAAATTAAAGAACAGGAACTGAAAAATTTCAATTTTTCATTTTTCAATAATTTTTAATTTTGTTTCTATAAATTGTTAGATTTTAGTCGTTTTGAACAAAAATCAAGTCAGAAATATTCGAAAACCAGATTACAAAGTGGATTTTTTCAGTTTCAAAGGGAGCAACGTGTCGATAAAAAATGTTTCATTTTTATCAAATCTTGCAATTTCTTAAAAATTAAAAACTAGAAAAGATTTTTTTCACTCGTTATTATCAAATATCATTCAGAAAACATCTCAGTTGGGTAGAAGAATATCCTTGTTTCGCATTTTAAATGAAAATCACTTTTTTATTTTGAGCCTCATTCACTATAATTTTTATTACAGTAATTTTTTCAATTTCAGTCTTTAAATCCCCCCCCCCCCTCACAAAAAAATGAACGAGTAAAAATAAAACTAGAAGCCACTCTTTCAATAAACCACCCAAACACATTTCCTTCACACTCCTGAAAAATTTCATCTCGAAAACAAGCAAATTCAAAAAATTTTCAAACGCTTTAAAACCCATACCATTTTATTGTCACACGAGGCAACAATACTCCACCGAACCTTTCTCACATTCAGGCAAAACAACAGCGGCAAAAAAATTTCCAAATCAGATTAAAGAGGGTATTCGAATCGATACGCCTAATAAGATAGAACTAGAAACACATTCGCCTACCTACATTTAAAATATCCTCCGGCTTTACCCACATACAATACTTCGCTGCCTTTGATCAACTAACGTGCTATTATACTGCACGATTAGCTGCCTTAATCTGACTCTGTAGGTATTTTATATTGATACGAGATCAGGGTAAAGGGCACCTACATATACGATAAGAAATACACGCTTCGGAGAATCTCAAATACAACATATTGAATAGGCAATGTTTTAATTTTGAACCTGGTTCATCAATTATTTTGACGCGATGGTACGTTCGGCTCAGAAACGAAATTAAGTTAAATCTAAATTAAATGCCACGAACCGTATTACAGGCGATTTTTATACCCAGTTTGGTTTCTTCGCGTCTCTATTTCGTTACCATCACTCTCCTCCCATTTACTCATCTCGCCCATACACAAAACATACCATTCTGTTTTCTTTTCCATTCTGAACTTAGTTACCAGCAGGCAAAAAGTCGAGTGATTTTTTATTCTTGATTGACTAAAAGCAATATTGTTATAAAGGAAATGAATGTAAAGCGAAAAACTTTATTCTATAAGTTTGTAAACATATCGAGCTTTTTAAAAGCTTCAGACTATTTAAACTCGGTATTTTTTCTCCTTTGCTTCCTTCAAAAGATTACGAAATTCTGATAAAACGCGTACAGCTCGTATCGGCGAGAAAAAAACTTATTTGAGAAGCGCTGTATTTGTTGGAGACCTGTGCCGAAGAACTCTAAAGAATTGCCGATTTTCATTTCACTACAGTCGTATGGTGTGTACAGTTCTATTCCGTTTCTCTCACTTTGTAACGATTCTATGAAGCTAAATTATTAGGAATATTTTTTTCCCCGTTCGTATTTTCGAGACGAGGAGAACGAGCGAGAAATGCCTTATTTTCGATACCCATCGAAAAAGAAATTCATTTGAAAAAGATTTTAACCTCGTTAGCAATACTTGACGTGTAAATGTACGAAACTTCGGTCGGAGAACTCGGCAGAAAAACGTGCTGCCGAAAGTACGACGATATTTCAACCTCCGCTGGTCGATTCCTCGCCAATGAGTTATTTTCTCCAAGTCAGAGGCGATTTTCTAAGGGAAGTTAGGGAAGTCGGACTTCCATCGAGTTTTTCCCAAAATTGAGATTTTCAAGTACCAATTTTGGTAAAATGTGCCCAGAAAAATATGAAATCAATATAACTTCTATCCTAGAACCAGACTAAAAACAAGATTTCAGAATTTATTCTAATTTTCGAGTCCAAATTTTTTCAAGTCAATATTTTTTCATCACTTTAATCGTAATTTTTTTCAAAATTGTACCCAATTAATAATTTTTTAATTTTTTAATCAATAATTTCATTTTAAACTTGAACTTGATTTTTTACACTTATTTTTCAATTTCATCTTCTTGAAAATTTTCTCTTATCATTTTGGTAACCTTACTCGACTTGAAGTTGAAATTGATATAAGACAGGAAAATTTCAAAATAATTTGAAAAATTTTCGAAGTAGAAGAATTTTCAAGAAATCAAATATAATTTTGATTTTTTTCTGAGTCCAAGTTGGAAAAATTTTGAGAAAATTTCAATTTGAAACAATTTTACAGTTGGAAAACATTTTACAGAATGTTTAAAAAAAATTTCTCTTTTTTTCAACAATGTTTTTTAAAATATCTTTCTAACGCAATAAGTAATTGGAAGAAATTTTAAAAAGTAATAAAAATGCATGAGACGTAACCCTATTCAAATTTTGAGTACTTAGTCATTTTATAAATTCGTTATTCGAAAGATTTTGAAAAATATTCAGTTTCTTTCAAGTTTCAACTTCCTCAGATCTTCCTTTCTAAAATCGTCACTGCTCCAAGTGATCAAATATTTCAATCATAATGGATTTTCAGAGGCTACTTATGTCAGATTCCGTTACCAGACGTGATGGCAAAGGCGAGATGAAAATTATCCAACCTGGTACAAGCATCAGGCCACCTACAACATTTTACACTCGTGTAGGCCTCCAGGCGAACCTAAGAGATAACTAAATTCTCCGGCTAACAACGAAATAACGACTTAAATAGCGATGCCCAGCACCCTCCTCTGGCATCATCAACGCGCCAGCAAAAACTACCCTTTACGAAGGTTGCGGCTATCAAATTGAATTCCGCTGGAAATTATTAGCTCTCGGTTGGCCAACTTGCTAAATGATTTCTAGGGTCAATAAATGACTTAGGCCTTTTCTGCTATGACATTCTGTTATCTTTAGAATTTTCTTGTTTAAAGTGACCCGTCGTTGTTATTAATCTAATATGAAACGGAGAAGAGACGGCGCGACGCAGCAGCCAGCAAACTTTGTCATCTCAACCGAACACATACCTTTATAAATTTCAAAAGATTATACCAGTAGAAATTTCGCTCCAAGAGGCAATCTTTTCGATTGATGTAATTTTAAATTCGATTGTTTCACTTTCCGCTTCGGCGAGAAATGAACTTTTTCGTCGTTTTAATTATTTACTTATTAGTATTCCGACGACCCAGATGGACGCGTTTGTATAGCAATGGCAACGTGCTCCGAAAAAGATAACGTTCGAAATTTAATAAAAGATGATGTCATACTGCTGTGTTTATTATTAACTGGCGAAAATATAAAGATAAGTTTGAAAGTTTATTAAATGTCGAAAAAAAAATACAGATATTGAACTCGCCAACGCAGTTTTGAAAAATTTCAAACAAAAAATTCCCATTTCGATTTCACCCTTTTTTTTTCTCCGCGAATTTCCTTCCGAAGTTCCGACCTTAGAATTATTTCTCGTAAAACACGCGAAAAATTATCGATAACAATTGAAAAATATCGGTTTGAAGGAAAAAAAGAGGTAAAATTACAAAGACGAACGTTCGTTACCATTGTATAAAAAGATAACGTCGCTACGGAGAAAAAAAACTGGGAAAAATCACGCGACAAAGAAAACGTTAAAAACAGCCGTTGCATTTTGATGCATAGAAAAACATTAGGTTATTTTTAGCACGAACGATCAATTCGTAAAAGCCATATCGAACAGATTACAAAAAGAAAAAAAAAGTGTCACCGTGTACAGTCACCTATAATATCAGCTCCCATGGAGTGACACAACGAATGATAAAAAGATTCGTAATATTTTAGTACGTGTTTTATTTTCCTCTATCGTTTTCTTGGTTCGAAGTCGTGAGAAGCGAGATATGGCCTATAAATGTATAAAAACTCGATCAAATATTCCATTCATCTTTAATTTTGAAACCGTCGTATGAGATTAAAGGCTTTTTGATCATGAAGCCTGAGAAAAAAAATAAAAGTCGTAAAAAGAACGAGATGTACATATGTAGGTAGTAGGTACGTAGGAAACATACTTTATTGTAAGAGAAAGATGCCACAACTGTTTTAATTGGAGGATCTCACATCACTGGCTTGATTTCTCTCCTCTCTCAGTAATGTCAATTTTTTTTTTGAAAAAAATCGCAAATTCTATGCTTTGAAATCGCTTGACTCATCAAAAAATATCAAAAATGAATTTTTTCAAGTAATTCTCCAAGATGTTTTTGATCTCATAGCAGGGTACCTGTGTTTTTCAAAAAATCATACATTTTCTCTTTTTTAAAAAAAGTTTCATAAACTTGTCAACTCAATTCCACCCCCCACCCCCCCCCCCCAAAAAAAAATCGATGAGATCAAATTTATTTTAGAAAAAAATTCAAATTAAAAGAAATCTATATTTTCAATCAAAATTATTTTTCAAAATGATCACTACTTTCACTATCCAGTATTATTAAAATCGTACCTTTTCAGCGCATTCACTTTCTACATGTGACCCTGCTGAAAAAAAAGAACCTTGTGTGAAAAAAATCGATGTCTTTAATTCTACGTGTTTAGTCCAGATTTGGTGTCATTTGGACCAAAAAACGTGAAAAATGAGGTATCGATTTTTTTTACCAAAGGTCCCTTCTTTCCGGCAAAGTTACACATATTTTTATTGATCTAAACATGGAGATTTTCCACTTCTAATTTTTTTGCTGCTCTGATTAAATTTTCTCAATAGGACTAAAGATGTCCTTGGAAATTTAATAATGAAAAAACAAAGCTTTAGGAAGACATTCTTCAATTACCTATTTCATGTATTTTGAGGGGTAGGAGAGACGAGAGGTAAAAAGTTGGGAGGATATTTTTCAAATATTCCATATTTTTTGAGAAGGTGAGAAGCATTAGAATGAAAAATTCTCTTCTAACATAATTTTTAAATATATAAAGTCAAAAAAAATAATCGAAAAAAATTCAAATGAAGTTAATCTGAAATTCTAAAAAAAAAAAAGGAGGGCGATGAAATAAATTAAAAAATTTCGAAGTTTGATTGGAAAAATTAAATAAAGCAGGACAAGTAAGAAATTTTGACACTCATGATAAACAAAAAACAAAATAAAAGCAAAACTTTTGTGCGATTTGCAAGAAAAGCAGTTGGAAATCTTGGTACAATTGCATCTAATTCATTACAGAAACCCAATTTTTAATTTGATTATTCTAGCTCGCCTCACTAACATTTTGTACTTGATAAAAAAAAAATAGAGGGTAGAAGAAGGTTTTTTTTGCAAGTTTAAATTTCATTGAAAATTGATAAATTGTCTCAAAAAAGCACAAAATTTAAAAAAAAAACACAAAGTTTTGTAAGGAAACAAAAAACTTTAAAAAGTAGGTAGGTACAGTATATTTTTATACTTCAGAGTAATGGTTTTTTTTAAAACAATAAATTATAAAAAAATAGATTATTTTTTGTCTAGAAATCATCAATTTTTGAAGTCTACGCTCTCGTTTGGCTCAGGCATATGAATCAAAAGTATACGAAAGAAATAAAAATTGAGGATTTCCTCTCTACCAAAATCAAAATATCAATTAAAAGAACCAAATAAAAAATTTCAGATTTTGGGTAACTTTTTTTTAGAAAATTTCGTTCTCGCTTTGCTTGGGTTCGATGAATTTACTCAATCTTAAAATGATGATAAGTAAGTATCCTTCTCCCTTTCATCGCATATAATTTAATATAATTTGCCTTTCGCATTATCATGTGACCCATAAGCAATCCTGAATATAATTTTCGAAAAAAAATCAATTTTTTACAAGGGAAACAGATTATTGAAAATTTCGGATTGTAGTATTTTTCAGAAATCGAACACATAATTACCAAAATTTTTCCTTTTCTTAAAAACATGAGTCCAAAAATAATCTTCTTTCAAAAACAATACTCGGTATTTTCATTTTCAATCCATTCGTCCTCAACCTCCTAGATTTTTTCCCAAGTTTCGTCTCTACCTCCATACCTGGTTTTAATTTAAAACAATCAAAATTTCCAATAATCGCAGTACTTCCCATCAAAATAACATCGCTGGTCTTCGCGAGCGATTTATATTCCATTATCGAAAAATTTCGCAATCAGACTAGGCACTTCTGTAAACCACACAAATTCACCATGTATTCCCGACACGTCACAGAACCAGCATTCTTCCAATGTAAGTCCACTTCACGATAATTTTATTAAAATTCCCCCTTAAAAAATCGTATTCCCAATCGGTTATTAAATAAAAGCTCGAAATTACGATATCGAATCTGAATACGATCTAAGCAATGTGCCCAGTACGAGGAAAAAGCCAACCCAACATCGACAAAAATATTGTCTCGAACCGGCCATAAAAAAAGTGTAGCCCAAGTGAAATTTTCATTTCTATGAAAAGGGCACGTTTTCGAGTCTACGATTTGTATACCAATGAGAGTATTTTGATTACATTACTTTTTTTTTCAAATTGAAATTTTTTACAAAAGCTGGTGGATTTTTCTTTCAACCAGTAGCAGCGTCACAAGGTTTTTTGAATTCTGCGTTATATTAGTGCAGTCTTTATACGTTATACGATTTTGTGATGAAAATTTCGCTTTTCAAACGACTGGTTTTATTACAAAACCCTTTTAAAGTATTTTTATATTCTTTCATATTCGCGCGCAAGTGGTGAATGAACAGTGAAGTATTTGTTATGTTCACCTAAATACGTTCTAGTACATGTAGGCATTTGAATCTTCGCGCCGAACCGTTTTCTCTGCATTGTTATAAGCTCTTGTAGTAAACGATTGTACATAGGTTGGAAAAAAAGTTGTATAATTTTGAGTAAAGCATCGTCAGAGTAATCGTTTTATGCATGATGCAATATAATTTTCAACGAGAGAGTAAATTTTTTTCTTGAAAATATACACTTGCAATTTTTCCATAAATACCTAGTTCTTAATTTACTCGAAACGTGCATCCAAGCAAGAATACACTACTTGAAGTAGGTAGGTAGGTACCACCATACACAGTTTTACGTCATATTGATAAAATAACTTCTACATAACATAGGTACACAAAACGATAAGTCTGTTGCGATGTTTCGACAAAATGAGAGAAAATTCTACTCAAAGTTAACGAAACAGCAAATACTATACTTTTTTTTACCTCGTTCGAGAATTTACTTTAAAGAATGTTATAATTTCTTTGAAAAAATCGCTCATTAAAACTTGCCAAGTAAATTGAAAAAAAGAGGAGGAATTCACTTTACCGGAATATTGAAATGTTGTAAAGCCTTACATCGGTATGTACTTACCTTACGTATACAGTTCGCAGTGTAAATAATGAATAAGGCTTTTTATTCGAAAAGGGGATAATTTAAAATGGATTTCGATGATTCGAGTTTTTCTTATTACTTTGAATAATATGTATCGAGTTCTAGTTCCTTCGTCGTAAGCCTTCTCAATTTTTTAGCAACTTTTTTACCTCTTATACTTCATCAAAAAGTAATATCGACGTGAATTTTTCATCCCCCTTCGTGATTAAAATTACGAAACTGAGGGTTCTTTCGAATAAGGATTTGAAACTGGAAATTGCGAATAGCAACTAAAAGATTTTTGGATCGTGTTATGCAGGTAATTTTAGTTCGAGTAGATGAACGTATTTCTCAAGTTTGATAATAATAAAAAAATCATAAAAATCGTAAATCGACGTTCAAGAAAAAAGTACAATCCCATCTTGTTTTCTTTTTTTTAATTTTTTGATTTTTTCAATTATTTTTTCATGGCGTGTATGACGTCATAGATTGTTTTACGTTCTCGCGAAAAAAAGTCGAATTAGGTACTTGTGTATCTATTGCATGCAGTAAAATTGGTGAATTTGAAATTTTAGACCCTAAATTGTTTTCTTATCAATAGATATTCTTTAATCCCTAATCCATAGTCGAAAATCTCACCACATTATTCAGCTGAAATACATAACAACGATAATTTCAGGGAAAGGAAATCAGTAGAAAAGTAGATAATCAGTGAACAATTTCAGCAAAATTGAATCAACAAAACATTTTTCTAAGAAGCATGACAGAAAATTAAAATTAAATCAGTGAGCTTTATAGGAAGCAAATGAAAAAATGCCATGGCTCGACCTAGGAGCCAGTTTCAGGAATACGACTTTAAATCCTCTTGGGGTCAAAATGCGGAGATTTTGGTCATAATCTTATGGAGTGATCTATTCACTCAACTATTTTAATCAAATTTACCTCTTGATTTCTTTAAAAAAAAATCACCTCTGAATATTATTTTTTGGACATTGAAATTTGAAAATAAAGGGAAAATTCCATGGCCTTGGAGTTTTTATACACTAAGAGTTGATTGACCCCTCCCCCTCTAGAGGAAAAGAGGCCCAAATTCAACCAATCAGAAATATAGATGAGATGTCCATTTAAGACATGATTTTTTTTTTTAATCATTTGTATTCGAAATCATTTGCAGGAACAGAAATTGACACAGTTTCTGCAAATTACCCGAAAATGTTTAGATATTAAATCGAAATCAATAAAAAAATCTCAAAAGGAAATTTTGCTAAAAAAAATTAGCAAAAATTCTATAAAAATGCAGCGAAATAAAATCAGTGAGCAATTTTATCACTGAATCTTGAAAAATTGAATTTCAGTCAATTTCACTCAAGTATGTATCTTGTGGTTTTGTGGTTTCTTCAAGAACGATGTTGCGGATAGAATCATGCTCATTCGGAAACGTATATTTTCACACTAAAAGTACAACAAACATACAAACGTACAGAAACTATAGTTAGGTTATTAGCAACGAGAGGGATGAACGTCTAAGGGAGGGAGAAACAGTGATGCCGTGTTTAACAAACGACGAAAAACAACGATTTTCCAAATTTTTTAAAATATTCGTTCATTGAGGGTTTTTTATCGTTTCCTGAAGAACTATAAAAAATATAATTTTCAATTTTTTGAGGTGATCTTTTCTCTTCCTTCTTCAATGGCAATTTTGGAAGAGAAAATCTGTGGAAGTCAGGAAGTTTAAAGAAAGCTGACATTTTTCAAAAGCTTTCTAATAGGTACTTTACCAAAAAAAAAAAAAAATGAATGGGTTCAAGTCTCTTGTACGTAGGTAGTTTTGAATTTTATTTCAATTACCTACGCAATGTAAAGAACTTTTGAAAACATGTGAAGTTGAGAATTTGAAAAAAAAAAAAACAAACTATCATTTTAGGGTTGGACAAAATTTTTTAAAAAATTGAAGAAATCCAAGTTGAAATTTGGAAACATTTTTAACGAACATTAATTCATATGTATTTTCTCAAAATCTTTCCAACTTGGATTTAAAAAAAAAAAAACTTCACATTTCTTGAAATTTCTCAAAATATCGTTCTTTTTTTGAATTTCAACTGTTTAAAAAATTGTCTTTCGACTAAATAATTGGTATATGTACTTGAGAATTTCTTAGAACATGAAATAGAAAAAACAAATCGGAAAAATTATAATTGGAAAAATAATTATGTTGAAAAAAATTTGGTTTGAATTGATTTTACTATTTTAAACATTGAAAATGTATACAATTTTGAGAAAAAATTTAATTAAAGTGATTTAAGAAACTCCGAACAGAAAAAAATTAGGCTTCAGAAATTTAACTTGAAATCCAATTTATGGTAAAATAAGTATAGAGGCTACCTTGTTTTCGGATGGAATTCAATTTAATTCGTATATTATTCTGAACACATTTTATCAAAAAATTACTTTGAAAAATCTCCATCTATGAAAAATCAATGAAAGTCTGACTTCCTTAACCTCCCTTGGAAAATCGTCTCTGCCTTTCTTGAATATGACAAAAAAACGACAATTTTCCAATGCTCCAAATAGGTAAGTACGTCTTTTTCCATCGATTTTTTTGAGAACGACAAAAAGGACCATTCGTCAATATTCAAAGATGGCTGCATCTCGACGTATCCTCCAGAACAGCAAAAAACCACCATTTTATAACGTTCTACGATGATCTTTTCTACACAAATTTAATGAAAGTTCGATGACGCAAGGGAAAAGATCGCATCACTTTTATTTTCACAACAGAATGAATTTTTGACACATTATTCTTACTTCGCAACTCCGCGAATTCTAAAACAATCGGCTTAAAATTTTCGCAAAATTCGCGAATAATTTCCAAAATGCCTGAAATTTTACACTTTGCGCATTCGACAAACTCGTTTCGATGGAAACAAGAAACTAAATTTAATTAAAATCGCCATGTTACGATACAATCAACTTGCAAATTGTATAATTTCGAGAGACGCAAAATTTGAAAATTTTCTCATCCAACCTTTTCCATTTTCCTCATCATCCGGCGATAAAATCGTATTCAAAATTTCACTCCAACACGTGTCCGCGACACCAGCGCCACATCGCGTCCGCATCCAATTACACACTTTATTCTCGGCGAATAAGATTTCTGGTAATAATTTCTTAGTTACGACGACGCGGTACTGGAAATTCTCATTTTCTAAACAATTAATGGAAAATTTCGGGGCGTAATTTACGACAAACACGGTTGCAAATACAGTTATAAAATTATGTAAATTATACCGTTACACGCGGCTAAACGTCGTGAAACTACCATCAGCGAAAATTCTATCGAGTGTAATGGCGTATGCCGGTTAAATTGGACACAAAGGTCAACTTTGGCCGGTTCCATTCTAGACTTTGGTTGGTTGTAAAAATGATAGAGAAAAAGATTACCGGAGGGGCGGAGGAAAAGATAGCAATCAGTCGAAGATATGCTTCGTTATACGAAATTAAAACCGTACAAATGGCGAAATTTTTGCAACAATAAAGGCGAATTATTGCCGGGCTAATTTTTCCAAGCCGCTAATTAAAGGCAATTAATTGCTGGGCTCGTCTGCGTATAATGAACTAACGCGCGTGTGAAATTCTCCCCGGTTCCGTTTTTATTTCGGGCGACAAAAAATATGGCCAGAGAGGGAAAATTCTCGCCAACGGCAGCTCGATGATTAAATAAATGTATATGGCTGGGCAGCTCGGCCAATACTCTCATCTGCAGGCTTCTAGGGTAAGCGAAGAAGAAAAGGGGTAAAGTAAACGACGTTTAAAAAGCTATCAAAAAAATATCATATACAATACATAAATACGGAAGGAAACCGACGTATAACGTAATTACATCTATTAAAAAGCGGGTCAGGCAAGTATGTCCGCATTAATAGCTAAATAGCTGTAATTGTGATTTACCGAAAGCTCTGCAGTTAACTTTGTTTAACTTCAGCTGTAATAAGTGTAAATTGCCAGTGTTATTTTCGAACCGTTATTCTTCGTTTCGTTTATTTCGAACTTCTCTCTCGCACCTCGGTATTCTTGGAAAACCAGAAGCTCCGCACACATAGAATACCTTATACTTCTTCAGCACGTCGAGTTTCAAAGTTGCGAGGAAATTTTTACGCCAAAGCTGTAACCCAGACAAAGAGTCGAAGACACGATCGAGTAACTATAATATTTCATTTCCGCTGAAATGCGTTTCTTTTCCATTCTTTGGTATTCTTAACTAGAAGCATCTACTGCAACACAATCTAACACATTCGAAGCAATAGCCTCTAACTAAATTTTACCCCTGGAACGTTACCCACTCTCGCCAATTCCTCGCTAAATGAAATTTTTACTTTGTTCAAAGTTCCCTGCGCAACGGTTGAGCAGCGAAATGACGACGATAAAAATTTAAATTCAACTTAAACGTGAATTAATTTTACATTTGCTGATAAGAAAACGCGACGATTTTTCGAGCTCAGTTTCATCGTATCGTAGTTTTCGCGAATTCGTAATAAAAAGGCTATGGAATGAAGGAGATGAGAGAAAAATTTGAGAATTTTTTCACTATTCGAGACAGGGGCGAAACTTCACTTTTGGTTTAGGGGGGTGAAATCCACGAATTTGCCGACTCGAAACCTATGAATTTTCAGAATTTGCCGACTCAAAAGTTCTACTCAGAACATGAACAAAAACTGCAAGTGAACATGTCAAATCAAATTTGGCGACCATTATTTCTTTTTTAAAAAAGAGAACTTTACCAACTACACGCATTGAAAATAAAAAAATTCTTATTTTTGTGCTACTTTTTTTGATTTTCAAAAAAAAAACAACAATATTTCTGAAATTACCTCCTTCCAAAAAATTGAACATTTTCTAAAATTTCATTTGAGATGGCCACCAAGTTTTTCGATTTTCATTTACGAGAAGAATTAATTTTTAAAAAAATAATTTCATAAATTTACTGAGCCCGAGCGAAGCGAGGGCGAAAATTTTTTTAAAAAAATGGCATTTCAAACTATAAAATTTCTTCATTTTAATTGATGTTTTAGTTTTTAAAGGGAGGTGATATTTTCAACCCATATTTCTTATAAAATATGTATGTATGTTTAATTTTATATGCTCGAGCGAAGCGAGGGCTAAGATTTGAAAAATTGATGATTTCCAGAAAGGAAATAGTTCGTTTTGTAATGGTTCATTGTCTGAAAAATTTGCCGACTTTTTCAAAAATTTCCGACTGTTTTCAAAATTTTTCACATTTATTCAAAATTTTCCGACTTTTCCCAATATTTGCCGACTTTTTCCAAGATTTGCCGACTGACATTGGGGGGGGGTGTTCCCCCCCAAGTCTCGCCCCTGATTCGAGAATCGATTCCGCGAAAAATACGGAGACGTGGGTATTATATGAAAAATGGATATTTTCAGATGTTTTGAAAATATTGTTCCGGAAACAAGAAAGTTTACGAAATTTGTCAATTTAATGAAAAAATTCGTCCATGAACTGATATGTATAAAATTAATTTCGATTTGACAATTTTCAGGAACGGATCATTTTACCGTGAAAATTTTATTCATTTTTTCGTTTGAATCTTTTGCAGAAATTGTTTGATTTTTTTGTACCTACTTTTGAAAATGGGTTGATACTGTTTTTTTTTCTTTTTTTTTTTTCTTTGTATCCAAATTTGGTCGATCTAATGCCAATTATGTAGTAGTGCACTCAAAATGGGGATAAGGTTAGGAGGACTGTGGCCCTTTTGGTCTTCAAACATGACTTTTCAAAAAAATTTCGCCCTCGCAGTACATACTCGTATTTCAATTATTCTATACCTATCTATCTTGAATAAAAATTGAATAGAAAGATGACTAGGTATCTAAATCTGAATCAGGCAATGATGAAATTCTGCTTTAAAGAATCAGTAAAATGGCTTATTGATTTTTTTTTATCGGATATTTTGGTCAAAAATCACCGATTTTCCAATCAACTAACTTCTAATTTTTCAAAAAAAAAAAAAATCAATAATTTGTCTGAAGGATCAGAGAAAAATCATAGATTTTTAGTGAAATTCATTTCACCAATTTAAACAGGTAAAGTGAACTGATCCCTATCCAAAGAGTGTTTCAATTGTTTGTTTGAAAAAATTCCACAATTTCTCAATTTTTCTTTGTTTAAATTTGTTTATGTATTATTATAAGCCCACCGAAAATACCCCACTACACCAACCAGGGTCACTGAAATATCAGCAGGCAACTCAATTTTTTCATTGAAATCTACCCCTCCCCCATTTTTTTTTCAAATCCTCCGTAACCTGCGTTTTCTCAGAAATGAATTTAGTTAAATATTCTAATCTTTCGTTTTTTTTAAATTTATTTCAACCTTGGAAAAAATATTCTAAATATATGAGCAATGTGAGTAAGAATACTGTAACCACTTTTTAGAAGTCAAAAATTGGTTTTTCAAGCTGACACTGATTTTGGACTTTTCATATGGGAGTAGAATCAAGGGAGATTCTCATCCCAAAAGCCAATGTTCGATTCTAAGTGTAGTTTTAGCATCCAGGCTCACATTATTTTTAAAAAATTCAGATTCATTAAAAATTTAAAATTATATTGACTTCTACTTTCATCGATATGCTCATTCGTTCAAAAATGATGAAGATGATTTTTCTTGGACAAAATTTAATACCAAATATTAATGTAAAATACATCATTTCATAAATTCTAAAATAACACCTATTGAATAAAAGACTAGATAAAATTAAGATCCCAAACTGTACTCGACTATTCGTATTTCAAAAAATAAATCGCTTTGCTATCCTTCAATTACCAAAAAAACTGCTCCTGAAGAATCCAGAATTAATTTGACTCCGATCACTCTACGAGCTGATTTTTTGCAAAAATAGATTGTAATGCATTTCTGCCAAAAATAGGAAGTCATGAAAATACAACCTGACCAGGTTTTATTTTTATGATTTCCTTTCCCCCTTTTTTAACATGACGAATTATTCATCGAGAATATACTCGAAGAAGAGTATAAAAGATCAAGAAAAAAGAAAAGGCCTTACACACGAATAAATTTTTTCAAATAATGTTTTACAATGCATGCACAGATATTGTTGGATTTAAATGAAGAGATTTGGACTTAATGGCTCTGAGGCTCATTTCAGTCGAAAACCAATAATATTACCGGGAATTTCATCTCGAATTATCAATAACTGTTCAGAAAAAAACCAACGATTTAGTATTTACGTTATCTGGCCAACCTCTCATGGAATTTCTAAACAACGTGTCCTCATCAATTATCGAGTTGTCATCTTTTCGTTTATTTGAACTATATGCGGCGGGCAACATGGAAAATCGAGGTATATAATCGTTCGAGTCACGACTCGGACTCTCCGAGGTTATCATCGTAGAAATCAAATCCTTTTTAAACGATGGTTTCAACGAAGTCCACCAAGAGTTTCCTTCGTTTTCAAATTCATCAACCGTATTCGATTTGCTTGTATTGATCCGACGTGGATTAAAAGGAGCAGCTGAACTGAATTGTAAAATCTAAAATAATATAAATTTTAAAAAATATAGTTTCGAAAATTGAGACAAATAAGAAAAAAACATGAATATTTATATTCAATTTACCTCAAAAGAAGCGACCATCAGCAGCAGGCAAAAAGTAGAACAAATTAAACCACACATTTTTAAAGTAAAATCGAATGTTAAACGCAAATGCAGTGTTCCAAACGAAAAATTCGATAAGAATGTTATTACCTAGATATTCACGTCGACTTAAATAATTTGTCGCAATATATACGAAATAACGAGTGAATAAAAATACTCCACGTTTCAATTTTTAAAAAAAATATATTCCTAAAATGGGTGCAATTTGATCTATAAATTATTACAGTTTTCTAAAAATGTAGTCTATATTTTCGATTGAACTTCAACGCGAGAGACAAATATATCGATACTTCGTTTAAAAATAGGTTTCGTTTTGAATAACTTCAAAGTGAATGACGCTCAAGCGACCGAAATGCTCGAAGCAATTATAATTCAACTGTTTGCAATTAGGTACCTACGTAAGTGTATCGAAAAATGAATGTGTTTAGTTGCCTTTGACGAAATCAAGAAATATTTTCGTAGGGTTATTTTTAATTCGCGGACAAAAATAAATCGAAATGAAGGACTTTAAATAGATCAGAAAATTTGTTCACTCTTGATATCTATTCTGCGGTAATAAGTCTTCAGGTACTACATAGATGTACGTCTGCATTGTTCTATGGTATGTATGTGCACGCTTTATCATCAAGTATTAATTAATTCAGGTAGAATATTTTTTGAGTTTTTTCAAATTTGAAAATGAAATTGGGTTAAAATCTGTACCACGTCTTCAAATGTCCCACACAAATGACCCAGAACCTACATAAAATTTCTGTTTTTTATTTGGAAGTTTTTTTTCCAAAAATTCAAAAGTATTCTACTAAATCAATTTTTTTAATTTTTTTTGTTAAATTTCCTCTAAAAATCAAGAAAAAAATTTATTCGTCCCTCCACTTCGTATCAATGCTTACTGAAATTTAATTTACCTAGAAGTAAGACCATGTATGAGTTTTAATATGAAATTGACCTTCGGAAGTCAAAAATTAATTTTTGAGTTGACACTGATTTTGGGCCATTCTGAAGGAGTAGATTCAAAGGAGAACCTCAACTCAAACACAATTTTTGACTCCCATCGGTGGTTTCTTTATCCAGGCTCACATATAAAATTTTTAAAATATTATTATTACAGATATTTTCATTAAAAAATACCATTTTAACACAATCTCCATCATTATGTCATGATCGTAACACCAGGGAATTCACATCTCATTTATTAAAATATTTTTCGCTCACAACTGTTTTGATTCAATTTTTTTTTCAATTTTCAATTTTTTGGGTGATTTACTTTTAAAAGAATAGTGACATATCTACTTATTCAACAATTTTTAAAATATCAACAGATTTCAAAAACTGTGGAAGCATGGCAAAGAATTTCAATTTTAAAAAAATGAAATTTCAAGGTACTTAGTTAACTAAATTATCAGAGTGAAAATTACAATCATTTTAGGATTTTTTTCGTTCTGAGAATACATAGAATTTTTTTCACAATTCATTGCATTTCTTTTTTTCTAAAAAAAAAAAAAAAATGCCTAGCCCCAATTTCTTCAGTTTACCTCACCACACAGAGAATCGATGCAAAGGGAGTTGGTCCACAAAAAAATTAAAACTTCTAAATTTCAAAAATATCGATAATTTAACCAACAATGAGTCATAACATTAGTTAACTAAATTATCAGAGTGAAAATTACAATCATTTTAGGATTTTTTTCGTTCTGAGAATACATAGAATTTTTTTCACAATTCATTGCATTTCTTTTTTTCTAAAAAAAAAAAAAAAATGCCTAGCCCCAATTTCTTCAGTTTACCTCACCACACAGAGAATCGATGCAAAGGGAGTTGGTCCACAAAAAAATTAAAACTTCTAAATTTCAAAAATATCGATAATTTGACCAACAATGAGTCATAACAAAATTTAAACTTATTGAGCACGAACAAAACAAGAGCAAAAATTTTCGCAAAACACGTTAAAATTTTTCAATTTTTTCCAACATTTGATTTAAAAAAAAAAATTCAACAAAGACCATTTTAGAGACAAGGAGTCTATTTATAATGATAGCTCAGAATAATAAAAAAAAAAAAACAAAAAAGCAAGTTTCAAAATTTTTATGAAATTCACACAAGTATTCCATTAAAAAGTCATCAGGGGTGTCATCGTTTTCTTTCACCATTTAATATTTTTCGAAAACAAGTACACCCCCCCCCCCCAAAAAAAAAAAACTACAAAAATGAGCAAATGAGCAACTTTTTGTCAAATTTTGTGTAAATGACATAGAATCGAAAAGGGTTTGACATTTTATGGCCATCTTTCAAAATCAACAATCAAATATATTGAGCTCAAATATGTACCTATAAAAATGATTTTATTTGAGAAAAAAATTTTCTGGTGCTATAGAAACTGGTTAATACCTAATGATGAAAATTCCACGCATTTTAATGAAAAAATTTCAATCGACAATTGAGGCGTTGTCAAAGCCTTGTGTGAGAGAAGGAGCTAAGGGGTGAATCATTTTTTTTCCATATTGAAAACTTCATCATCATCTTACATGAAAAGATCGGTAGAAGGCTTATTGGTCAATAGGAAGATACATCATTTGGAGGTTTACCAGATTTTGGAATTACATTGATTTCATATTTCCATTGGTTTGGATAATGATTTAAATTCAGAATTTTGTTGAATAGTTTGGTAAGAAATTCAATTGTGTTTCTTGGAAGATTTTTAAAGATGGTTTCATCGAAAGCATCGTATCCCGGAGATTTCTTCTTTTTGATTTCATTAATAATATGCTGGATTTCGGAAGATCGAATTTGTTCAATGTTCTCTTCTAATGGAGGAGGGGAAGGAAGATTTGCTGGATAATGGAATGCTGTTGGATTACATAAAAAAAAAAGAGAAAAGAAATTAATTCTCATCCAAGTCCTTTTTTTTTTACTTATGGTTATTTCACTAGGGCCGCCGATTTGGAAAACAACCCCTCAAAAAATATGAAATTTGAATTCCCCTCCCCCACACTTTTTCATTGCTTCGGTAAATCACGGTTATGCATTTACCTAAAATAATAAGCTAGAATTTATGAACGTATGGCTTATTTCACAACCTAAAGAGATGAAATTTCTGTAAAGAAAAGGCTCCTGGCGCAGAATCCCCCATCATAAGAAAAATTGAAAATCCATCTTTCTGCTACTAAATTGATCCAATTTTGAAAAAAAAATAATTACTCAATAAATAAGTTGTCTAAAATTCACCTTTCCCGCAACCTCTTTCTCAATAATGTATTTTCAGCCCTCCATTATCATTACCTGATTGATTTTTATTACGATGATGACGTTGCGAAATCACGATTTCTTAATATCCTGTCCATTATGCTCGACATGTTTCAATCGAATTCTCCTTAATGGAGAGTAATATAACGTACCATCACTTATCTATACACTTCCCGCGATCCCTATCCGTAGATAATGAAAAAGAAAACACGTGCGAGGCGAAAAATACCAAAGTATACTTCTTTTTAAATAACCCGATGTTCGTTAAAAGTTATATATAGATTTTTCAGCCATCATCGTATTTGTATTTATTACTCGTAGTTTTTAAAAAAATAAACGAAACACCTTAAAATGCACGTAACGTACGTACGTCTACGTACATTCCGTATATAGAAAAGTCGAACCACGATAAGGGACAAAGAAAAGTCTCGGAATATTAGAAATTCAAGAAAAAGCGGAAATAATTTCGCGTACATAACAGTTCGACGCAATATAGCGGTACATACGAGGAAAAGAGAGAAAGAAAGATGAGCACCTATATACCGCTCGTAGATGGAATAATTGAACGTGGCGCGCAAACACGCCGAATACGAAAAACGTGAAAACCGCGTTTCTTTGTGTGTGTGTGCGTATTTTATCATTATATTTTTCATTCGTCGTCCTGCCTTCGTCTCCCCGCACCCACACCACGGCATCATCGTGCCATTGAAAAATGATATGTAGCGATTTTTAACATGTCATAAATTTTAATACTAACGATATCGACGCCGACGTACATCGGGTGAATTTTAAATACCTAACCGAATGCCACCTCGGCTCCGCGTCCCACACCAGCCACTTCATTTCGGTGCTGATAAATTGCATCAGCATTGGGTAATATGGTAATTAGAGAGCACGAACGTTGGCGGTATATGCGGTGTATGTAGTTTAGACTGTACCTATACTTAGACCTGGCTGCCATATAGGTACCTAAATATACGTACTTTACGAGTGTGTTAGCTCAGCGAAAACGAGACCGACCGAGCGACGCGACTACGATGAAAATAATTTTCACGCGTTTTCAAGTTTTTTTCTTTTTTCGAGTGGAAAATTGCTGGAAATATGCGACCTTACCATTAGTCGGAATTTTTTTTTCACGCCTTCTCTCTACACGCTTTGGTACTCTCGAATAGAGTGACGTAGATAAACGCGTTTTTAATTTTTTGACGTGCCCTAATGGGTATACCGCTGCACAATTGCTTTCGGCGGCGCATTTTACACGTCGCAGTCGCGTCCGGAGAAGGTTTTGCAGCTCCGAATTAGAATTCCAATTGCCTAAATCTAGAAAACAGAATGTAATTAGGTTCGCACACGGATGGATGCGAGAAGCGCCTATGACGCCGTAATGTGTTATACGAACGTATTATTCGTCGACGTGGCGTCGAATTTTGAACGTGAAATTTTTCACGTGCTTCGCGGTCAGATGTAGATACGATGGAAATTTAATTTTTAACGTGGGGTTTTTGCAAGATAGAGCGTACGATCAAGGATTAGAAGAATGAGTGGAGGGTTTTGAGAGTGAATGAATTGGTAAGATTTTCAAATGATTCATATTTTTCTACAGTTTTCAATAGGTTTTTTGATATCACTGAATGGTGCTTTATCCACTCAAAGATGAATCGTGATCGTGTCATCTTGAGCTCTTTCCCCTTTGCTACGCCAAAAATCTTGAAATCTCGTTTAGAATAAGCACAAAAATATCTTACAATGATAAATTAAAATTAAAAAAAAAAAAAAAGTAAATTGGAGAAATTTCAACCATAAAGGAAACTCTATTTTTTCAGCATAAATACAGTTAATTTCCAGTTTATTCATCGTCGGGAGGTGGCGTGCATCTTTTTCTACTTTTTTAATCTGAATCAGTCAAAATTGTCTGATGAAATCGACAGAATCATGTCAATGTAGAAATCAGTGAAAAATTTACTGATTCATTTAGTGAATTTTCATTTTTGAATCAGTAAAAATTAAATTTTATCAATGCAATCAGTAGTTGATTACTGATTCAATCGTAAAAATTACTGATTCAACTAGTAAATTAAAATTTTCACTGATTTCATTTCAGTAGTTGAGCAAAAATTAGTGTTGGGCGATTAATAATCTCTCCTGTTAATCAATTAATTTAAAAAATGATCGAATATTTTAAAAAATTTTAGCTTCCGTTGAAAACACAATTAAAGCATTCTAAATTTGAAAAAACACTGTTCAGTGAAATGTTGAGAACATTTCAATAATATGATGGCACAAATCGGTCAAATTCCGACTACTTTAGGCAGTTTATGCTGATAATTGGGGCGATTAGTAATCGATTGATCGAGAAAAGCGATCAATAATCGATTAATCAAAAAATGCAATCAATAATTCATTAATCGAAAAAGATGGTTAATAATAATCGATTAATCAAAGAAGGTGATTGATAATAGATTAATCAAAAAAGGTGATTAATGGTAAAAATAATCGGAAGAATCCAGATAATCGATTTTTAATTTTTAAAATTAGGTAAATGTACGAGTAGTAGATTATAGCCACCCTCTTCCATTTTTCATATTGCTATACAAGGTACCTAAATGGAAGAGTTTATTAGATAATTTTAATAATATTTTTTCTATTAAAATTCAGGGAATTCAAAAATAATAGGGCTGTTGAAACTGACGTCACAATTGAACTGGTGGGAAAATTTTGAATTTTTAAAGTATTTTTTTTTTCTTGCTACAAATTTTATTATTTTCTCAATTGTCATAAAACTTCATTTTTTTGGCAATAATTGATAAATTTATGAAAATTTTATATAAATACGCACGAAATGAATGATTTTTTATTTTTCCCACCAGTTCCTTATCACATTTTTTGATAAGGATGACGTAGTTCAACAGCCCTATTGAATTAATGAAAATTATTCCCTTAAAAACATTAATTATATTGCGGAAACGGTTTCAAAAAATCCAAAACATAGCAAATTATGATTTTATATAACATCTGCTTCAACTCTCTAAATCCAAATCAGTAAAATTTAACTGATTTGCAGTCAAATTTAACTGATTCCAGCATCTAGAATTGGAGCGGCCAAATTAACTGATTATCTGTAAATTTAACTGATTGAAATCAGTTAAAATTAACTGATTCATTAACCAGTTATTTTTAACTGATTTCAATCAGTTAAATTTACAGATAATCAGTTAATTTGGCCGCTCCAATTCTAGATGCTGGAATCAGTTAAATTTGACAGCCAAATCAGTAAATGTTTATAGATCAAGTCGTCGGCATAATATTGTTTTTAATTATGAAAATAATTTTTAAAAATATGGTAATTAGTTTGCAATTACCGTTATACCTTCATTACCCTTCCAATTTTATGAGGAATCCGATGGTACTATTTTCACTCAATTCAGTGTCCGAAAAATTCCTAGGTCTACGTGGGATTCGAACCTACGACCCTAACATTCCTACGTTCCTATCTACCTGTACTTAACCACTAGACTACGGGGGCTTATCTAAGCGATAGTCTTTTAAAGTAGTATATTATATTTGTGATTACAATGTTCTATGAGAGACATGTATCTATTATTTATGTATTTCAAAAAAACTTCGTTGCTTTGTTTAAGGACCTCCATACATGTCTTTTAATTTCAAAATTTTGAGGGTTCAATTATAGGTAAATGATTTTTTCAAAACGTGTTCCATTTCAACTATTCTCAAGTTTGAATTTTGAAGGCACTTGGTTTCTAGGAATTGTTTTATTGTTTATTCAAAAAATACAATTTTTTTCATCACTAAAAATAATATTTTTAGAGATGAAATGTATATATTATATACATTCAAATTTTCGTGATATTTTCAAAAATTATTTTTTTATGTGAAATTGTAAAATTTTTCAAGAGTAGAATTTATTATCAAAATGTATTCAACGTCTCGGCAAATTCATAAAACAAGCCCAGGTCGATTCTTCAAGTCTAAAATTTTTCCCCTTAATTTTTTTCAAATTTCAAGTGTTTGTCAATTTATCAAGTTTGAAATTTTTTCATCAATCTTTCCAACATAAAATTTTTAAATTCAAAGTTTTCAAGTTTGAAAAATGTTGAGGAAAATGATAAAAAAGTTTTAAGACCTTGAAAATATTTTATGTTGGAAAAGTTTGGTAAAAGAAATTTCGAACTAGAAAAATTGACAAAAATTTTGGAATTTGAAAAAAAAAGAAAAAAATCTACACTTAGAAAATGAACGCTGTAAAGTTCAAAGTTGTCAGAAAAAATTTTAGACTTGAGAAATTGACTTGGGCCTGTTTTACAAATTTGCCATGACGTCGAAAACATTTTGATAAAAAACATTCATTCTTGAAAAATTTCACATAAAAAATTGACGTTAAAAAAAATTGTGGACCGTAAAAATTTTGATGTTTTGAAAAAAATTTGGGGAACAAATTTTGGCCTTGGAGTTGGAATATAAACATTGAAAAAAAAAACGTTTAGGAAAAAATGAAAACGTAAGTAATCAAAGTCGATCTAAAATCACTTCATTCCTATTTTACCGGAAAAATAGATACTTGAAATGTTAGCAAAAACCAGGCTCCCAATATCTCCGCAACTGAGAAAATAAAGACTTTCCTAAAAATTCTGGGTCTTCCCAGTCTAAAAATGTGTGAAAATAAGGACCCGAAAAGTGTGCTGAGCCTGTTTTAAAAATTTGAAAAAAATGTATTTTATAAATAAATTTATTTAAAAAATACATTTCTTTTCAAATTTTTCAAACGAGCTCAACGCACAACACCATGTGTTACTGTGCTTTGCGCATGTGCAACAGTGCAGGTGGTACCATAAAAATTAACTGATTCAAACAGTGATTTTCATGAACTGCCAACTAGCAGTAAAATTTTTTCAATGTACTGAAAAAAACCAGTGAAAATATGTGTAATTGAATCAGTACTTTTCAAATGAACTGGGAATCAGTTAAAAAGTACTGATTTCAATAAATTTTAACTGATTTGCAGTTAATTTTACTTATCAATTCAGTAAAATTTATTTTACTGGAATGAATCAGTTATATTTTAACTGATTTGGATTTAGAGAGAAGACGTAACTCACAGAATCATTTACTCGAATGATTTCAATCACTTTTCTGCGCTCGAAAGTCGAGAAAATTGAATATTTATGGTTCCCCGTCGACCTTTCCTCTAAAAAAACTTTTAAGAAAACCTGCATTATATTCTACATTTTCAGACGGCTCGAATTCTCCGATACTCTAAAATAATCATCCGACGACTAGAAAAATAAAAATATGCATCACAACATCGGATCGAATAAGTTAACGTAATTATAATACTTCGCCTGGTTCAAATTATTACAATATTCGACGATTAAATACAAACAAACTACGCTAAAAATTTGTTTTTTCTACTCGCAATATAAACACAAACACCCTCGAAGAAATCAACTCATTGTAGGAAATTTTCCACCACATTGCAGCATCCGGCAGGTTAATTTTTCAAAGTGTTGAATTTTAAATTTAAATAAATTTATCATTTCGCGAATACCGCGAGTTACAAAAGAAAGAAAGAAAAAGAAAAACGAGGAAAAACCGAACGTCATTTGGCGTATTTCCCGCACCGTTGGAATGAAAATAATAGAAAAAAATCTTATACCGAACTGACACGCAGCTTTCAGTTCGTACCAGTGGGACGAGTGAACCAACAAAGAAGGCTTTTAACGGACTACGATGAATAATTCTCTAATTGATAATCGTTTGTGCTTATACAATCTTGACTAATGTTAATGAAAGGCCTACGGGTACATGAGCAATACGTTCAAAGGCTGAGGAAAGTTTTGTCGTCAACACGAGTTGAATCTATGTCGAATTATCGGATTAGAGATTTCAAAAATAGGCCATAAATAATCACGTAATGGATAATTGGATACCGCAGGTATTTGTTATGGTCAGACCTAAAGTCTCAATTGTACACCCGCTCTCTAAATTTGAATCAGTTAAAATTGACTGATTAAAAAGCTAAAAGTGTGCAACTGTAGAAATCAGTGAAAATTTTACTGATTTAACCAGCGAATTTTCATTTTCGAATCAGTAATTTTTTTCAACTACTGAAATGAATCAGTAAAAATTTTAATTTACTGATTGACTCAGTAATTAGGTAATCATTTATTGCATTTAAATTGAAATTTTTACTGATTCATTTCAGTAGTTGAAAAAAGATTACTGATTTAAAAATGATAATTCACTAATTGCATCAGTAATTTTTCACTGATTGACAGTCAAATTTCACTGATCAAATTGCACACTTTTCGCTGTGTAATCAGTCAATTTTCAGTTTTTTGACTTGATTCAGATTTAGGTAGAGAGCGTTCAATTCAAATGTTGAAAGAAATTTTATGATTCAAGACTGAAATGTGAAACTTTGAAAATAGTCTACAGTTCAACTTGCGAAAAGTGTTCATTGGCTTCGGCTCAAAATTGTCAAAAATTGTCCTAAAAATTATTGGGTCAACATTATCAACTCTCTTAATTTAAATCAGTCAAGAATGCCTAAATTGACTGATGAAATAGAGAAAATCAAGTCACTGATAATCAGTCAAATTCCACTAATTCCCCAGTTACTCAGCGCCATTTTACTGCCAATCAGTGAAAAATCACTGATTCAAATAGTGAATTTTGATTGTTGAATCAGTAAAAATTAGTTGACTGATTAAAATCAGTAAAAATTTACTGATTCAAATCAGTAAAAATTTACTGATTCAAATCAGTGAATTTCCACTGCTGAATCAGTAAAAAAAAACCACTGATTGAATCAGTAATTAATTAACGATTGAATCAGTGAAATTTTATTTTTACTGATTCAGTAGTGAAAATTCACTGATTGAATTGTAATTTTTTTTACTGATTCCTATAGTGACTTGATTTTGTCGATTTAAATCAGTCATTTTTGACTGATTCAAATAAAGAGAGAAGCATTTAGTGAAATGTCACTCTATTTTCATAGTCTCTTTATTTGAATCAGTCAAAAAATGACTGATTTAAATCGACAAAATCAAGTCACTGTGGGAATCAGTAAGAAAAATTACGATTTTATCAGTGAATTTTCACTACTGAATCAGTAAAAATTAAACTTCACTGATTCAATCAATGAAATTTTTTTGCTGATTCAATAATGAAAATTCATTCACTGATTTGAATCAGTGAATTTTTACTGATTTCAATCAGTCAACTAATTTTCACTGATTCAACAATCAAAATTCACTGTTCTATTTGAATCAGTAATTTTTCACTGATTGGCAGTAAAATGACGCTGATTAACTGGGGAATCAGTGGAATTCGACTGATTCTCAGTGACTTGTTTTTTTTTTATTTCATCAGTCAATTTAGGCATTTTTGACTGATTCAAATTAAGAGAGTAGGTCAGATGCCAATTATTGAATGATACATAATTGAAAATCGACCAGATTTCGGGTTCAAAGTTGCTCAAAAATTCTGAAATTACATTGCAACAAGTTTTTTTGTTCTGCTTGTAAAAATTTCAACTCATCTTGATAATCACATGCCATTTGTTTGAAAACACTCAAAAACTGGTCTGTGCTCAAAAATTGCTCAACAAATTTTTTGTGTCTAATGTCCAATCCATCAAGTTTTTGGTGAAATTTTACTTCATTTTTAATGGTCGGATGCCAATTATCGGATAATATTTGAAAATTGATCCGATTTCAGGCTCAAAGTCGCTAAAAATAGCTGAAATCCTATTTTTACAAGAATTATAGAACCAAGAATCAATCAAAAAATTGCACTTAACATTCGAATCAGGGAAACGATTTTTTGTACATCTGAGACCTGACTAACACTCTACATGTGTTTTCAAAACACCCAACCGTTCCAAAAAAGGCAGAAAAAACTAACCTCATGCACTCGTAAAAGAAACATTCAACCTTTGCGAGGCCATAAATTATCAAACATTTCGGGTTTCTCGGTATTTAAATGACCATTACGATGCGATGGTTTTTCACCATAACTCGATGCCTTCTCCCCTCTCTGGTAATTATTTTCTCTCTTTCTTTCCCACGCCCAACGAAGAAAATCTCTTCGTCTATCAAACTTACTTCTTTTTCTCTTTCCTCATCGAATCGTGTGTATTACCACGCGGTCTCTTCCGAATACGCCGAATTCCGCAATAAAAAACCGGATAATGTTAAAATGGACTGTAAAAAAAATACGATGTAGTAAAAAACCCTTTATAACGGTCATTTCACTTTTTCTCCTTCCTTTTTGGCTGGCTGGCTGGTTACTCGTTTGTAATACATTCGATTTTTCAGCCTTATAAAAAACCACGCGAGCGTTAGATAACTCGTTGAAAATTACGAGATTAAGGAAATGTAAATGGGTAAATAATTTCATAAATTTTGTTATACCACGAACAGAAGAGCGTAAAAAACCCCGAGTTTTTTTTTTCTCCATTAGAAATTTCTTATTTCGTACGTACTACGTGCCACAATACGACGAAAAATTTCAACGTTGTCAGTGTTTCTGAAAATGCCATCGTACTACAGCTGCCATGATATATGTGTTTTTTTCTTTTCCAATCCTTTGGTTTCCTGGCCCCTCGTCCAGCTTCAATTATGATGCATGACTTTGAGACGTAAAAATGACGCAGCTCTTTTAACCCTTCACCGTTTCCTTGGCCCTGGATATGTCCCTTTCTTATACCTAATCTCTCTTCTCGATAGCGGTTATTCGCCTTTGCCAAGCGAATACCCGAACCGAACGTTGGTAATTCCGACGTTGGCGATATTGTTTTAAAGGGCGTCGTTAATGGAGCTTCGTGTATAACTATATAAAATATATTTCTGTGCTAATCGACTTTTTCATTCTTTGTGCCAGCTGTAGATTAGGTACCTACGTGAACCTTTTAAAAGCACGGCGAAAATTTTCACTCGGTGTACACGCCGACACATCTCTATAGCTTTGGACACCGCATCGCTCGTTTTAAAATACTATATAATAATATACGCCAAGCGCATTATCGCCGCCTCCGTCCTCGGCCATTAAAGTATAGAATAATATAGCCAGAAAACCGGCTGGCTGGCGAAATAATCAACGCCGCTGCGAATGGCGATGGCTGCAGAAATAAATTTATAAACTCGCTCTGTTATAATGCTGTTTGGTGTTTCGAAAAGTACCTACCTACATATCTAGATATACCTATACCATCCGCAATGTAACCCCAAACCCCCCCCCCCCCACTTCCAGGCTGGCACACCTTATTGTATTTCTCTACTTACTTACGCTCGATTCCTAGCGAAAATGTTACAACTTTCGTACAAATAAAGACAAATGTATCCTCTCGAGGGAAAAATTTGTCCGTTGAAAAATTTTCCATGTATTTAACGAAAAGAACTTGTACATAAGAAAAGTCCCCTGTCCTATGCCCCTGCCTTCCAATATTTTCCATCTCTCAACGAGAACGACGAAACAATTCACGCGTTTATAAGAGGTTTAGCTTTGTATACCGTAGGCAGCCTCGACGACAGTCACATTTAACTTGTACACGTTTCGTCGTCCTGCTCCATTCTAACCCATTCCAACGAAGAAAAAATTTTCTAAGGTCGTGTGGTCATTGTACGTTGTAAAAGCTCGAAGACACGAGAAAAATAGGCAGGGTGGTTTGAGCCTGAATCGCGACCCGACCATCGTTTACTAAAAATTTTCCCCCCTTATTTATTTCGTTATATACTAAATTTCTTCTTTTACCAAGTTTAGCAGGGAAAAAAACCGAAGTAACCGAGCGAGCAATTTCAACTTTTCAACATCTCGATATAAAGTACGAATTTAGTTTTAAAATGGACCGCAATAAAGATGAAGAGTAAGCATAAGGCGAATGAGATGTTCGGATTTTTAGTTGAAAAAATTTTCAACTTTTTTTTCGGTTTCATTTCGTTATTTTCCAAATACGTTTACTTACTCGTCGCGTAGAATGATTATTGTGCAAGATGCGAGATGAGTAAAAGGTTGTCGCCGAAAACCACTTATAACGTGGTTGGAGGTTTTTTTTTCCTATCCCCTGGTTTCGTGAAAACTTCTCGAGATTTTCAACATTATACCGTTGTACCACTTTCATCATGTACTTCGGTTAGTAATTCGTTTCGAGTACGTGTCGTAGGTCGCACTTGTACAGTTAGGTACTCGTTTTCTAACGTTTTATACGATGAAACGACATTGTAAATATTCGTTTTTCAAGGGCGTAGCGAACATTACCAGTTGGCTCGAAGACATTGAGAATGATTTCAAAGTATTCCAAGGGCATTGAACATATTTTCCGAATGTTTCAAGGGTAATGAATTTTACTTCGGGTTGAGGGTCATACTGAACAGATTCTAAATATGAATTATGCAGAAAATTTTACAATGAATGTGGTACTTGATTTTAATGAGAAATGAATTTTTTTTTCAAAAATAATTGAAATTCCTTTTCATTTAATTAATCTGCATCCAAAAAATACATCAAATGGGCTGATTTTTTTAAAATTTCGCTATAATTAAGTGGGTAGATATAAGTTATCAAAATAATGAGAGGGCCAACAAAATTTGATGGAAAAAATTAAACTGAGATTTTTAAAAATACTTAGTTAATAACTTGATGAGTAGAAAATTTTTGGAAACACAGAGTGGACCATAATCAATAATCGCTTTCAGAATGTTCTTTCATTGAAAATGTGAAGAACCAAACGTTGAGAATTTTCTGGAGGAGAGGAATTTAAACTATTTAAAAAAAAAAACTCATTTCTGTTTTAAGAATTTATTCTGATGGCTTTCAATCTTCTGTGTATAAATGAATTTAGAAGTAAAAATTAGGGTTCAAAATATGTCCTTTACAGGTAACAACGAATTAAAAACGTGTCATTTTTTCAACATTTTTTAAAAGTAAAAATTTTCGTTTTTGATTTTTTTTTTGGTAATTTTATAAGCGAAAAGATGATTTGAATTGATTTTCGAATCTAATCTGACCTAAGGTGGGATGTCGGAGCATCAAAATTTTCAAAATGAAATATTTGGGATAGAAAAATCTTGTGATTTCTAGAATTAAATTCTCAAAAATCGAGTGAATACTGGTGAGGAGAAATCTGTAGAAAAAATTAATGGATTTTTCAATCATCAAAAAACGGAGTTTTCAAAGAGAAAAGAGAAAGATGAAAGTGAATAATAAACAGAAACTAAAGCGAAGAAAGGAAAACCAAAAAATCGATTATTCTCGAAACTCTGGTGAAAATTTCAGACTTTTTGATGATGAGGAGGGAAAAGAGTAACGTCAAAATTATAGGTTTTTTTTATTCGCGATAAATTTTCCAAAAACAGAATTACTTACATAAAAAGCAAATGTTCTGAAATTACCACTTTTTTAAAAAAATAAAACGTCAAAATTGAAAAAAAAAAAAAAAAAACAAAAAAACATAGAAGTCTGATAATCAAAAATTGAACAAGAGAACAACCTAATTTGAAGTATTCTTTCGATGAATATATTTTTGTGGTTAGGCACATAAGTTTTTCCCACCCAAATTCCGAAAGGAAATTAAAGTAAGTAGGTAAGTAGGGTTATTCAGAAAATTCAGAAAGTTGAAATTTTCGAAACTACATTTCAAATTGGAAAATTGATTTTTTGACAGTCTAACTATTTTCCTCTTGTAGGTACAAATGAATTGACGAATTGAAATACAAGCGCTTTCAATGCTCTGGAGGAATGAATGATAAGGGGAAAGGAGGGTCGTCAATAAAAAAATCCTTACAATGATCTAATAGTGAAATTTTCTTTGTTTGGTAATTTCCAATGCGGATAAAGTTATGTTGGAATTTTTCAAAAATTCTTATTTTTGTTCTTCCGTCAAAGAAATAAAATACAAATGCATAATTTCTTCATTGATACAAATTTTTTTTAAGAGATGGGGAAGAGGTGAAAATTTGTTAAAATTTGTAATAATTAATATTTTCCAGCCAAGAAGAAAAACTAGTTTTTTTAAAGTTTTTTTTTTTTTATACTGGGCGTGTATAATTGCCAAGATTTTTACGCTAGAATTGAATTTTATTTTCTTATCCAATGCATTGGAAAATCAAAATTCAACATTTCTCTGTTCAATTGTATGTATTATCAAAAAAAAAAAAAAAAAGAAAAAAGAAAAAGAAAAAAAGAAATACGAAAACAGAAAACAAAAATTTGATATTTTCAGACTTTTTGGTGCACTGAAAAAAAAATATAATAAAATTTATCCAAAAAAATAATAACGCGTCCCAATTCTCAAATAGGTAAAATTTATCATTTTTTTGAATAAAATTTATTTTTTTTGGTAAAATTTATTAATTTTTTTGACAAATTTTATTATTATTTCTGATAATAAATATTATTTTTTAGAACAAATTTCACCTATTTTGTGAATTGAAACACGTTATTATTTTTTTTGAATACATTTTATTATTTTTTGATTAAAATTTATCATTTTGGTAAAATTTATTAATTTTTTTGATAAAATCTATTTTTTTTTTGATAAAATTTATTATTTTTGGGGTAAAATGTATTCATTGTTTTTTCCGTGCTATGGTAAATTTTTGAAAAGTTTTACAAATTTTCATTCATATTTCAAAATTTTTTCATAATTTTTTTCAATTTGAAACAAGCGACTAGCTCTTGAAAATTTTCAGAACACCTCCAAGCACAAGACCTAATCAAAATGAAACTTTTATAAAATAATTTATCAATTTTATTTCCATTTATTACAAAACTCATCTTCATACAACAACTCAGCCGAAAAAAATGGTTTAATAACAAAACCAATGAATCCTTCGAACAAAAAAATTCTCAACTCCAATATCGCTCGTACATCATCAGCAAAAAGCCTTTTCTCATAGCCTGGATACAAATTAAAAACCTCCATTTAAACCACCAAGGTACTACTAACAAGAATAACATACTGAATCGATGAAACACAATACGAATCATTTACAGATGCAGTTCGATGAAATTACAATACCATATTGAGGAATGTTGATTAGTTGTGTGCTCTTGGAGCGAAGACTCAGTTGAATTGTGTATTGAAACAACACATACGAACCACGTTACCCGATCTTCGATACAAAAGGTGGCATTAAGGTGTAAATAATAGGATTACTCTTCATCGCTTTGATGTGATTCTTAATCCGTCTCGTAGAGAATAATGCAATTCCTGCAATCATCCGTTTGTATATCTTTAAAGGAGGAAAACAAGCTGGTTTTTTTTGCAAACGCTGTGCTGCCACGTGAACTTGTATTCTTCTCTATTTCGATTCATTTCGTTACATACGTGTGCAATTAATCGAGAACCAACATCGGTAGGTAAAACAAGAATGGCGGAGGCGGAATGGCAAATTACAATTTATAGCTTGGCTTTTACCAGCCATACAATTCATCTCGTTCAAATTACTAAAGCGAGGTACACTACACGCCGAGCATATCGAATAAACACACGACTCCAAAGCAGCTTTCCAAATCACATAATAAAAGTTTTCTCACACCTTATTGCCTACTACGACCGATCCGAGGCGTCAGTTTAAGGAAAAAATCGTCCATTTTCTTCCTCTCTGTCGCTAGGCGTCCGTCTGTTTCTTAGACGTTGCTTTTCCAACACATGCACGGTAGAAAAAATATCAAATAATTTCGTTTTAAAAGGTACTTCAGCAACGAGATATTGAAAAAGAACCTTCCAATTCCATTTACAAGTACTATTTTCTTCGTGTATAGGCTTACATTTGAATTCGAAACGGTCCCCTTTTCCGCATCCACCTCTCAACTCATCGCTGAATAATGTGCGATGGCACATCGAGACTCGCTATTCATAAAATTTACTTCAAATGTTACTCGAATACTTCCTTTCGTCGTTAAATTAGGAAAAAAAAGAACAGCGAAAGAACGAACGAAGAAGGTTACTTTAAGGTGAAAAATGGCGGCAGCTTGCTGTATCAGATCATTGTCCATGAGTATATGCCGTCAATTAAAATATAATTACGGAGACTCCGCAGTCGACCCCTTCGAACCGTAATTTCTTTCGCGTTTTTTGTGAGAAAAATTAAAGGGGAATCACTTGGGTGACTTCTTTTTTGGACACTCGTCGAATGGAACAGTTTCTCATTTGGATTTCCTTGTAATGCTTGGTTATCGAGTTGCATGAATGTAGATCCAACTTAAAATATCGTCTGTGGAGTCCCTTTCTCCTCCTTTTCAGCAACGAAAATAATATAATGTTTAGAAGGTGAAAATGTCACCTTGTAGCACTGATTCGCAACCTTCTGTAAAAGTATGGTACAATATTTAGTCGAATTCAGAGAAGAAACACGCGATTTAAAAAAAAACAATATTGTTACAAAACGAGCGTTAAAATAACCACCTATTTTAGGATTTAAAAAACGATCCAATTACGAAACCTCTGCGTGTATAATTTTGATAATAAATGATAATAGGTTTTAATGGCATACTTTTCTCTTTTTTGTTGCAGTGGGTATAAGAGCGACTGCCGATAACACTGGATATAGCCGAGAAATCAAAACTGTAGACGTTACGACGGAAATATTAGCTGCCATGAATGAACTAGAAGCCACATTTCCACCTTTACAGCCTGCCTATTTCATAACGAAAAATTCCAGCGTGATAATGGCTCAGACCGGTAGCATAGCCAGGATACCTTGCGTCGTTAAAAATTTAGGCGAAGCAACAGTAAGTGCGTTATTGTTTTTAAGGAATAACTTTTTTTTCCAGCCCACGTTCTCAGCAGTAGTAGCTACAGCCGTAGACTATTTTTTAAACGTTTTTTTTGCTCGTCTTAGCTTCCCTGCTCTCTCGCACGAGCCCCATTATCTAGTCGACTACGTGATTAACGCTAAATGAAGATTCGAGTTTAAAAGCAGCTCTCGCTCGGATCAGCTCGCAGCGTCAACAAAAATTACGGATTTCCTTCTACGAGCTTTCTCCCCGTTTCTTTTTTTGTGCTAATAAAAGAAAATTATTTTCGTTTCTTTTTCACTTCTAAGACTTGTACATATATTAGGTTGTATTACATCTCGCTTGGAGTGAACTTTTCATTCTCAGTTTGGCGGATATTTTTTTGAGCGAATTTTATTCTAAGCGAAGAGTAAGATGTTGAGTTATTAAAGCAAGATGAAAGAATGAAGGAGAAAATTTTTCGTAAGAAAATAACCCCAGGAATGATGAAATCGTATTTACAACACAGCTGACGCTCCTTTCATGCCAAAAAAAAGGAACTCATTGCTCATTGATTACAAATCATTAAAAAACGATGACCTTTTTTTATTTTTCTTCTTTTCACAACCAATCCTCAAAATCCAATTTAATATTTAAAAACACAGCACATCTTGCCAAATTAAAAAATTGAAGGGGCAGTTACCAAAGAAAAATCAAGTTCTTGCGAAATTGGCTACACCGTCCCCCATGCAACCTTTTCCAGAGGGATGCCTCAAGTTCACAAGCAACCAACAGCATTAATCTGTATTTTTTTTCATCCTGTTTTCACATCAGTTCATTATCAATTTCAGTAGGTATTCAATATCGATGAGATTTCCATTTCGATGGTCAAGTTCAAATTTATTCCGAATTCAAATTTTTTCAATTTTAATTTTTTTTTGAAGCTGTATTAAATTTTTAAATTCTTCCATAATTTTTTAAAATTTGAATTTTCTAAGAATTTTTTCACCTTTGATTTCTCTTTTTACTTTAATTTTAACAGTTTTTCTTCTATATAGGTAATTACTCTGAGTTTTTTTAAAAAAATGCTGGAAACCATAAAATTGAAAATTGAAAAAAAAATTCTAGAGAAACAATTTTACAATATTGAAAAAAAATTAAAATTATTGAAAACAATTGCAAAAATTTTAAAAAAATGAAAATGAAAAAATTGGAATGAAAAATTCAAGTTGAAAGAATTGAATTTTTAATACTGAAATTTTTTCCTTTCTTTTTATTCAGTATTTTTTCTAATTTTTTCAATTTGACAATTTCCAAAATATTTTATGGTGGAAAAATCTTAAAGTTGATACAAAATAGGAAATAAAAAAACGTGAAATTGATTCAAATCCAAAAGAATGTCTTTGTCTTGATTTTTACACCAAATACAGCAAAGTGCCCACGTCCCGGTAAAATTGCATCATAAAAAAGCACGATTTCAACATTTTTCAAACATCCCGCGAATTTTTCTCGGGGGAGGGGAAAGAGGAGGGGGATAAAAGCATCGGATGAAAAAACACGGTGTCTATTAAATCGGAAAAATTTAAATTTTTGCCATTTTCTCAATTTTTTTAATCGTCGTATGCTTAGGATGAGTAAGAACGACTAATTACTCAACTTTTCCAATGACTTTGGGAACAGAGAAGCAAAGCAGTACTTTTTACTTTCATTTCTGCTCAAAATTGAGTCAGGAAACTTTCTTTTGTTCATAAGAATAAGAATATAATTTTTCTAAAAAATTTCATGACGGTGCTGTCAACAGCATCACGACTTTTAGAGTCTGAAAATAAGTCAAAAAATTGTTGGTCACAAAAATAAGCTGCAATTGATCCATCTAACCTTCTCTCCCCCCCCCCCATAAAAAACAAAAAGTACCTAAGAATTCTTGTATGTCAATAATGATTTTTCACAGATAATATGGCAGGAATTTTTCATCGAGACTTTTACAAAAAATCAATTTTTTATATTTTTAGAAAATTTGCGATTTCTATTCAACTTTATGCTATTTTTGTCAAACTTGGAAAAATTCTCACAACCCAAAAAAACCTCCCAAATGAATCTAAACAAAATTAAATTTTAAAACATGAATCATTCACTCACCAAATAGTTCTACGTGTTTCTTCAAAAAAATTAAAATATCATCATCTGAAACAGAAAAGAAAATATGCCAAAATATAGAAATGAATACTTACACAATGCACAAAAATTTGAAATGATTCATTCAAATGAAATAATGCAATTTAAAGTACTCGGATTACAAACGCGTATTTCCAATACAACGATAAATCTCCCAGCACCAATGAAACAGAAACACTCATAAAATAACTTTTAAAAGAATCACTCTGACGGTAAATAAAACTCGACTAAAATACTCTTCACTTTAAATTGCAACTAAACTTAATCTAAGAGCACCCACCCCGCGATTTCTTTCCCTTCATCTAACAACTTACTTGGTATTCATTGATTTCGCACCGCAATACTTTCAACTTCGTAATTATTTTTCTCTTTACCAAAACACAATATCTTCGATAAAATGAGAAAAAAGTGGTAAAAAAAATACTAAAACGAAAAGAGCTGTTATCTTCGAAAAATACAATCGAATTTCAATGAATTTTATCCCCTAAAGGATGGTCATCCATATTTGAAACGTTCCAAAACAGGAATCCGTTGGTGGAAAAAAAAACCATCTTTAATAACCTTGAAATAAAAATAATAATTTTTCCAAACGAAAAAAAGGGGTTAAACTCGTGTTATTCAAAATTCTACATTTGTTTACGCTCGACAGGTTGAATAAATTGCCAACATTCCGCTCGAGGGTACATTAAACGTTGCCGATCAAGTTGCTAAGATAATTTTCCGTGTATATTTAGGTGAAGAAACGAGCACTCATTAAAAAGTCGCTTTGGAACTTTTTTTTCAGAAAAAAACAAACTTTTTAATCGTTTCGAAAGAAAAATACACTTACACAGTCTTAAAACTTTATTAAAAACGCGAGTTACTTTGCACACGATCGAGTTCATAAAAATTCAACTTTTTCGTCGCGTTTTGTAAAAAAAAAAAATTAATTTACCGATAAAGTATCGAATCGACCATTTTTACCTCGTTCTGATAAAGTACTGGTACCAGACGATTCGCCATCATTGAAACAAAAGGTGTGAAATAATTAAATTGGTTGTTTTCTATTTCCTTTTTTCTTTTTTTTGTTGGTCTGTGTTGGTCGTGGTCTGGAAAACCGACGACCTCGATGCGAATTTGACGTTTATGTTTTATTTATAGAATCATCGTTCGTATATCAAACGTTACGGCTTCAATTTCAAAAATAAATTACCACCGAGACGTCGCTGTTTTTATGGAGCTTTTAGTTAATTTTTTAAGAAGCCTTTCGTACGAAAGAAAAATGGTTGAAAAAAATAGCTAAGTAGAATACTCGTATTACTGCCCTATTGACAAAATCAGAGCAGCGTTTACGCCGGCGTAAATATGACACTACCTAAAAACGCGTTTACGCCGGCGTAAATGGGGGCGGAGTCGCGTATACGCCTCCAGAATAGCGTTTTTCTAGACCGCGTATTTCGTAGAACGCGTTTTTCAGACCGCGTATTGGTGTGAAACAAGTTGCATATTCGCACTTGCAAGGAATTGTTTGGAATCTACCTCGTACAAAAAAAAAAATAAAAGAAAACCGGTTTGACGAATATCATCCTTAATTTACCATCCGGGTGTATCCGAACGACCAAGTTTACAGGAGCACGCCACCACATCAGGTTGAATGTTAGGTCTAGAAAACAGTACTTTGACGACTTAAACAAGGAGTCCGAAATTTTTTTTTTTCAGTTCTGATTAAATTTTATCATTTAATTTTTTTATTTAATATTATGATTAAATGTAAGCATTTGAAGCATGTTTGACAATTTTCTGTCCCTCCAGTCAACAGCCAAAACCCTATTAATTATGAAAAAATACTGAAACTCAGGGAAATCAAAAATTTTACACTTGATTTCCACTGATACGACTAAATCAAATTTTTGAGGACGTCGAATACAAAGTTGGCAATATTGTTCTTTACTGATGAAAGGGTTGGACTGAGAAGCGGCAAGGTGGAGGGTGAAACATTTAAAAATGGAAAACAACCGTTCGGAGGTTATACAGTATAATACAATGTACCACTTTTTGCATACTCCATTTAAATCAGGCATATTCGTTGTTCTTAGTTACTCAATTGAAATCTCGAATACTTAATTGAGCAGAATAAGGGTAGCCACTGTTATGCAGCATATGTAGCAAAATGCTACACTCACTTACAACCCGCTCAAGGCTCAACTCGCTTCTCCCAAAAACTTGTCTGCTTCATCCAGAAAATTTTCACCATTTTGAAAGTCTTAAATAACCTGATAAATATAACTTTTCTATATAGTTTTGGCCTCACGTCAGTGAAAGTGTGAAAGTATTATTTTGATTTCCTAAAACTTATTTTGGGCTTTGAAAATTACATTTTTTGAAAGCAATTTCGCCTCATCGTATCTATATAATTTTGGCAATGACTTCAAAATGAAAGCGGCGATCCTTTATTCAAGCTTATTGAATTAAAATACCCATCTTCGTCTTGAAACTGCTCTCAAATCTTATCTTGAGAGAGAATACAAATCATATAATCGTTATCAGTGGCGTCACGAAGTAATGTGTGTTGGGGTGCTCCTCAAATTTCACCAATATGCACTTTTAACTTTGAACATTAATAACTGTCGTTCGCTTGCCGGAAAATTCATCAAATTTGCACCATTCTGTAGAGAAGTTCACGTACATCATTTTCCTTACCACAAAAATCATTTTGTAACCATGGGATGGTCTGGGGAGGTCACCCTGCGCTCGTCACACCTCCGCATGTAACATACCTACTTACCCGCATATCATCAAATTGAAGCCCCCCCCACCCCGCGTGCAAAGTACTTCAAGAATAATTCAAATAAAATACCAATTTTTGACCAAAAAACATGCTATGTATGTATTTTTTCTTTATGAAGGGAGTTGCGTTCTAGTGAGTAGGTAGGGTCAAAGAATTAAATTCATTTCACACATTTCCGTGATGATATTTTTACGTTTGAGAGATAAAGGTGACAAGGGTGAGGGAGAGGTTGAATTTAATAAAATGTACTTAGTTTTATCATTTTAATATGAAAAATCATCGATTAAATACACACGTACACGTGAAATAACATGTTGAAACAACACGCTAAATTGTTCATAAAATGATTTCAAAAAATTCAAGAAAAGTGATTCGCAAAAATATAGTTTTTGAAAGTATAATTTTTGGTTCAAATTTCAGCCAAAACAAAAAAAAGTAGTAAGCATCCTTCTAGAGTATGCTTTTGAGATGAAATGATGCAATTTCCGAGAGTGAATCGATTGCCAAATATTTTCAAGAATCGAGTCAGAAATTCTGAGTAATGTGTAGACTTTGGTACCAACCTCATACCTCCCTGTATACGTACACTTTGGAGCACCTGTGATTTTATGAAATAAGATGTTACTTACTTCAAATTCATTCCATCTCTATAAACCCGGTAAAGTTATGTTTAAAATTAAGCCAAACAAAGTGTAAACGCCTCTTCCCAAAAAAGTACCTACCTAGACCTACTACACTGCATCACTGATTTCATACACATACAAATTTTGTAGACGATAAATAATGAAAAATTTATTTAAAATTTAACAATCTTAATCTACATTACATCAAAAATCTGAATCTACATTAGGATGGAGTGAAATAAAAACATATCTTGGATTTCGACCAAATTTGGTGGGGTGGTTTACTTTGAGTGGGAGACCTATTGCATTCATATACTACGTATGTAATCATTAACAGGAAACTTTACTGAAAACAGCAGCCATTCCAGGTCATAGCACAGCCGGCAAAGTATCACTAATGATGAGAGAAATGTTTGATTATGCAATAGCAGAAGTGTATAGGTTACGCGGTACCAGTACAAAGCTATCATTTGAAAAATCAAAATTGAAGCCCCAGGGGCAAGTGGGGGAAGCAGGAGGTGCTCAAAGTACACCTCCGTTTGCAAAAAAAACGCTGTTTCTGTGTTTTTCAATCAAAAAAATTACGTGAGAGGCTGTCGTAGCACTTGAAAGTTGCAATTCCAGTTTCTACGTCTCCCGAACCATCGCCTTCCTTCTCCGATCAACACTTAGAGCGCTCCCAGAGGGTTGAACAGCTGAGGATTGCAATATAGGACTGATACAAAATTGTGACGCTGCGATGCTGAAATGATTTATTTTTCATCAGGAAATTGAACGAAAATTTTTTTGAAACCACTAAAAGTAAATATTGAAGAAAAAATTGAATATTTTATGTATCATTCTGTGCAGCCAACAGCGAATCGTAAAATTCTAAAATGCGGAATTTATATCAAAGTTACGTTGATTATTTTTCGCCGAAAAATATTATGTATTTTTTTCAATCACAGTATGATAGGTATTTTGGAAATTTTTGAAAAATTTTGTATTTAAGTGCAGCCAGTTACAAATTGTGACGTGCGACACTATGGAATTTACTTGATAAAAAATTTAATCCTTGATCGACCTAACTACCAGTGCCGCACGTCACAATTTTTAACGGGCTGCACTGACATTCAAGATTTTTCAAAAATTTCCGAAATACCTATACTACTGGTGATTGAAAAAAAAATACATAATATTTTTCGGTGAAAAATAATCAACTTAAATTTGATATAAATTTCGCATTTTGGAATTTTACGATTCGCTGTTAGCTGCACAGGTGTATAAAATATTCGAAGTTTCTCTTCAATATTTACTTTCAGTGGTTTCAAAAAATTTTTCGTTCAATTTCCTGACGAAAAAAATCATTTCAGCTTCGTGAAAATTTTGTATTATTCAAATATTGCAATCTGTAACTTTTCAACCCCCTGGTAGTGCTCTGAGTTTTGATCGGAGAAAGATGGCGATTGTCCAGGGAGATGTAGAAATTCAAATCGAACTTCTAAGTGCGATGACAGCCTCTCACACAATTTTTTGTTACTTGAAAAACACAAAAAACTGGGAGGTCTCCAACTCAAAGTAAACCACCCCACCAAATTTGGTTGAAATCCAAGATATGTTTTTTTCACTCCACCCTAATCTACGTACAAATTCATAAGTTACCTACAACATTCTCTTGAGAAGTATGTTCTGCATTCGTAACATCCTCAATTTCCAGTCCATTTAATGCACTTCTGTCAGAGTTGTCAGAAGAAACTTCTGTGTCATGTGGATGAACGTCACTTGAACTGCTGCTGTTGTCACTGCTGGTGCTCTCATCGTGAATGAGATCGGTGCGACGTTTACGTGTATTGACATCGTTAAAATACTTTAGTTGTTTAACGATTGCTGCTTCTACATCCTTGATTTCAACTGTCCCCAAACAATCTGAAAAGTTACACCACAATAAATACTAATCAGCAGTGGCATAGCCGAAGCGTCCGAAGGGGGGGGGGGGGGGGGGGCCGGGTTGGCAGGTACTTTTTGGGGGGGCTGCAAAATGGGGACAGAGACGGGAACAACGAGAAATGTTTGTGAGAAGCGGAAGAGGGAGGGGTAACAATGAGCGTTTGTTTACACTTTAGTCTTAAATAGTTCATGCAATAGTGATTTAATTCATGCCCGAGCGTAGCAAGGACAAAGCTTTGAAAAAAAACCGGAAATTTAGTGTGTAAAAACGACATGTGGTAATGATTTGGTTGATGTCAGAGTGAAACGAGGGTGAAGCTTTGAAAAAATTGCATTTTTCTATGTCTAAAAAGGCATTTTTCACAAAAATTCTTGACCTCAAGGGGGAATCCAGACCCCCAAAAACCCTCTTGGCTGCGTCCCTGCTAATCATGAGTAACTTTATTTCTTTTCATAATATCTATAATTTATGGTTAGAATAAAGGCCCTGGTCATTTATCAGGAAAACTCATGACAATCTTTAATGAAATTTTCAAAAAAATTGATTTTTTGGAAGCATGGGAGTTTATCAAGAGTCCTTTTTTGGGGGGGGGGGGGGAATGTAAACAAAGAACGAACAAATTATGAATTTTGTTGAAGGAACTTCAGATTGTGGATGCTAAACTTTTTTGTATTGTTTTCTCTTTGTCCAGACTCCATAAGTTTTTACAAATTTTTAGAAATGAATTTCCATAAATTTGTCCAATTCTTCTATCGGCAGACCTCACTCAGGGCGATCTCGAACGGAAGTACTGAAAATTTTGTTGCTAGTTTTAATCAGAAGAGTGGTGGTTATTGAAGAATTACTTTATTTGGGGACAGTTCCAAAAAAGCCTTGGAATATACCCAGTTTGTATGATAATTTGCAATTAAGCGAGTCCTGCTTCTGGCTCATGATTTTTGGTGGTGGTTCCCAAAATTAAGAACAATTTTAATCAATCCTTTTTTTTTTTTTTTTTTTTTGTACATATTGTCTTTCAAGTTTTTTTCACAAACTCGAAGAAAATAGGAAAAAAACAATAGGTAGATGATACATCAAAAGTGTCATTTTCAACTCGATTTCTTCTCCGAAATTTTCAACTGTCACTGTTTTTTTACTTAAATTTTTTTCAAACTTTTTATCAACTCAATTTCTGTACATAGTATAACAACTTTTCCTGAAACGAAATTGAAAATTTTCTGCAATTTTCCTTTCTCAAATGTTTTACTCTCGTAATTATTTCATTAAAAATAAAATGTTGAAAATTTTCTTGGAAGAAGGATATGAAATTTCAAAACTTTAAAAATTTCAAAATTCATTAACACTTCCCTGAAATATCATTAACAACATTTTCAGTGTTGAAGGAGAATAACTACCTTTTATTAATGGATAGAATTCTGATTTTTCAAATGATAGCTTTGTACTGGTACCGTGTAAGCTATACACTTCTGCTATTCCATAATCAAACATTTCTCTCATCATGAGTGATATTTTGCCGGCTGTGTTATGACCTGGAATGGCTGCTGTTTTCAGTAAAGTTACCTGTTAAAGATTACATAGTATATGAATGCCATAATCAAGAAGCAGGTGGAAAATTAAATCTGTGGGTACTTAAAAAACCTATACACTTACAACTTCTTGTCTGTACTCATTATCAGTAGTTAACTGGGCTTCTCTCCGCTCCACTTCAAGTATGGAAGCGATAGAAAAGCCCAGCTTTTGTCTCAAAGTTTGGCATTTCATTTGCTTCCGCGGATGGGAAGGGGCTTTTGGCGCTGTTGGGGGTGTATCCTGAATTTGCACTTGCGGGTACATCCCATCTCGTGGTGGTCGCACTGACGCATGCTTTGACGTAATCTGAAAATACATAATTCAAGTTGGTACCTAATTGAATTAACCCTTTGGTGCCCGATGAAAAACTGACGGATTAAATTGAAAAATCTTCACAGTAATGAAACAAAAATATTGGCCTTCGGGTGAATTGAATTATTTGGAAATGAATAATATTTAAAAATCTTTGAAATTTGGCTACATTTGTTTCCAAATCTATAGAAGCTCAAACTGGAGCGAAAATTGCGCCAAAATGTGAAGGACTGGATATTTAATTGAATAGTATGAAAATAATACGCATTTGCTCAAAGATCGAATTATTACTAAAAAAAGAAATCGAAAATTTTTTCAAAAATAAGTGGAACCTTTTCCGCCGGAAATATCAAAACTTGATCTTGCTGGAAGTAAAATTTTCCGATAGAAAAATCCTTTCTGGGAAAATCGAGACATTACAGAAGGAAATTCGTATCAGTATATGTTATGCATAGAAAGATTTATCAAAAATATGAAACATTTTTTTCCGTAGACTTTTTTCAATTGATGAAGAGTAAACTTCGGTTAGAAATTAAATTTTTTTCCAAATTATAATTGCATAATTTGGAATATCTAAAACAATTTTTTTTAATTTTCTTCTTTTGAAAAAAATTCATTAATTTTTTTCAATTTTTTGTTTAATATAGCCTTGAACCTCAATTTCTAAACATTATTCAATAGTTACACAAATGTCCTTCTGTAAATATCTCGAATTTTCCACAAAATAATTTTCCATCGGAAAATTTTGTTTCCAGTATGATTAGATTTTGATATTTCCGGCGTAAAAGGTTCCACCGTTTTTGAAAAGATTATCGATTTCTTTTCATTTCTTTTTCTGATGATGTGGTGATCCGACTTTTGAACTAAGTACATATAATTTTCACGCCATCTTACGTAATTTTCAGTCCTTTACATTTTGGCACAATTTTCACTTCAGTTGGAGCATCTATACATTTGGAAACGAATACAGCCAAATTTCAAAGATTTTTAAAAATTATATTCAATTCCAAATAAATCAATTCACCCGAAGTAAATATTTTTTCAATTTTCAGCTATTGTTCTTTGGTGTATTTCAGCAGCGTGAAAATTTTTCAATTTCATCCGTCAGTTTTTCGCTGGGCACCAACCCACTTACTTACAAGTAGTAGGTACAAGAAGTACTCTTCTTGTAACCATACTCACCCAATTTCTGTCCAATCTTCTTCAGTTCCTCATTTTCAAACCCACATCTGTCTTCCTTAACTTCCTTTATAGTTGATTCGATATTACTCAATCTCTGGTCCAACGAATGCAATGCAGAAATGATTTCACGATTTTGAATGACTAACTCAGAAGAGGTCGGTAGTGAGAATTCTGAGTTATTTGCTAACTCAGAAGAGGTCGGGAGTATGCAGTCTGAGTTATTTGCAATTTTATCAGGTGCAGGGGGGATAATGTTCAACCAAGTACCTACTGAGCCAGACGACTCCTCATCATTATCAGCGACAATACTTTGGGTACCAGAGGGAGATGGGGAGGGGGAGGAGGGGGAGGAGGAGGAGGAGGAGGAGGATGCTGAAGAGTAGGCGTCATCCGAATCTGTAATAGTGGTTCTCCAGAGTTGATTTTGATTCAACCTGTGTTTGAGTACGCAGGCCGTTCGATGAGTGTCTAAATAACGACATCACCAAAATTAATTAAATAATGAAAGGAACTTATCTACAACCTAATACGTGAAATTGAATGAATAATAATGAATTTTGTTGATCGGCACTACTTCAAGTTGAACCCAGCAAAACCAGTTGCATAAAGCAAACACATATAAGTCACCTTCCGCACCCAAAAATTTGAATTATGATATACTTATCTGCTAAAAAATAGAGATGTCACTCGTCAAAGCTGACTGAAATCTAACGCCGAATTCAAAAATCAAGGTACCTACATTTACACCTCAACTACCTCTCCCCCTATGTAATTTCACTTCCTGCCCCTTCCCTTCCCTTCCCTTCCCTTCCCCCTGTATACTGTAATTTTATAGTGAAACTGAATAATCCTATTTTTGAAATTTTCTTTCTCATTAAACTGAGATTTCATCCCTCGTTTTTAGGCCATGAAAAATGTGTATGTGCAGATTTTCACATTCCTTCTGAGAAAAATCTCGACATTAGTCCGTCACGTTTCCGATGTATCAAAGTTTTCGATTATAAAGAAGCAGTTTTGAGAAAACTTGTTTTCAATTTTTTTGGGGGGAAAATAGGTTTAAAATATATTTCTCGACTTCTATATGAACAAATCGGCTAAAATTTTGATCGCGATGAAAATATCGTTGAAAATTTCGTCAACATCTGTTGACAACATGCTAAACAGTTTGTTAGTTAGTTTCTGTCGAAAAATACGATTTTCCGGTCAAAAACTCGCAATAAGCACCTTTTTCGCGATCATTCAAATTGAAATGTAAAAATTCACTTTTATTTAGGTAGGGACCTCCACCTATATACACATTCATGAAAAATCAGTAAACAAATTTCAAGATTTGAAATAAAATGGTCGTGGGAAGAGTTCTTCTCGGAGTATTTTGACCTGCTGAACCCCAACTTTCCATACAAAAAGCTCAAAAAATAAAACACCTGGCAAAAAACCATATTTTTGTACGGTTTTCCGTACTTTTCAACCCTTGCGCCATGCCACTCTCAATCGCCGAAACTGAATTCGGGAGGTGGATCTACCGGGTGCTCGATTAGTTCCAACTCTTCCCTCCCCCCTACACTGTTAGCGTTAAAACCGTAAGTTGGTAATACTTCGTTCCATCATAAACAAATACAAAGTACATACATATTGCCAACTTACGATTTCAACACAACAATTATCAGGAAGAGCCAGAAGTTACAGAGCACCCGGAATGGTTTCAAAAAGAGTATGGACACATGTTCAAACAATGGTCGCTCTTCATATCATTCATATCGTATTTTTTATAGTTGAAAATTTAAAATGGGCAAAAACTCATGAAGGAATGCACCTAAGTTTTTGAAAAAATTTGTATGAGATGCAAGTAACTTTGTGCTATGGAACATAAAATTTCATTTACTTCTATTGGAATTAAAAATTTGTAAAAATCATGATACAAAATGGCGATAACTCCGAAAGGGAGGGGAGTCAAAATTCCAACAAAAAATTCATTACATCACGGGACACCATGGGGGGGGGGGCATTGGATCAAAAGTCTGAGCTGGCGACAAATTAGCCCTTATTCGGTCAGACCATTTCCGTCAAGTTGACTGACATACATTGGTCAAGAATTTTTTGGAAAAAAGTAATCTTCCAATTTTTTTAAAATAGAGATAGTAGAATTCCAATACTACTTTTTTCAGTGAGGCAATGACATTTCAGCCTATTTCTACAAATGGAATAACTCTACCTATACCTACCATGTTCGTGATGAATTGTACGATAAGGCTTTCGTTTCCACGTTTTTCTGTCTGGCTGTACTTTTTTTTCTGCCATTATTGCTACTTCTTCATCCTTACCAGGCGGCCACCACATTTTCTTCTGTTCGAAGTCTAACCATTGTAGTGGTATCAGCTGGGCTGTTTTGACTTTGTTGCCGGTCTTATCGGATCTATACATTTCCGAGATCACAACATATTTCTTCTGTGGTCTCGATTGCAGCGTAACTACCGAATCATCAAAATAAACTCTTTTGCTGGAAGAATAAAACTTATTATTGAATGATAGAATTATGACATTCAACGCAATACAAATAATACAGCTGAATCCACTTCTATTCCCGATTCCAACTCCAAGTCACCACACACTCCCCCACCCCTAAAAATGGAATCGATAGTTTCTTGTGTGAAGAGAAAGTTGATAAATTACTTTCAATCGTCATTTACTTAAAATTGTGATGTGAGTGTTGAAAGAATAACATATCAAGAGTAGGTAAGTCGGTCAAATTTTTTTCAAAATTTAATTCAAAAATTGTTTGAAATTAAGGTGCGAAATGAAATTTTGAAGTAAGTAATGAATTTTGTGTCACTTTTTTGAGAAATATTGAAATGTACTTAGAGATGAATTTCTTCATTAAGACCTTGACATAATTATTCGCCGATTACCGCAGATTTTTACGCAAAAGTTAATTATTCCGGAAATTAGATTGTTACCATGAGTCATCTGCGACATCATTCACGAAGTTTTCAATAATTACGACGGCTGGCTTCATAAATAATTAGTACACATTGAAGGAATTAACAATGTTCAATAACTATGTAATAGGTACCTACATTTTAAGGATGTAGAATATATCAGTTGCAACATGTTACACATCACCCAAGTCATACTACATAATTATATTTATGTATAAATCTTAGTTGTGAAAAATCTAAGAAAATCCTAATTAAACTTCTATATACTAAATGTACCTAACCTACCTATATTACATTCACATTGATGTAAGCAGTTTGGATAATTCAACAACTTATAAAGTGATTCGAAAAGTTATGAGGATTAAGGGTGCTCATCATGCAAGTCGACAATTTTTTTTGATCTTTGTTTTAGTTCTAAAGCCGAGATTCTGGATTCAGGTATCAAAATACAACACTTCACTTGAACCTGACAAAGAATTGAATTTTTTGGCCAATTTAAAATTTTCTACCACAAATAGATGATCAACGGTATAACAAACAGAAAAGTAGGTACCTAGTCGATAATTGGCACCCTCACCCTTTACAGCTTATGTACATTTCAGTCATAGAACTGTAGGTATATTACGACTTATAGTAGTAAGAGGTTATTTTAATTTATATCACCTGAAACGTAAAGTGGAGGTGGATAAAATACCCCACAAAAATAATCAAAACCTTCTCAAAGGTACATACAAGTATGTAATATTATACACTTGATGCAATTTTACAACTTCTAATGCAGTAATTCAGCTAGAAAAAATTGATTGCAATTATCCAACTGCATTGGAAAACATTTTTTAGTCGCATCTTCAATGTTGAACACTTCAAATTCGTGGGAGAGGTTGGAAACTTCCCACATTCCAACTAAAGACGAGTCAACTGGTTCGCGGAACAGAGGTGAAACTGTATTGAATTTCTTGCCAATGACAAAAACTCCGGGCAATGATAGGTAACGGAATATATAAAATATCTTCACAAACCTGCCATTCCCGAATGAACAGAAGCAATCACCCATTCGTCTAGTGGTCAAATGTATGCGACCTTTGCTCACTTCTTGAAATAATTCAAATTCGTATTCCAAATGTAACGAAGTAAAATCGCAGAGCTCTCGATCTTTCAAGGTATAGGTTTTGAATACTTGTGCTTTCCCTACATTAGGAGATTGTTCTGTGTTGTATAGTCCAGAACCTAATAGCTCTCCGTATCGATTAATAATCTGCTGTAGGGGTAAGTTACCTCCTTTTACCAAGTTTTTCAGTCTAAACAGAAAATCTTCAAATTTAAAACTGCTAAATCCATTCATTTCCCCGAACATAGATATATCAAAAGATAAATGTGTAAGAGCGTGGACTGAACTGGTGACAAACCACCACCCTCCAAATAACTCATGGCATCCAGAAATGAAAGATTCGATCAACTTTTGCCCATATTGTACAATACATGGATCAGTATTGATGGTGAATGTACTAAATAGACGCAGGGCATAATTCAGTACAACGAAGTGTTTGTAGAAGTTTTCTGGTAAAATGTCTTTCAAGACGACTGGAGCTGTATACAGTGCCCACATCCTCCATTCTGTGGCCTTCCAATGTGCTGAGTATGCAAGTGATCGTGGTTTTCTGGCGAATTCCGATGGACAATACCCATGTAATCGCGATAATCGACCTGACGCTCTATCTACATTACTTTGTGTTAGAATTCTGTGAACAGGACTGCTTCGTAAGCCCCCTATGTAAACTTTGGTCAAGCGTCGTACAGTACCCAAGCAAACCGCGTGCATGTAATCAATAACTACGTCTCGCACTAAATCAATTCCTGGTATATCCGCTAGAATCGTAGCGTGTTTGTGGTATGAGGTGTCTTCCAATAGCTCATACGATTCGTGTACTCTTAATGGGCAATTAGAGAGAGGAAAGCAAACTCTACCTTCCTCAGAAATGCCGTTTTGTGTACATTTTGAGCAACTATTTTTACCCGTGTGACCTATTGTGCCCAAAATGAATGATTTAGCTGGAAGATCAGCAATAATATTCCTTACTCTGATTCTATATTCGACAGTTCCGATCTTTATACCTTGTTCATCCAACATCGTAACTTCCTCAACAAACGGGCGTAAGAAATCATTTGCTGAATGAGGTTTTTCGCTTCCGTAGTATAATGCAATCATGAACACATCATATCCCGCAACAGAAGCCAAAATTGGCCAAAAACAGTTCGTTGAACTTTTTGTTAACGGAAGCCCATCAATATTAATGGATAATTCAATTGTGTCCAATGATTTGTCAAAAAGGGTGACTTTGGAACAGTTTAAAACTCTTTCAATACCAAAATATACATATTTCCCGGGTGATAGCTCTTTCACTTCAATGGTTCCATTTCCTGCGCTCCACATTTCATTCGAAGCAGTTGAAATCAAAGTCCGAATATCTCTAGGCAAATTTGGTATAGAGGCCACAGGTAAATTGCGAATAACTGACAACATATTGTTCCCCTCATCACGAGTTTTATTATAACGGATTATATGTTCCTTAAGTTCTTTAAAATCGTCACATTCGACATTCACTGCGATGTTGTCGTTGACTGCTAGCTGAACAATCTCAGAAACATTTTCTTCTGAAGTTTGAACAACAATGGAGTTATTAACGAAATCGGATTGCTGAATATTGTTTGAATGAAGTAACGGGGCAGGCTCTTGTTGAGAATTGTCGATCGCAACAACAGGACGACATTCAGTGCTTGAATTTTTATTTTCATTTGCAACCTAATGAAAAAGCAGAGATGTAATTTCCAAAGTCGACTTTTTGAACTTGCAAAAGAAAGTGTCTATATTTCTCAAGAAAGTAATTGTTGTTGGGTGGGAAACTCTCGAAAGGGAAAGGACTGCGAGGAGAGAGCACTTGCGGTTGGCGTATGCTTCTAAAGCACTACGTTCCGACGTTTCTGGGGGAAGCAATTTATTCAGGTACCTACGAAACAAACCCCGGATATGGATGGCACAAATTTTTTCAACGTCAATTTTTTCAAGTTGAATTTTTCCATCAAAATATTTTTAACGCTACAGCAAATTTGCAAAACAGAGCCAGGTCAATTCTTCAAGTCTAAAATTTTGGAAAAAAAATTGAGGAACAAAATTGATAGACGTTAAAAAATTGTCAGGAAAAAAGTTTAGCCTTGACGAAGTGTCCTGGGCCTGTTGTACGAATTTGATTTGTCGTGATGTTAAAAACATTCTGATAAGAAATTGAAATTGAATTAAATAATTGAAGTTTGAGTAAAAAATTTGCAATTTTGACTAGAAAAACAGACTTGAAGGAATTTTTAGGAAAAAGTTTAAATTTCTACGAAAAAATTTGAATTTGAGACTCAGACTTGAAAAATAGACGTTGAAGGAATTTTCAAGGAAACAAATAATAATTTAGACCTCCACGAAAAAATTTTGAAGTTTTGTCTTTTGAAAAAAATATAGAGAAAAAATTTTTGACTTCAAAAAACTTTTTTCAAACAAGCGGACTACGAACTTGGAAAAAAATTTTTTACAAATGCTCACCAGTCACCGGAAAAAGAAGTAAAGAACGAATCAGTCATTCGAAGTGTATTTTCAATTTCGTGCCTGAAGCCCTTTTTCGTGTAAATTTATATAGTCATGGGTAATAAAATTTTGAAAACGAAGAATAAGGTATGATATGAATTTTGCCCAAGCGAAGCGTGAGTCAAAATTTTAGAAATTACAAATTCAAGGTGTAATAAAACACTGTTTTGATAAGGTATGTAGTATTCAAAATCTCCCCTTTCAAAATTAGAAGTTTTGACAGAGAAAATCATACGAAAACTCGAAACGCAGTTGTGGGGCCATGACCAGAGCTTTTAAAAAAATTGGTTTTCAAGTAAGGAATAATATAATCAAGTTCTAAGTAAGTACCTAATACTTACAAAAAACCGACCGAAAACAAAGATAGTTAAAAAAATAATTTCATGCGGAGAAGAGATGAATGCAGTGAGGCCGAACGCAGCAAGGCCAAAGATTCAAACAAATAAGTACATATAATCTCAGAATTTGTATTTTCCTTGGTTTCGAGCCTTTGAGGTAAACATTTACTTACGTGGGAAAATCCTGCGTGAGAAATTCGTTTCAGTGGGTGGGAAATGTTCCAAAACTTTATATAGGTAGGTACTTAAAAAATGGCCTGATAAGCAGTAGGTACATATCGGTAATAATTATGTATAAGGAGTGGATATATATAAAATCGCATAGTTTTCTGTTTGAAAAAAAAAATTGATATACTTATTCAATGAATTTTTTCATTTTATATCATTTCGAAGAGAATGGAGCCATACGTAGTCGTTTTTGCACATTGTGCACATTTCGCTCATAAAAACTTTAACGTTTATTTCATATTTACACCATTTTTGGCACATCACATCAATATGTTCCCCCTAAATTATCCGATTTTTGATTTTTTTAGTGCATATTCTTTCTTAAAATCTTCAATTTTTATTGTTTTTGGCCTTGCCGAACAAAAACCAGTTTGTTTAAATTTCCGACTCTTGTCTCAGTCGGTGTGGAGCGTAGGTACATTCAGTTTGTGCAATAAAATTTTGGACAACTATTGTCATAATTTCGTGATAAGGTATTAATCTGAGACGACGAATAGTCATTCCATTTTGGGTCATTCCACGTCAGTTCTACCACGAAAAGAAAAGTAGGGTAGTCGATTTTTTCGATTTTTCGCAAGTGTGTAGAGATCGATGAGAGATACAGGCTGATTTGAAATTTCCGGAACGCAAAAATTGATTCGTAAAAAAAATTGTAAGGGCCAACAAATAATGAAATCTTATTTACGACGTAACTGAAGCTCAATTCCCTTCAAAAAATATGAACTCATCCCCCATCGTTCACAAATCACTAAAAAAAAAAAATTCAAATTTGTCACATTTCTGAGTTTTTCAAAAAAAATATATCAAAATCCAAAATTCCGAAAATTTTAAAAATTGAGATATTCAAAAAGTAATATTTGCATATGAAAGGTCATTGAACAAGGATCAAAAATCATTGCATACCGATTTTGCCTAATCAAAAATTTAAAGGGGCAAAAATTTACAAAAAAATTTAAATTTTTGTAAAATTGACAACACTGCCTCCCCCACTTAACCTCTCGCGGATATTTTGAGTACAGCGTTGGCATTGTCCCTTGTCATGTTGGCAACCCTTAATTCAGATCAACGTATGCCAACTAGGTTGTCCCTTATTTATACTTGATGGCATTTTTTTTGAATTTTTGTCGGGACCCCCCCCCCCCATTTGGTTCCACTCCATGAGAAAATAACGCACAAAAATTTTCAGCCCGATTGATGCATGTTAACCCATGCCTTGGAGACAATTTCGAAAAATTGACGGAGCGCGCCCGAGCTCATATTTCTCCACTACCGGCATGCGGAAACGAAACACTAAAATTACCTCGTAAATTACGAAAAAAAACGTTGCGTTCCGGAACTTTTGGGTCACCCTGTAGTAGATAACAAAAGCGCACCTATACTTACAGTACATATCATTCAGGATCGACTCTATAAAAATGGTTTTCGTAGACTTCTTAATAATATATCATGAAAATATGTTCATTCTAGATCACTACCAAATCCCTTGATAAATTATAAGGACAAGTTGTTTTCATTTGAAGTTACTGAAATGTCTGCGTTTAAAGGGAAAATGGATCTTGCCATAATTTTTCTAATGAATTGTGCGCCTAAAATTATTGACCCCGAGCAAAGCAAGGACGAAAGTTTTTCAAAAGAAATCCGATTTAAAAGATAAAATTATTGTCAACATTGATTCTTCAACATTAAATTTATGGTTCTAAACTTTACATTTCAACGCGATAAGACATACTTATATACCTAGCTAGACCCATTACACCTATGTTGATAAAATTAGAATAACTGCATTTTATAACACCATATATTTACCTCCTCAGAACGCCCATAGCAATATTTCTTCTTCTTTCGGTAGTACGTGCTTTTAGATACCACTCGATTTTCAAAAATATATTCCGTAGCACATTCACTGTATCTTCTCTTTCCATGTGAACTATAAATTCGGAATGAAATAGTAATCAAATACGTACCTATTTAATTTGTTTTTCTAATAAAGAAACGCAAATTCGAAAGTATTACAAGATTTAAAGGAGAAAACGAGAAGAAATGGTTTTCAATATTTTTTCATAATATGTACAATATTTAAATAATCTTAATTTATTCATGTCATACAAATATAAAAAATAACCTAAACATGTTGCAACTATAGGTAAGTAGGAAACCTGTTTATTTTATACATCCATTAATTCTCATCCTCAGATGAAGAACTGGGAGGAAATTGGGGGTCCCAAATTCCCGGGGGTGTATTGCTGATAATGGGATATTTATCCCGATGGCGGGAGCATTTATCCAGCAAATCCTGCATTTCGTCCTTAGGTACCCCCGAAGTCTCAAAGAATTCCTTACAGCGGAAACACACCTGGCCCGGAAGTTTCATCCGCTCTTCCCTTTTTTTTATTGGACCTCGACGGTATTTGTAAGGCGGACTGTCTCGACTTGGTAGTTCATCAAAGCTATTTCTACGTTCTGTATTTCAAAGGAGGAACAGAAAAATAATCATTCGTTTCACCCATCAATACTCAATATTCCACATTGATAGTTATTTGGAAAAATGTTATGGGCTAGGTATCATTTACTATGATCTACTCAGCAAATATCAAGAGATTCAGTGCAGATGAATAATTACCCTACAAATTTCATCAAATTTACAGGGATGTACTTCAGGCATAAAAGTTATATTTTATAGTTGAAAAAAGTAGAACTGTAAAAAGCATTGAAAAATAAGAATTTTGATAAAAATTGAGATTGAATTAAGAAAATTTCGGATTGCAACGAATAAAATCACCAAAAAATTTTCAGAGCTAAAAAATTTCAGTTTTCATGAAGATTTGAAAAATAAAGTTCGGAAAATTTTCCAACAGGAAAAGAAGAGAACACTTTTTTCGAACTTGAGGTGTTTATTGACTTTTTATTTTTTAATTGCGTGTGTATAATAATTTATATTGTAATTTTTTTCAAATTATGCGAAGACACGCGTCAATAATTCTTTATTTCAAAAATTCGTACACAAATCATAAGAGGGCCCGTTAACATTTTTTTCATATGGTTAGAAAAAAGAAAACTTTTTTTTGTAGATTTTTTCCATTTTTACTCTGTTCAAAGTTGCCTTGTAAAACTATTTATATTTCATGCTTATACGTCGTAATATAGGTACCAAATTATTTCATCTTCCTTACCATTTTTCAGTGTAGCATTTTCGTTGTATTTAGTATTACTAGATTTAGATTCCTGTTTCTTGGATTTGAGACCGAATAAACCCCTTTCTGTAGTAGGCTCCCTAAAAAGTTGCCTTTAAAAAAATTAAGAAGAAATGCAAATTAGAGGAGAAAAGTGATACGTGAGAAAAATGATTCTTACCAATGAAATACAGAATTAAAGAAAAAGCTGTGATGATCTACGTAGGTAGGTATTCTTATTAAAAAGTAGAATAAGTAAGTACCCTATCCCTTTAATGTGACGTTCGATCCATGCTCGAGGTCGAATCAATTTTTTGTAAATAGGTACCGCCTCCCATTAGGTGCTTGGAAATCTTAATTATTATTTAAAATTGTTTAACTGTTGAAATTTATAATTTTAGGGAGAGGTACAACCCTAAAATTTTTTTTACAATACACTGTACCTATTGTAAAAAAAATTATTCGATTTGTACTGAGGACAATCAAAAAAAAATTGATTTGTCCTATTTCTGTTTCATGGAGTTTTGAAAAAAAAAAAAAAAACAGTTTGAAAATCATCAAAACATCTAATTTTTGATTAAGTGGCGTTTCTGAAATTGTTTGTGTCGAAATTTTATTTTTTGAACAAATTGATGAAATGAGTTTATTTTTATGATAAATGAAGGTTACGTCAAAAACAATATAAAATTGATCTTGTTTTTTTTAAACGTATTGAACAATTTCATCAATTCATTTTAATGTTGTAATAAGCAGGTAAGATTTTTAAAAAATTACGAAAATACGAATTTCATCAAGGATTTTTTAAAGTTCTCGTCTCCTATTAATTAAACAATTTAATCATTTGATTTGAATTTCGTAACGTATAGGTCGGATTGAAAAATTACAAATACATATATTTTCCTCCCAATTATTTTTTTTGGGAAACGCTACTAAATATCTTAGCCCGAGTTCAATTTCAATTACGAAAAATATATAGGTATTGGGTTCTTTATTTTCAACAACACATGCCTAAGTGAAAAAAAGGTATCGATAATTAAGCACAACGACACGATAAAAAAAAATGTATAAGTATTTTCCGATTGAAAAAAATTATTCTGCACTTTCTCTTCACTTCGCGAAATTTTTTTGATGGTATTAGAACCAAAAAAAGTACCAGAACGTCATTCTTTCATTAATACGAGAACCGAAAATTTCTGTTCTCCTGTAGCAAAAATTTGTTTTGCAATCGGCTGAACAAAACCACCTCACGATTTAAAAAAAAGTAAGTATGATAAGAATGGGTTTGTGTAGGCTAATTAAGGTAAAACACATTGCCGTAGTTATAACATGGTAACTCAAAAAAAAAAAAATCATTTTTAAATAATAATCGGCAGTAACATTTTTATAATTCATCGCCAGAATAATCAATTTCATTTTCAAGTATACGCAAAACTTTTCAAAATATATAGAAATTTTTTTTCTGATATTCAAAAAAAATTACTTATGGGTAATAAAATTATCAAGTACATAAGTATCAAAAACTGAAAGCATTCAACTTACCGTTTAGCTGGAATTTTCGACATTGTAGTAAACCAAAAAATTTTTACACAGAAATACTAAAAACTTATTACACTTCACTAATAAAATAGTTAACCGCTAGAGTCGAAGATTCGCATTAGAATAAGTCGCAGTTCGCAAACCTATTTCTTTTCCGATGTTTTAAGGGTGGTAAGGGTGGTGAGCGGAAGGGATGTTAACTTGCGCATAAATAATAGCTGCGCAGCATATACACTTGTTGAGGAGAACCTGTTCAGAAAAACTTGAAACTTTTCTAATGCATATATACCTATTAGTCCAGTGGCAAACTGTAAGTAAACGGCCAATAATGATAATGGCCTGAAATTTGATATGATGAACGACACCGTAAGGAATTTTTTGACCCAGGAGGTCATCGCCAGACCCCATAGGAGGGGGAGGTGGGAGGTTCAAAGGAAGATTCAGCCCTCCATTTTTCGAAATTGGGTCATCGGGCCTGTTTTGGTGTCATTTCCATATAATTGAATCCCGTTGAGTTCAAAAATGTCATCACTTTCAAAATTCGAGGTAGAAAGTCCCTCAAATTTGAAATTTCTCAACCCTTATTTTCGTATTTTTGGTAAAAATGGCCTAAAATCTACGTTTTTCAACTTTGCAGAACCTGTCAACCTCCCAATGAACTTTTCATCAAGATTTTCGAACTCTACGGGTAGATACAACATATAATCACCTTTTACAACTTCCCATACCCCAACTCTGAGTGAGTGGGAGCCGGGAGGGCCTAAAGTTGCTAAAATTGAGCCAATTTTTCACATTTTTGGGTACCTAACAATCTCGATTACTTTATTATATACGCGAGAATATTTATCGATCGAGGTTATTTATGCGATGTCTGAGTAGTATAGGTTCCATACAATAAATGAAAGTCCAGAGGCACTCTGTATACCCCTTCTGAAGGGGTGAGAGGGGTCGTTTTTGATTGTCGTTTTGCCCAATTTCTACTACTTCAAAAGTTGTATCAGTTTTCCAACTTGTTTCATTACCTACTCGAGGAATAAATTACTGACTAATATTTCTCGATGTACCTGAATCCAGATTGTTTAATAACTTGCCCCTAAATTAAAGTGGGAAGCAGGGACGGTTTCAGCATAATTTTTTGGGGGGGTGAGAAGGGAAAATTTTCCAACTAACTACTGTACAACAAGATGTACCTGAAAATTTGAATTATGCTGGAAAGATATTTGGAAACTGGGAACGAGGGATTTTCTCATTTCTCGGATAGAATTAGAATTGAATGAAAGAGTTTTCAAAATATGCAATTTATTATAGCCCAAGCGAAGCGAGGCCGAAAATTATTGATAAAAATTTTATAAACAACCTGAAAAATTATGGCTTCAATATGTGAATTTTCTGCTCATCTTTTACGTTATTTCAAAGCAGTGATTTTTCATAGATCTTTCAGTCAAAATTACTGATTTTTAATTGGGAATGGATTAAAAAATTGATAACTTTTGATTGAAAGATCAGTGAAAAAGAAATAAAATTATTAAAATACTGCCCGAGCGAAGCGAGGGCGAAAATTTTTCAAAAAAATACTGCCTAGAGACCAAAAAAAGAAATGCACTTTTCACATTTTTGTAATAAAAAAAATCCCTTTTAGGGACCCGCATGCAGGGTCTTCCTGAGATGGAAAAAATCGAACCCGGTACAAATGCATCATCATTTGTACCATCTCTCGTCGAACTTGAATAAAAGTAAAAAAAATGTAGGAATTTTTAAACGAGTTTGACTAATCTTCCACTTCAAGGTCAATTTTCAAACTTTAAATTTTACCATCTCGAGTTGGCAAAATAATCATTTCAGTCGGAAAAAATCTCGATTTTGTGGCAAGGTGCTTTCCGGCTGAACCCAGAATTTTCAAACATTACATATAATTTTTGAAACAGTCCCTTTCGTGCATTTCGAGTTATCTGCAAAAGAAAGGTAACAAAAAAGCGAAAACTTGATTTTAAAAATGAATTTGTAGAACTAAATTCCCGTTTTTAATTTTTGGAAAATAAAAATATTTTTCACTTCGATTTTGCCGACTGGACATAATTTTCACGTATTTTCCAACCATTTTCCAACTATTTGCCAACTGAAAACTGCTTGGGGGGGTGTAACACCCCCCCTACACCCCCCTCTCGAACCGTGCCTGGTGGGAAGGGGTGACTATTTAGAGGATGTAGAAATATTATATTGAAATCTAGGTTTTCGAAGACGCTGATTTCAAATACGTTATCTATTTTCCGATTAAAACTAAGGGGTGAGGAGGGGTGAACCTGTTTGGGAGGAGCGGGTGAAATGTTAACAAAAAAATCGACGTACATATCGAAATCTATATATTTGAGGGCACCGGTTTCAAATTCGGTACTGATTTATCGATTAGATCTACGGAATGAGCAGTGGAGAACCTATTTGAGGGAAGGAGTAAATTTTTTATAATCAAATCGACATTTATACATACTACACATAAATCTATGATCATGGTTCGTCAAATCAGCTCTTTGAAAAAAAAAGGTTTCAAAAAAAAAGAAGAATCAATAATTCAAAGAAATTAATTTGAGTTTCGGATTATCCCCGAAAATCTCAAAAATAGTTTCAAATTCTTAAAATTTAGAAATTTCATTTCATTTTTTTCGAAGTGAGTATTCAGATTTCTGAGAATTGAATTTTTTGGCAGTACCTAAGTACTTGAAGAGATTTTTTGGAGACATGAAAGGTCCTTCATACAAATTTTTTCAAATTCTTAGCGACATTTCTATCGAAGCCAGATTTTTTTCCTTTAATGTATTTTCCATTTTCACAACCATTTTCAAACTTATCAATGTAAGAGGCTGCATTCATGTATCATGTTTCAAATTTAAGGCCATATCAAATGACCAAAATTCCGAACTCAACAAAACATGTCTGCAATTTTTTCGCATTCATAAAAACTTGGTGCAGTACCATTTCAGTAATATCATACTCGTCATGTACAAAAACCGAAATGTCCATCCTTCCACTTTCTTTACCGAAATGTCACCCCTTCCCTCAAATAGGTTCTCCACTGCTCATTCCGTAGATCTAATCGATAAATCGGCACCGAATTTGAAACCGGTGCCCTCAAATATACAGATTTCGATATGTATGTCGATTTTTTGTTAACATTTCACCCCTCCTCCCAAACAGGTTCACCCCTCCTCACCCTTTAGCTTTAATCGGAAGGTAGATAACGTATTTGAAATCAGCGTCTTCAAAAACCCAGATTTCGGGAAATGTTTGAAAAATTTTTATTTCATATGAAGAAACGTTTAGGTACAGCTACAGAATTTGAATTGAGAAAATGTTGAAACATTTGACAATGTGAAGTTGAAAAAATTTTAAAATAAAATTGAGCCAACTCCTTTTTCACAATGATCTTTTTTTGTGTTTTAAATTCGTGAAATCTGAAAAATATCCAAAATTTTCATTATTTGATTCGTTGTTCCCTTTTTTCTAAAAAATACTTACAAGGGAGAAAAAAATGACAAATCTGGGAAACGTATAGTGTGCACACCCAGCAGTCACTGTGCAAGCGGAAGCCTTTTTTTGACAATTCGCCTACCTATACTACTTGACAACGGAATTCGCTACGCCACAGTGTTTTTTGCACCGAAATATAAACTTGTACACAAGGTGTATCTCCACCAGCTTACTTACTCCTGACCTTTTACAAAAGATCGCGAGGTGAAGGCCGAACCGCAAACCACCTTTTTTTTTTGCCCACGCGAGCTGAATAAATGAAGTGTGTTAGTGTATCACCATGGTATGGCACACTCAAGTCGCGACGAAGAGTCGCGAATACCATAATGACAATAAAAACCAAATACAATAAGAGAAGTGGAATGAATAGAGTATTTCGAGGAAAAGTACTGCTGTGAAAGTAGAAAAATGGTTGTTGCCAGGACGAATGACCTCTCATACCTATCTATCTAGTGTTTTGTATTTCAACTCAACAAGTAGCCTCGTTTCATACCTTTTTTTTTATCAGAATTACGAACAGGGACTGTAAAGAATTTTAGAGGTGGAGGGAGAGAGAGAGAGAGAGACAGAGAGAGAGACAGACACTTTATTTTCAAGGATCAGTTACAAACCACTATTATTTGAAAATCGACCCACTAATTCTGAAAGAATCTAACGATAAGTGCATTACCCTCTACAAGATACAGCCGGGAAGCACGGTTTGGCAACGCAGCAGTAGTGGTTCTATTTTTTTAACATTGTGTTAATATGGCACGTACGGAATTTTTCCTATTTTTCGTTGTACCCCAAATTTTTGAGTGAGCACATAGGTGTTTGAAGCATGAAAAATCATCTACTTTTCACTGACTTTTTCTTTGAAAAAAAGTTCTCAACTTCTCTTTTTTTTAAAATTCACAATGAGTATGTAGGTATCTATCATTTTTAAAAAATTAAAAGGAATTTAAAAAATACAAGAAACGTGAACCTATTCAAATTTCATGTGTGTGTGTGTGTGTTTTTTCATACATAAATTCGTATTAAAAAGAATTTGAAAAAAATGTCGAGTTGAACAGAGACGAAATTTTACTTTTGGTTTAGGGGGTAGATTTCGCAACGGCTCTGGTGCGCTAAGGGGTCTTTGTCATTTAGCCCTTGATGGAAATTTGACTACTTTTTATGCCATTCCAAAGATGATTTTAGAGCACAAAAACGGCTTTTTACTATCCCCTCCACCCCGGAGGCAGGGGCCTCAGAATACGCGATTTTCAACCCAAAAACTCTAAAAAATTCTATCTCCTCAAGTTTTAAACTGATTTCTTTCAAACTTGGTACGTAGGCAGAGGTACTACAGGAGAGTGCCCTGAATTTTTGCAGCCTTTTTCGGCCACTCTGATGAACTAAACTTTTACCATGCAATTTTCAAAGCCCTCTGGGAGTACCGTTTTGACACGGAGCTCGGGGCTTGAAAAAAATTCTGTTTCTCACTCTATTCTACACCATTCAGAATTTTTTCAGATTTGGCGTCCAAAATATTGATGAATCGGTCGTTTTATACTTTAAAATTATGCCTTTCTCATCAATTCCGTATTTTTAAAATTTTTCTCGCTTTGGACCAATATTCACCCATTTCCTAAAATGACACCAAATCTGGACTAGACACATAAAAATGAAGACATTGATTTTTTTCACACAGGGTCTTTTTATTCCGGCAGGACCACATATGCCCAAGTGAAGCGAGGGCTAAGATTTGAAAAATTGATGATTTTCCAGAGAGAAAATATTTCATTTTGTAATGGTTTATTATCTTAAATATTGCTCAACTTTTCCAAATTTTTCCCCACTTTATCAAGAATTTTTCGACTTTTTCCAAATTTATCCAAAATTTGCAGACCATCGGGGGGGGGTATTTCGCTCCTTACACCGCCACAAAAGTTTCGCCACTGAAGTTGAAGTTGGAATTTCGTAAATCGAAAAACAATTGAAGAAATGATAGTTGATTTACTGTTTGATTCGTATTTTGCACAGATTTGAAAAATATGAATGAAACAGCAATTCAACGATCATTTCATTTGTTTTTTGATTCAAGAAATTCCAACTTCTGGTGAATTTCATAATTTTCATACTTTACATGAACTTGTTGTTCAGAAAATAATTTCGAAGACAAATTTTCTATTGCTCTTGCTCTATTCCGAATAATTTTTGACTTGTTATAAAAGTGGCGATTCAGTCCTGCCTATATGTAGGATGTTGAAGTCGGAAAAAGATTTAAAATAAATTTGAAAACTCGGAATCAATTACCTAACAATGGAACATATCATCCTTATTTTCACTTTCCAAATATTCCAAAAATTTGCGAATTTCTAGCACATATCCCCCACCTCCCCACCTAAAAAAATCAGAGCCAGAAATATCATGATTTCGAGCCATTCTGAGGAAATTTGTAACACCCATAACTCACGGCGGCGATTTTGGAATACAGAATCGGAGGAAGTCTGAACGTTCAAAAAAAATGAACATTTTTTAATCACGCTGATAACGAACAACGCAGAGAAATTATTCCCACGCCCAAGATTTTTTCATTATTTTTATTTCTTGTTGATCCGTTTTTCTGCAATTTTTTTGATAACTTTTGACCATAGGCGCACCCAGAAATTAATTAAGGGAGGGGCTCAGAATTTGAGAAAAAATGGGGAAGGGGTCAAATTTCAAATAGAGTCATTCTTCACTGATATTTCAATCAAAAATCATCAATTTTTTCTGACAAACAGAGAATTTGGTGATTTTTGACTGAAAAATCAATCAAAAATTGTCAAGTTTTGAAATAAAATTATTAAAATACTGCCCGAGAGAAGCCAGGGCGAAATTTTTTTGAAAAAAATATACTTTGAAGAGCAAAAAATGACTGTTTTTTCATTTTTGAAGCAAAAAATTATTTTTTCCGGGCTTAAGGGGGGCCCGGGCCCCCTGAGCCCCCCCTTCGGTGCGCCTATGCTTTTAACCCTTACAGTCAATTTTATGGGGAAAGAAAGGGTTCTAGGGCAAACTTTAATATGGTACAACTTAAATTGTAGAGCGTAAAATTTATTTTCTCTAATGTCCACATGATTCTTTCTTAGGAGCCTTCGTTTTTCAGATATTGTGCTCCAAAGTTCAAAGCTCAACTTATTTTTATTGAATTGATACTTCAAAAACAAATCCCTCCAAGAAAAAAGTAATTGGACACTACAGAAACGGAATTTTATGCTTTACAATAATTTATGTTGTATTCCTTTATTTTGTAGGAATATTTCTTTCCCTGGAAAATCGACTAAAGGGTCAACAGTTACATGAAAGAATGTGTGCCTTCGGCATACATTGGAATTTTTCCAAAAAAATATTCATTACGCAACACAGAAACTCTGGATGGCCACGAGAAAACTGAAAAGAAATCCGCCGGAACCAAAACGTTGGCGAAAAAAGCAACTAGATGCAAAGCTCTGGAAACTGCCCGAGAGATGAGGAAATATTTCGTCATTTGTCAATATGGCCAATTGGCCATACCAGGTCGACGCGAGGTTGCGAGAACACCACAACGGGCACACGCACAGGCTAACGTATTTCATATTCTCATACACACACACACACTTTCACTCGCACATCCAAATCTATCGCCAACAAAACTATACATAAACAAGTTTTTAAAAAATCTACTTCTCACTCACACACATACATACCAATGAATACAATCGCGAGTAACCGCGGTAGTGGATACTGTTCGTTGTTGTCCGGTATAGAGATGGTGGAATCGGTGGACAATAGAGTATAGGCGCATGGCGCCTTGTACCGGCTCTGCAGATCGCGAGTCATATGATTCATCTTATGCTTTTGTAATCAAGGGGTGTCTTTATCACCTATCTTCAACCGATACACTTAGAGATGTTTTTTACCTGGATCCTGTGCTAATAGTCTACCGTCTAGGTCGCAAAAAGTGATCTATAGAAATAGAAATTATCGTGCCTTTTCTCTAGGGAAAAAAAATCGGTGGGCTTATTTTAGGTACGGGTTCAATGATCTCCAATTACCATATTTCGGATTTTTACCACGGCTTAATAGGGAGATAAGCCCCAAAACCACCCATTTTTTTTCAATTTTTAAGTATGATTTTGGACGAAATTGTTTTTCTTATTGTGGTAGCGGAGCCAGTGATTCGGAACGAAATGATTTTATTATTCCGATTACGGTTAATTTTGTTCTCTTGAGTGATTGAGTTATTTGATTTCGGTTACAGCTATCTACAGCCCAAAACTTCAGTTTTGATTACGGTTACGGTTTTGTCCAAATTTCAAATTGGATTACGATTACGGTTACAGTTGAATGAAGAAGGTGTTGATAAGGCGCATAGGCGGAGATGGAACATGACTTTTGGGAAGGGGGCCTTCAGCCTCAGTTGAAAATGAATGAAACAAAACAAAAATTATGTTTTCGACACCCCCCCCCCCCCCCGACAAAAAATTCTCATTATTATTATTATTATTATTATTATGTCATTCTTTTTTGAATCCGTTTTTAGAAATAAAACTTGGACAAAAATCTGGAGGCATGAAAAGAAAAAATTTGCCAACTAAGATTATTAAAAAGAAAGATTTGCCTGCGTTAAATTTTGTTCAAAAACTATTCCTTAATGACCACCTTTCTTTCCAAAAACTTGACCATTTTTTGATATTTTACAAGTCCTCTTATAAATGAGGAGTACAACTTTTTCTCGCCCCAAAATATTTAATTACCTGAATGCAAAAGACAGAGAGATCATACCATCATTTTCAAAAGCAATCATGAAGGTATGCAAGGTAATCAAGCCCGAACGAATGCGGGCGCGAAAATTTCTGGGAGAAAAATCCAAAAACTGAAATTCATCAATTTTCCAACCACAGTACCTATTAAAAAAGGAAATGAAATTTTTAATCCGTATTTTTTATTATTTATTCGCAAGATTTCACATACCCGAGCGAAGCGAGGGCAACGATTTGAAAAATTGCGGATGTTTAGATGAAAAATAATTCTATTTTTAATGATTTTTTCAATAAAAAATTCTATTATTTTGGTGCAAAAATTTTGTCTTTTTCGAAATTATTCTACCTTATTTCGAGTTTTTTTTTGTATTTTTCAGCAAAAATTGAGAAATCTGTGTTTTTTTCTCATTTTGTACGTTTTCGTGCTAGTTTGCAGTTCAATTTTTCGAATAATTTGGGAAATTTTCACAAAAAGCTGTGAACAGACACCTAATTGTTTTCATTATTCAGGAGACTGTTTTAGTCGCTTGAAAAAAAATTCGGCACATATTGGTATTAGTTTACCTATCCCTCGAAAATTACGTACTTATTTACAAAATTTTTTGAGTAAAACATACACACAAATTTTTTTGGGGGGGAGGGGACTAATTCAACATTTGGGAGGGGGCTTGAGCCCCCCATGCCCCTCTTATATCCGTCTATGATACAGTCGGCAATTGATTGAAGACGTTTTGTTTTATGTTAGGGGGGAAGCCACCTGAAAGCTGAAGCAAAAAAAACTGATTCATTTGTTTTTCTAAAAATGTAATTTTTTTAATGCATTAAATCAAGCGAGCAAAATTTCTAATACTGAGATTTTTCCTCTCGATTATTCAAGTTTTGAATTGAAAAAAAATTTACTCTGATGTTTTTGAAATTTTTTTCCAACTAAAGGCATTACTTATTGGAAAATTTTTTCGGATCGAAATGTAAATTTGATGCAAATTTGAAGGACTTGAAATTTTCAAATTTTGACAAAAACTCAGGTTGGAAAAAATTTTTGAATTGAATAAAATTTGAACAGAAACAACTTATCAGCAAAATGGTTGAATTTTGAAGCTGAAAGTCCAAATCCGAAACACAATCACTCCCCAGATCATTGATGGGGAAAAACGATGCCTATTATGCCAGGTTGGGAACGAAAAGGAACGAAATGTTTTGGCTTCATACTCAGTGTTGCCAATTTAGCATTATAATGCTAAATTTAGCATTATCCAAGATCAATTTAGCATCGAAATCATCGAAAATTCAGATTTAGCATTTAGCATAATTTTTAGCATTATTGGTTCCTAATTTTAGCATAATTGTCCAAAATTTGGCAGAATTAAAAATCGCATTTTTGGAATGAAAATGAAAAAATTGACAGAAATGAGTTAAAGAAGTGTTATTTTTTGCTTTTGTAGTACAATTTTTCAAAAATTTCCCCTCGCTTCGCTCGGGAAGCATTTTCTTCTTCCCATTTCCAAAACAGTCATCATTTTCAGAAAATGTTTTGAAAATTCTGTTGTTTTTCAATCATTTATCTATAAATTTATGCATATTTCACTCCAAATTTGTGCAAATCTCAACCAAAACGTTGAAATTTTCACGCAAGTTTTCAGAGCTTCGCGAATTAAGGGTAAAAAAATTTTAGCATAATTTTTTTTGAAATTTAGCACTTTTAGCATAATCAAATTCCTCAAAATATGGCTAAAAAAAAGTCGAAAGACGTTAAATAATAAACTTAGACTAGCAAGGATTGGATTTGAATTTTAGCATTATGAATTTAGCATTATGCTTTTTAGATTTTGGCATAATTTAGCATAATTTTCACCACATCTAGCACTGAAAACTCTTTAGGTGTTGGCAACACTGTTCATACTGATTGCTGATCAACTTCGGCAAAAAAATCGAGCACCCCATTAAAACAATTAATGAACCTGATCAACTTCGGCAAAGAAAATCGAGCACCCCATTAAAACAATTAATGAACTGGAATGAAGCTGATATAGTCATTCAGGGTACCTACAACCCTACAAGCTATACAATAGGCAACACATTCAACAAATTTCACACGTTGAATAGCGGATTTCCATTTACGCCATTCAAATACGCGCTTGTTGGTTTCATTCTGTCTTCCATACAGCGCATAGCGTTTTTCATGGCGTATACGCTAGAGAAGACCGCGTATACGCCTTTACGCAGTACATGTCGCCAGTCGACGTCCACAAAACCGGTTCAACAGTGCGTATACGCCGGCGTATACGCATTCAAGGGTCTTGGCGGAAAGGCGTTTTGTTTAAAAACGCTGGTAAAAACGCCGTTTAAACCGCGTAAAAGTGAGACTTTCTGCTAAAACGCGGGCGTAAACGCCCGCGTTTTAGCGACTTTCCTTGTCAATAGGGTGTAAGCAGACTCGTCTTGTATATTCTTATACAACGATGGCTTGTTGTCGTGAATCTGGACTGATTTTTTTTCCTTTTTCATCTCCATGCCAACTGTATCAAGTTACGTAGGAGGCAATAAAAAAATTAAAACAAATTCATAAAAAAAAAAAAATCGAATTTTGTAAACCACAAATAACATCTCGAATCCTAGCTGACACAATTAGTCAACATTTGTATATTTAGGTAAAAACCAATAACAGATTTCAACTTATTTGGCAACCCAAAAACCCTTAATTTGAAAAAGATTAAAATAGGTCATAAAATCTCGACCGGTGGGGGGCTAATTGGAAAACTTCTATAAATAACCTTTCCGAACCACGACCATAATTACTTTTCCCATTTTCCGGCAATCGCCATCAGCTTTCTAGCTCTTTGGCTTACGTAAACCGAAATCAAAAACATATCATTTGACAGCTGGAGAAAAGATCAAACGTTCTAATAAAAGCACCCTCATTAACAATATTTATAGAGTAAGAAACATAATTACTTCGACCGAATTTCTGAAAGGGTAAAAAAAATCACGTCGATGGTCTCTGTCGATAACACAGCGATAAAAAAATATTACAAAAACATACGCAGTTGTTTGTCTCGCAGCTGGAAAACGAAACCCTTTCGGTATATTTCCTTATTTCCATTCGGCCGGCTAATTTACCTTGCAACTTTTTCTATTATTGATTTAGAAGAGGGAAAAAATCAAGAGTTCTAGCAATTTTGGAAAACTGCCAGAGACAGTTTCGTTACCCGGCAAGGCATCGAGGCTCCTTTAAAACTGTTTCTGCCTTTTATAACGATTTATTTGGCGAAAGAATAGGTGTACTGGTTCCCCTCAGTTGGGTAGAAAAAATTCACATCCCGCGAGAAATCATATCATTAAACTTTTCGTAAAATCGTCGACCTTTTCTTCTTAATTATTTATTTCGCTTTTAAAAGCGCTCTGCTTTCGACATGGTCAAAGTCACGCTCCGTATTGACGTTCGAATAAGTTTCGCAGCATAATTAACGGCGGTTGAACGACCCCCGAAGATGTTCGCAGCTCTTTGTGTTTTCAAACAATTGAAATATTCATGTGTCTGCTCGACGTAGGTAAACGTATGTTTGGGAAAATAAATGAAATGGTAGTTGGAAAATCTAATGCAATCGTATAGAACTTTCATCCGAATTTGTTTTGATGCGTGATAAACGAAAATTTTATTTTAAAAATTAAGTAGGTATTTGAGGGTTTCAGCGAAAAGGTTCATTTGTACCTTTTTCCTATTTTTCTCTAAATCTATTTTTAAATGTACCTACTCGATTTATCGGTGGAAAAATTCAAGGTTGAAATTTAGATGCTTGAAATATAAAACTTGGGTTAAGAGTTGAAAATGATTGGGGGGGGGGGAATTTCAACTTTAAAATCTCAAATTCGAAGCAAGAGTAGAAGCTTATGATAAGGCTTTGCTCAGTCTACTCGGAAGAGATAATTTTTTAGGACTTTCTAGACAAATAGGTACTTTGAAATGCACATTGAATGGCATAATCGCACGAGCTTTTAAGACATAGTTTTTTATCAAATCACATCACCGAGTTTTATAATAAAAAGGTTCAAATAGAAGATTATTGTTAAATAAAATCATAATAGAATTTCGGAAATTCAATTATCAATTCGTTCGAGGCACCTTTGCTGAAAAACTTCATCAAGATGAATTTTCTTGATAGGTTAATCAAGGAACGATCAAAGGAATCTTATAGCTATGCGAAGAAAAATTGAATTATGATGCTAAATTCTTACTTATTAAACCCAAATTGATTTTTAAAGATAGTATTCAAAATATGTATCTAGAATTGAAAATTTTCAACTCAAGTATCCAAACTTTTGCCTGGATTAATTTTTGAGATCAAAAAGAGTGTGTACACTGTACAGAGCTCAAAAATAATTCATTAAAGATCTTAATATTCTGCTACTTACGAAACACACCAAAAATAACTCATGAAGTATTGTTTTTCATGCAATAAAAAATTCCATTGATATTGCTTCTATATTTTCAAGAAAATGAATTTTTGAATGAAGTTTTGCAAATGAATTTCTGGGTTATTGATCACTATGTCTTGATAATTCCAAAAACAATCATTCTTGAAAAATGAGAGGAAGGGTTTGAATCAATTAAGGATAATTTCGAGATAGGAAATTGAGAAAAACTTTTCTTCAGAAAAAAAAAATATCAAGTTTAAAATTCTAGATTTTTGGTAAGAAAATAAAATGCTGCCAATTAAATTCAATCTCAAAAATTTCATCCTCTCTTCTTCTCTCCTCAACAGGTCTTCTCAATAAAAAAGATTTTTTTCGAAATTTCTCCTCCACCAGAATAAATACGAGTATCTTTACCTACTTTTGAAAAATTTGAAGAGACGAAATTGAAAAATTTTGTTTTAACAACATAATTAAGTATCTCTGGACAGAAAATTATTTTTAAAAACTTTGGCGTCTCCAGATACAGCCTAAGAAATCTTCAAAGTAAACCAACTATTTAAAAAAAAAATTAAGCGTAGATACGAATATTTACCCAAATATTTTTTTTTTCAATTCAAGGATTTCTAATTTTATCTGAATTTTACGGTTCTTCAACTTTTCCATTTTCGTAAACTTCAAAAAAAAATTTGGAAAATTAATTTTCAACAAAATATCTACCCGGCGTGCAAGAAAAGCCGAGGTCGAAATGAGCAAAAAGTGAGAATGCCTGCCCTTTTCTGCTAATTTTTCTACCTTTTTCTGCTTTTTTTGCACGCCCGGTATCGTACAAATGTGCGAAAAATGCAGAATTTTGGCAGAATTTCTGCAAAAACTCTCAGATTCTGTAAGAACTCTACAAAATGAAATCTTTTAGAAATCTGCCGATTCTGTCAGGATTTTCCATAAACTGGGAGAAAATGGGCATATCCCACAGTTCTAGAAGACTTTCTACTTTTTCTTGAAGTTTATAGTTCTGAAATTTTGAGCGCCATTTACATTTTTTCTTTCCTTGGAATGATTGTAAATTAATGAAATGTCCATGTCGATTCTCGAGTTTTAGTCCCCCATTTTTATGTATTCACCATCAGCACTGCAAATTCCACGTAACACGTAACCGTATGAAAATTTAAAAAAATTTCATTAGCTAATGCGTAAACAGATGAATAAATAATTTTGAAAAAATTTCTGATCTCATCCTCTCCAATGGAAGTGTACAAAGAGTCAAAATAATAAAAATTCTAAATTTTTCAATACTCAAAAAATCATACTGCAGTTTGAAAAAGATCTATGACTTGATCAAAGAATTATTTTAAATCAAAATTTTTCAAAATTATTCAATTTTTGACTTTTAAAAAAAAATTTGAACCAGCTAGAAGCCATTTTTCAACAAAATTTCTTGATTGAATTGACTAAATACCTTGAAAAGTTAGAGTACATTCCAATCTGGGATAAAAGATCATTCCCAAACCTTTGAAAATTCAACGCTGCTGGCAGCTAACTTTCTCCCATTTTCAATGTTTCAGAATTACCCGTTGAAATACTTCATAACTTCGCTTATCTAATACAATCATCTCGTCTTCCACATAAATTAATGTCACAAATGGATTTATTTACAGGTATCATGGATCAGACGAAAAGACTATCATTTATTAACCGTCGGACTAACCTCATACACCGTCGACGAAAGATATCAACCAGTTCATTATCAAAATTCCGAGGCAAGTATAATTACCCTTTCGCTAAGTAAATATTTTCTACCTGAAGTTACCTACGTCGTAACGCACGTCGTACATATCATTACAACGAAACTTTTGTCATATTTTCTAATTAAAGTAATTGCATAGCGCAGTAGGAAAAAAAAAGTTTATAAATGAGACCGATTGCGTGAAATAAATTACTTCGATAAACAATTCTAAAATATATTCGCGTGTTTACGAACCGTTAAATAATTGGAAAATAAAAATATTTCGTTTTGTTTTTAGCAGCGCGTCGCTCGTTTTTGTGGTTATTTTGTTTTCTCCCTTCCTGTTTTTATTTCGTTGTGATATATAAAAGGAAAAAAATGTGATTGCTTTGAAGAAAAAATTACAGGTTATCCTTCATTTCGACGGATGGAAGATTTCGTTTTAAAAACTTTGTGTTGGGCGACGCTTCGTATTACATTCTATAACAATAATTTCGTAGGCATTATGTACCTACATTACGTAGCACATAAATTTTAAAAAAATCTTCAATTTACTTTCCCTCTTTTTCTTGAGCAACTTTAATTATATCATAATGCTTATAATTTTTTTCAACTAATCGATTATAATAATTCGAGCGAACTGAATAAGAAAACAGACGAAAAAAACAACCAGGTTTTATCATCTCGATATTATTATGCGTACCTAAACTGAAATATTATAAAACCCAAGTTCTTTACTAAGTAATTCCACAACTTTTAATTAAGTGAAAAAAAATCATACACTATTATGGTTAAAGTTTACCAAGAATCAACATAGTACCACTCGTAAGCTTGATCTTCGCCTTTAATTCGAAAAAACCAACCAAGTATTTTTTTCGCCAACTTTTATAATTTAATATGTATTTTATCAGGGTAAAAAATTCTCACAAAAGAAAACTTTTAATCTTAAAGCAAACATCGTTGCGGCGAATAAAAAAAAAAAGTTACAAAGAGACTGTTTCGCTGCAAACATTGCCGATTAGGCGAAATTTCTTCGATGAGAAAAAAAAAACATTTCTTTTTTCAACACTTCTGGTCTAAGGCTGGGCAAACCCAAAGTAAAAGGCACTTCTGAGCGCGTGTAATTATGCTACATTCGTTGTGAGCAAAAACCAATCCAGTATGGGAGAAAAAACCGCGAAAAATTCAATTTAAATGAGTTAATTTAATTGCCACGAGTTGGCGAGACTTGGGCTATAGTTTCAATAGACTCTTTGATAATGGGTGATTATCGAAGATAAAAGTAATTAATACTGTATTAGTTCGCCGTACTATTCTTGTAAAACCCCTAATCAACTTTATTTTTTCTGCCAACGTTCATATTCGACATCGTATAATCTGATTTTTACAATGGCGATGTTCAATGCGTTGAGGGAATTTTTTATTTCGTTCGGTTTTTTACGATTTGTTTTATTCGTTCGTTTATTAATGAGATGCTTTTTTTTTTTCAACGGTAACGTTTGAAGTTGTCAGCATCTGTTTTTACAACTATCTACTCGTACCTACTGAAATAATTTTCATCTTGGGCTGCAAGTGCCATTTGACATAGCTTGACATTTTGACAGAGGTTTTCTCTTTTTTTAAACTTATTTTTCGCTTGGAAATAGTGGGTGCTTGAAAGGGCCGGAGTCCTGTGTTTTGACGAAGCAACGTAACGTAAGCCAAGAAATGAGGAACATCATTTTCAAATACAGTTTTGTCACAATGAAATTTAAATTTTGAAAAATTATAATCAATTGTGATTGATCACAAAAAAAGGACTTTCGAGTCATTTATTCCAGTCGTTTTAGGGGGGGGGGGGGTGGTGTTGTGACCTCAAAATTTTGTAAAAATTGATTATCCTCCCTCTACCCAAGGTTCATACGATGAAAATGAGCTCCTAAATCGACATTTCGTACAAGAATTTTTTCACGTTTTACTGCAAAAACAATCGCAAAAACGGTATTAACAAATTTTTTAAAATATATTTTACTCCTCGGGTCCCTTTTTGAAACTAGTTCAATGCCTTATAATTTTTCCTTTGGAGGCAGTGTCCGTAAAAATATATGAACAACATAGTTGATAAATGAGAGATGCTGTCGATAAAATCCATAAATGGAACACGTTTTTTTTTATAAATTCCATTAATGAGACGTATCGCCCATAAACGGGGCATATTTTCCGCAAATTCATAAATGGGACATTAGGGTCAATAGAAAATTAAATAAATCGTCGATTTCAACAAAAATTGGTAAAGTAGTTCGCTTTTTGAAAAAATTTCAAATCACCACCCTTGAAAAGAGACGAGGCTGGGAGGTTTTCAAAATGGAAATATTTTTGAAGAAAATGGCTTTTTGCCACTTTTTGATAATACCGCCAACTAAAAATCTTGCCACCCTTCCCCCCAAAAATAACAATCTTGATAATAATAATAAAATGAATTTGAGTTCCTACACCTCCATGAATCATTTACCTATTCTGAAATTATGAATCCAATTTTTTACTCTTCAACAGAAAATTGAAAAATTTTAAATCGCGAATTTGAATGTTTATCAAATTCGAATCGAATTTTACTGATCCTCTGAAATGAAATTTTTCAAAAAATTTCCATAGCAGTGCTACCAACTGCAATTTGATAAATTCAAATTTCATAAAATTTAAATTGTTTGCTTCATTGACTTGAAACTAACAACTAAAATTTTTTGATCATTGAAACGATTTTTTTTCGCAAATGCCAACTGCAATTTTCTGAGCTGTGTTAATTAATCAAAATGTAGTTGGCAGAACTGTCATGAAAGTTTAAAAATACATATTAAAAATAGTTCTAGGTAATAATCAAAATAGCATTTTTACCTCAATATGGAAAACTTAAGTAAACAATTTTAATTTGGTAAAAAGCCGAAGTGCCTGAACTTTGCGATCTGCAAGTTTTCAACCCCTTAGTACAGAGCAATATAGATATCCAATTTTGAAGTCAATGGTTTTGAGAAGTATAGAAACTCAAATCGCAAACTTTTAGATGGCGAACAATTTCCCAGCAATCCCAGCAGTATAGCACTTTTCAAAATTAGCAAAAAAATTGCGTTCTTTTGAAAATTATTCCACTTTGAGGCCTTCCAGCTCCGTACTTTGGGCAAGAGGACTCAGCGGCATTTTTTTTCAAAGTGACTTTCAACTCAAAATAAACTACCAAATGTGAAACAGTGGTTCATCAAAATTGAACAGATTGAATTTTTCAAAACAACACCTCCAAATTAAAAATGTAAATTTTTGGAGAAAAAAATCTCGTGTTTTTTCATACAAAATACAAACAGGAGGAGATACCTTAGATATAAAAATACCCTTCATGTATCATAAACATTTCGTTCAAAAAAAAAAAAATGAATTAAGAAGCCTTTTCAAAGTCGTAAAATCTCCCCAAATTCATGGCCGCCAATGAAGCTCGCTTTTTCAAATCTTCTCGTCTTCTTTAATTTCCAAACTTAGACAAAACGTCGATAAAAGCTATTTTGTCCATCTGTAATATTAAAAAAGTTACATCAAGTGAAACTAGAAGAAACAACGTTTGAAATTGGATAACTTTGTTGCTTCAAATCTCACACAGTCGACGAACCTACACCACCTACTCAAATTTATAAATACGTTCAAAGTTATATATGGTTACATCGAACAGGATGAACATCCAACGACTGGCAGATATACTTTGAATATATATAAATTAATTCCCACACTCTGATTCCGAGTTAATAATTCCTTCACGTGTCAAATAAAAACGAATCTAGGAAGCGAGCTACGGTGTACAACACACGTATAATTTTTTAAATTACATTTTACTTCGAACTATACTTATACACACACGAAGAAAAACGTGTAGTAATTTTTTGATTAAAAATACGTAAGCTCGGGTTATTTATGACCCGAAAAACACGCTGCGAAGTGTGGAGAAAGAAACAGACTGGAGAAAAAAAAACACAAAAACTCGATAAATAAGTTTCTTCGTCTTAAGAAAAAAAAGAACTCGGTAACCCGGAGGATACGAAAAATACACTATCATCGATTACATTATCTTTGCAGAAGAAAAAAAAGTGGAGAAAAAATACGAGCGGAATTTGCCATCTTAGTATCGTAATTCTTGAATATTGAATTCAACATCGTAAAATATGGCAAATAACATGAACGAAATCTGATGTAACGTAGGTAGAAGATAGAAAGGTACATACTTGGATAAGGATTGGTTAACTTTAGTAAGCACAACATTGTATAAAAACCACAAAATAATATTTTAATTTTGAAACCTTTTGAATTTTACAAGTTTTTTTTAAAGATATTATGAAAATATTCTCAAGAGTTGGTTACACCTAGACAAGAATATCTTGAGTAAGGGCGAGTCTCCGCATTTTGAAACAACAAACATTGTACATTCGACGAATCGTGAACATTGTGCAAATATGTAGAGACGATGATCCACTCGAGACATGAATATAACATAAAAAAGCATCAACCACAAAAACAAAAAACACGAAGAAAAAACAGAACGAACTGAACGAGAGATACGACGACTTACTCGGCTAAGTAAATTCGTCAAAATTACGCTAATAATTGCGCAATTTTCAACTCGAAAAAATTAACAACCTCGTCGTTTTGAAAATATTCTGGAGAACTCATTAAAATACAGTATCTTTTTACGACGAAAAAATTCATGTACACGTTTGACTAGCTTGTTGAGGAGAAAATTCTCGGTTTATGAACCACAACGAGTATGGGAAACACTTCATCATCCACTTGAGTGAAACCGATTTTCAACGATACGTTTTATTCGAAGAATAAATTTTCGTCGATGAACTTTTTCCGAAATGTGTAATTATAAGTACTCGCTTCGTAATTTCGAGTAAGTAATAAAATTTTTCACACTGGTTTTGCGAAATTTTTCTATGAATGGGTACATGATTATTCAATTAAAATAAAAAGAAAAAAATTAAAAACTATTACTTACTTACCTATTTCATTTTTGAAAATATATTCTGAATTTTGATTGTAGACCAGAAAATACTTTGTTTTGAATATAAAAATTCAACTTGGACTGACTTTGAATTTTCGATCAAATTCTGCTTCATCTGCATTTTTCATGATTTGAAATTTGATATGGTACTTATTTTGAGGTTTGGTTGAAGTATGAGTATAATTGAAACAATAATAAATTAATTAATAAAAATTAAAATTTTTTGGCTTTAAATAATTTTAGATTAAAATCATTTCAATTTTTTCAAAATTTCTTTCAATTCAAAATTTTTTTCAACCTCAAATTTTCTCAATTTTAAACCTTTTAAAATTTAAACTTCTTTCGGCTCAAAAATTTTTAGACTCCAGATTATTTCAAAATTTTTACCAACTTACAATTTCTTTAAGTGAATTTTCACCGATTTTCCAGTGATTTTTCGCACTGATTTGTTTTCAGCGTAAATTTTTTCACTAAATTTTCTGCTGTGCTGAAATTTTGTCGGTTTCTCAGTGATTTTCGATAATTTTCACTGATTTATAAATGAGAGAGTGCAGTACTTTCTAGCGATCCTTCCTTGAATGGGCGGGACGTCTGAAATAGAGTTTTCAATGGAGTTTTTTATTTCAATTTATCATTTCATCATTATAGGTATATCATCATGATTTCCAATCCGCCTATGACAATATTTGAATTCTACTGATATTTTGACATAATTTTGGGTTATTACCCTCTGAATTTGAATCAGTCAAAAATGCCAAAATTGACTGATAAAATAGAGAAAATCAAGTCACATTCCACTGATTTTCTAGTTTATCAGCAACCATCATTGAATCAGTAAAAATTAATTGACTGATTGAAATCAGTCAAAATTAACTGATTTCAATCAGTGAATTTTTACTGATTCAGCACCGATTGAATCGGTAAATTTTCTCATTGATTCTAACAGTCGACTCAATTTTTTAGATTTAAATCAGTCTATTCTGACTGAGTCTAATCCATTCGATACCTATGCTTGATCTCTTTGATCACAACTTCGACATGCACTGATTTTCATGTTATTTAAATTTGCTCTCCTAATTAAGTCAAAATTGACTGATTAAAATCGACAACATTGAGTCATTATAGGAATCAGTAAAAAAATTTACGGATTCAATCGGTGAATTTCCATTACTGAATCAGTAAAGATAAGATTTCACTGATTGAATCTGTACTTAATTGCTGATTCAATCGATGAACTTTTTTTAGTGAAAATTCGTGATTTGAATCAGTAAATTTTTACTGATTTCAATCGGTCAACTAATTTTTACTGATTCAACAATCAAAATTCACTATTCGAATCAGTAATTTCTTCACTGAATAGCAGTAGAATGATGCTGATTAACTAGGGAATTAGTGGAATTTGACTTTCTCTACTTCATCAGTCAATTTGGGCATTTTAGTGTAGGCAAATTAGCGATATTTTGAGAAAAAAAAAACATTTTTAGCCAGCCAAGGTTTTATTGCGAAAAATTGTCGGGAGTGGTCCCCTGACTAACCTCTAGAAAGTCCGCACCCCCTAGACCCCTTGCTAAATTTTTTATGGAGGCTCCACCCCCCTCAAAAACGGTTTTTCGCAAATAACTCCTCAGGGTTTGATTTTACAGCAAAAATAACTTCGTATTTGGATTCTACACTCAATTTCCTACAAATATTGTCCAGAATTTTTTTTTGAACGATCATTGGGGAGGAGGTGGAGGGTCCTGAACGAGGGTGGTTTTAGGAAACATGCTATAATACGAGATTTCTCGCTTGAAATCATTGGAAATGGTGAAGGAAATTCATTTTATGAAATTCATTTATAGTATGAGTCCTCTTTCTGAATTTAGTGTAAATCGCACCCCTCCCCCTCCCCGGCCCCGGTCCCCACCCACCATTTATGGAATTATTTCCGAGAATGGGACATTGTTGGTAAACATATTTTCTCTCGAATTTTTGCGCAATCTTCGATAAGATAGATTGACGAAGTCGAATGCATCATTCCTGTGGGGGTTATACACCCCCTCCCCCCAGTTTCTGTAGATTGAATTGAACATTGGGGGTGGGATGAAAAAAAAAACCATACTATCTTGGATTTTGACCAAATTTGGTTGGGTGGTTCAGTTTGAGTGGGAGACCTCCTAAAAAAAATTTGAGGCCCCAAGGGGCAAATGGAGGGGAGCAGGGGGTGCTCAAAGTGCACCTCCTTTTGAAAAAATACTGTTTTTGTGCTTTTTTAGTCAAAAAAATTGTGTGAGAAGCTGTTGTAGCACTCAAAGTTGCGATTAGAGTTTCTACATCTCCTTAAACCATCGCCATCCTTCTCCGATCGAAACACAGAGCGCTACCAGTAGGGTTGAAAAGTTACGGATTTACAAAATTCCAAAAATACGAAATTTTCACGATGCTGGAACGATTTTTTTTTCATCGAATAATTCAAGGGATTTTTTTTAAATCACTGAACGTGAATATTGATGAAGAAATTTGAAAATTTTATACACCAGTGCAGCCAGCAGCTAATTGTAAAATTCCAAATTACGGAATTTATATCTCGACTTTGAATAGATCACTTTTTCTCCGGAAAGAATTTTTTTTCAATCAACAGAAGTATATTTCGGAAATTTTTTGAAAATTTTGTGTGTCAGCGCAGCTCTGCATAATTTCTTCAAAACGTCTCAAATAAAAAATTGGTTCAAATGCTTGATAAAAAATTCATTCGAGTTCAAAAAATCAGAATATTGTAAGTAGCAACTAGTTGCACTGGCGTGTAAAATTTTCAAATTTTACTTTCAGTGATTGAGAAAAAAATTCGCTTCAATTATTCGATGAAAAAAAAATCGTTCCAGCATCGTGAAAATTTCGTATTTTTGGAATATTGCAAATCCGCAACTTTTCAACCCTCCTGGTAGCGCTCTGTGTTTCGATCGGAGAAGGATGGCGATGGTTTAAGGAGATGTAGAAACTCTAATCGCAACTTTGAGTGCTACAACAGCTTCTCACACAATTTTTTTGACTAAAAAAGCACAAAAACAGTATTTTTTCAAAAGGAGGTGCACTTTGAGCACCCCCTGCTCCCCTCCATTTGCCCCTTGGGGCCTCAAATTTTTTTTAGGAGGTCTCCCACTCAAACTGAACCACCCAACCAAATTTGGTCAAAATCCAAGATAGTATGGTTTTTTTTTTCATCCCACCCCCAATGTTCAATTCAATCTACAGAAACTGGGGGGAGGGGGTGTATAACCCCCACAGGAATGATGCATTCGACTTCGTCAATCTATCTTATCGAAGATTGCGCAAAAATTCGAGAGAAAATATGTTTACCAACAATGTCCCATTCTCGGAAATAATTCCATAAATGGTGGGTGGGGACCGGGGCCGGGGAGGGGGAGGGGTGCGATTTACACTAAATTCAGAAAGAGGACTCATACTATAAATGAATTTCATAAAATGAATTTCCTTCACCATTTCCAATGATTTCAAGCGAGAAATCTCGTATTATAGCATGTTTCCTAAAACCACCCTCGTTCAGGACCCTCCACCTCCTCCCCAATGATCGTTCAAAAAAAAATTCTGGACAATATTAGTAGGAAATTGAGTGTAGAATCCAAATACGAAGTTATTTTTGCTGTAAAATCAAACCCTGAGGAGTTATTTGCGAAAAACCGTTTTTGAGGGGGGTGGAGCCTCCATAAAAAATTTAGCAAGGGGTCTAGGGGGTGCGGACTTTCTAGAGGTTAGTCAGGGGACCACTCCCGACAATTTTTCGCAATAAAACCTTGGCTGGCTAAAAATGTTTTTTTTTTTTCTAATTTGCCTACACTATTTTTTGACTGATTAAAATTAAATGGGTGATCAATTTAGAAAAAGATTAAAGTCAAATAGCACTCTCTCATTTTGAATCAGTGAAAAGTCACTGATAAACAGTCAGAATTGCAGCACAGGAAAAACCAGCAAAATTCACTGATTTTTCAAAGATTTTCTCTGATTTTTCAGCTAAATTCTTGGATTTTACCTACTGACTTTTCAGTAAACTTTCACCGATTTTCCAGTGACTTTTCACACCAATTTGTTTTCAGTTAAAATTTTATCACTGATTCTCTCCTATGTAGCAATTTTTATTGTTTCCCAGTGATTTTCGATAATTTTTACTGATTTATAAACTCTCCGAATTTGAATCAGTTGAATTTTACTGATAGAAAAGCCAAAAGTTTGCCGGTAGGAATCAGTGAACATTTTACTGATTCAATCAGTGAAAATTTTACTGATTCAATCAGTAAAAATTTTACTGATTTAATCAGTGAATTTTCATTTTTGGATCAGTACCTTTTAACTGACGAAGAAAACGCCCATAACTCGGCCAAAAATTGCTCAAAATGCAAAAACATACATTTTTGGAATCCTCTGGTCATGAACAATCGAATGGTTTTTTTATCATTCAATTTTGAGCATTTAGATGGAAAATAATTTTTTGCCCGGAAGTCGAAAGTTGAGAAGAGAAAAATACCTGTAACTCGGCCAAAAATTGCTTAAAATGCTAAAACTAATGCATTTTTGGAATCCTCTGGTCATGAACAATCGAATGGTTTTTTCATCATTCAATTTCGAGAATTTCGACGAGAGATAGCTTTTTTGCTACGGGGAGAATTGATGAAAAAAAAAAACGCCCATAACTCGGCCAAAAATTGCTTAAAATGCCAAAACTAATACATTTTTGGAATCCTCTGGTCATGAACAATCGAATGGTTTTTAATCGTTCAATTACTGAAATGAATCAGTAAAAATTTTAGTTTACTCATTGAATTAGTAAATTGAAATTTTTACTGATTCATTTCAGTAGTTGAAAAAAGATTATTGATTCAAAAATGAAAATTCTTAATTAAATCAGTAATTTTTCACTGATTGGCAGTAAAATTTCACTGATTAATAGTTGCACACTTTTCGCTGTTCAATCAGTCAATTTTCAGATTTCAACTGATTCAGATTTAGAGAGAATGAGAGAGTAGATATGACTTTGGCTTACTCTCAAAACCTAAATTCGATTTCAAAAAACTCAACTCCATCTCCACGCCAACAATTTAATCAACCCACAGTACCTAATTTCTACGCCAAGAAAAAAAAATTTCTATCAATGAGTAACTTCTCCATTCCATCAAAGCCTACCCCAGCCAGTTCCCATCCAATCCTCCACTCGCCGCTTTGATCTCCGTATTATAAACAAGCTCCAGCATTTAACTATAATTTAAGGCGCAAAAACGCCGCAACTGCTTCGGATAAGGAAATGAAACACGTCCGCGTCCATTGCATTACGTTTATAATTTACAAGAATTCAGAACTGCATCTCGGGCGTTTTTGATTATCGCAAGTCGCGGAGAAAAGGAAACAACGTTAAAAAGCCACACAGTATATACTCGAATAAAGATCAAGAATATATTTACTCGGAAATCTACTTACCATTTCAAAGATGGCTTGCATGAGCTGTACTCGTACGTGTGTGTACACCAAACCGTACAGTGTATTTCATATAATACGCCAGCCAGTACAGCACAATGCAGCTTTACAATGATATAGCAAAATTACCCGGTAAAACATTTTCATTTATAAACGCTTAATCTGCAAATGAAACTAAAACAATATGAAAAACGTTTCGAGTGCTTATTGTTGAAGCCACAATACATTGCCAAGTGTACATTATTCGAGTGCTTAATGGTATACAACGGCACACACAGATACACTCACACCGAACAGCTCTTTGTAAACCATTTATACAAGGTATCTACTGTACGTTTGCCACAATGGGCTTTTTTTTCGCCTTTCATTCTGCTCGTTTTCTACCTCGTATCTGAGGCGTTTTCTTTCTCGACCGCGCAAATACTCCAGAATGAAAATTCTAGCAAGGTTTGCCTCGTTCTCAAAACCAAACACAGACAGATACAGTACGCTCAGGTAAATATACCTCTTCGCGATGGGTTTAATTTCGTTAATACAGCTAGGTATATCTTGGTTCTTCAGTTTACGTATCTTATGTAAAAATACACACAGTAAGGTAGATACGAGGCAGTATACCGTCTATATTGAAGTATCAGATACGATAAAGAAATACTATACATACCGGCATGTTTATATTTTTATACTCGATTCGACGTATAAATAGAGAGAGAAACATATACCATTATTAAAAACGTTACATTTGCGCGCGCATTTAGTTATTAAACGTTATCGCGCGAATTGTATTGCCGAAAACATTTCACAATGTGTTTATATGGCTGTTTATATAAAAGTTTTTCAATAGAGGAAGAAGAAGAAAAAAGAGAGCGACGTTCGCGAGAGACGTTTATCGAGAAAAATGGATTTTCTCAATAACATTATATTGAAGTTTCGATAAAGTGTATTACCTTTTCAACGCGCGAGACATATGGAAATAACGTCGCTTCACCGAGTCGTTAATATTTCTTTCTTTTTCGTCTCCTCGACGCTCCCCATCCGTACTCCTATCCGTATTATAATAGTTTGTCTGGGCGAAATTCGCATTAGAAATTATCCTCTTTTATTGTGGCACAATATAGCAGCTTTTTTGTATACATTGATGCCGCACCGCTGCGGTAGTCGAAATAAAGGCGAAAGCCTGCGAATTGCGGAAAGGGCGAAGAAGCTCGACGACAAATAAAATCTGCCCTCAAAAAAGCATTAGTTGGCGAATCTTTGTATCGCGCTATAAATACCGTGCATTTTTTTTCCACCCTTCGGCGTATACGTAAAATAGCGCGAAAGAAAATAGCTGCGTTAAATATTTAAAATAAGTAACGCACTTTAACAAAAGTTTTGGTAACCCTCCAAATTCGTTATCGCTAAATTTAACCCTCGAATCAGATACACCAGCTGAGAAAATTATGTGTGAGCCTCGTATCCGCGAGAGCCACGGAAAGATTGGTATGGTGCTGCGAATAAGCACGAGAGTAAAATGAGAAAAAAGTCGCCGGAGACGAATATCCGAGGCGGATTGGATTACGAGATGTTTAATTTCTAATTTACCACCTAAAATGAATTGTTCTGTTTGTCTAATTTTCAAGGTGAAAGCTTCGATCGTTGTAAATATTTGCGGAAATTGCAATTCAATTTGGACTTTTTTCACAAGATTATATCGTAGATAATTAAAATAATTGGGAAAATATTAGATATTTTTCCATGTTTCGATTTGAATTATTGTGGAAATGTAGAATTTTAGATGGGTAATGACCTCAATTTCGAAGCATACGAAATTGAAAGAACAGTTTTTAATTTTTCCTCAAACTGTGAAATACAGAAATTAAATTATTTAATAGAAGGAAAAAGAATTGTTCACAGGGAAAGTTTGGTTTTAATGGTTTTTTCAGATTGAAAAACATCTTTGCATTGCAGAAAAAATTTCAATCGATGACAATCATTATGAAAAGGTATCTACTGGTGAAAAAAATGAGCGAATTTGATCCAAAGCTGAAATTCAGACCTAACCGTTGGAAAATTTTGACCTTATTAATATTAAAAATCTCACAATTTGTAGAATGATTTTTTTGCAGGGGGAAAAGTGGTATCACTGAAATAACAATACTTATTCATTGAAGTGAGAGGAACCGAATGACACCATGGCCAACTTTGCATGACAATTTTTTTCTTAAGCAATCGTAATGAGAAAATGTTGCTAAAACGTAAAAGGGTATGGGCTAGATTAGAGGCGAATTTGACCTTATAGTGCTTTTGAGCTTTTATACACTTCAAATGGTGTGTATTGACCATAAAAATTTTTTCACAAAATTTAGGAACCTTAACCCGTTCTTTTGGAGTTATGGCCATTTCATTCTATGAATTTTAATTTCAAAAAAGGCGAAGGAAAGTTCCTGTTCTTTGGCACAAAATTACATCTCGTAGAGGTGTATTCATGATGATTTTTTTCAGAAATTTTGGTGGACTTCTTCGTGTTTTTTCGGCTAACTGAATTTTTTAATCGTAAAAAACACCATAAGTATAAGCAAAGAGCGATCACTCTGGAAAAATTACTAAGAAAACTTTTTTTAAAATGTAGAATTTCGCTGGTATTCTATTTTGGACGTTTCGTTGAACTACGTGCCAAAAATTGAAAAAATTGAAAAAGTTTCAAAAAAAACTAACAAATACCTACCTATGTTGTAATTTTAGCAAATTTTTCAAATTTTGAGCATTTTATGTAGAGAAAAAAATGGCCGAATGAAAAAAAAAATATCATAATTCATATTCAGCAGGTCCAAATACCCCGATAAATACCCTATTTGCAATCGTTTTGCTTGAAGTTTCAAAACTTACTTCTTTCATTAATTTTTCGTGGCGAAAAAAAAACTGCAAAACGTGAATTTCGAGACCTTGAGTAAAGCAATCGCGAAAAGGGTGTTAATCGTGGTATTTTGACCTGCTGAACATGAATATGGGATGGGTTTTTCCAGTTGGTCTTTTCTTCTTAGAAAATTTACTGAGCAAGGAAATTAGCCCCTTCTTCCTTCAAGACAGCAGAGGGAGACGCCATTTTGATTTCAATTTTATTCCAAAAAATTTCTAAAAAAACGAGGAAAATTGAAAATTTTCACTTTTTAAAATTTTTTTCAGCGATTTTTTTTTGTTCTTCCGGAAATTCGAAGGATAGATCATTTTTCACTCTGGCCTGATCATTAATAGTGATTGCCCACTCGTGACTCCGGCCGAATCAGAAATTTAAAAAATGGAAAAGAAAAGAAAAGAAAAGCAAAAAATGCATTTTCTACATTTGTAATCTCTTTTCCCTTTTTCATTTACTTAGGAATTGAAGTCATTATTGTTATTTTTCCAACTTCGTCTAGTGTTCACTGTTCAAAACACTTGAACCAGACGTCCAAAAAGCCACTTTATTTCCGCTACAAAATAACGTTTCTTTTTTCTCATTTTTTAAAAAATTTTTGGGATACTAATTTACTTTACTTTTTACACGCATTTTCCTCGTTTTCTACTTACGATTTTTTTTTAGAAACACATTACAAGTGAGTTAACGCTCCTTTGATTACACATTTTCAACTGAAATCACCTTGAATTCAAAAAATTATGTAGTTTGAATTTGAAAACAAAAACACTGATTTATTAAAGTTTCCCAAAAAGATTTCCAGCTTCGAAAATTCAAAAAATTTAGAAAAAGAAACCAATTTTCACATTTTTGAAAAATGGGCCCTTTTATAAAATACATAGGAGCATGGTGGGTCATTCAAACTATAAAATTCTTCGCAAAATCTAATATAAAGATTTCTCAATACTTTTAAAAAATCAAGTAATTTTTGTGAAACACGATTTATTTGAAAATTTCATTTGACAGCTGCCCACCCCATTTTCTTCCTTTGAAATGACGACATTAATTACTTATTTCATATTTTTGCCTATCACTTTAATTTTCTCAAAACATGTAAAAAATTGAAAATAATTATTGGAAATATTTTACTGAAAACCAAAACAGAAACGGAAACGATTTTTCAAATTTCCACAAAATGATTATTTTTTCCACGTCATGTCACTTTCGTTAGAATCCACAAAGAAACATTATTATTTAAAAATTTTTTGACACCATTACAAAAAAAATTCACTGACAAAATCATATTCACAACTACATAGGTATAAACGTAAAATAACCCAGCCATCTCGACTCGAAACTTGAATTACCCCGAGAGCAACACAGAGAGCGGTCGCAAAGTAATATTTCATAATTTCTAGCAAAACAAGGCTCGAAACCGGAGCAGAAAATAGCCATATTACTGTACTCTTCTCTAGACACACGCAGAATAGTCCCTATATAAGCAAATTCGCGAACATTTTCGCACATCGTATCAATCATAATTTCGTTACAACCCCGGTATGCGTTTTACTCACACACGATGCATTTGTATACGTGAAGGGAAAAAAACCGTAGGGTTAGAGGTAAGAAAAGAAGTCTCGTTATAAATCTAGGCGAGTACACGGCGGCATATTTGTGTCACATAAGTCGCATAGCAGACTCCCTACATACTACACATGATCACGTAACAAAGTAAACGAACTGTATACTAAATAAAGTACTCGCGAAGACGCTGCGTGTTCGTGTTAAATCTAGCGAATTTATTCATCAGCGAGATTCGTTTGGCGTATATGTGCACCGTAGTATCTTTTTTTTTCTTCGTACGACAGTCGTCATGATCATCTTATACCTCCTATATAGTCTTACGGTACCAAGAACATAACCCTTTAATAATTCACCGAGTTGTATGGTTTCGAGAATGGAAAATTCTGCTCATTAACATCTGCTCGGTTACAGTTCGCAATTACTGCTGCTGCGAGCCGTATTGCATTTTCGTTTGAAACACCGGTTACCCGAGCGAGCTCGAGCTGGCTTTATATTCGAAAACGATTAAAATTTTCGAATAAATGTAAACGTTTGTGTTTTTTGTATTACACACGAATTTGTATAAAATAGAAACAAGTCTCCCACGTTCAGAACTACGGCATCGACTGAAAAACTCACGAGGGGGTTGGAAATCTCGCGAGTATAGATGAAAGAAACATAGGTACTTGACAATACACATACGTAAGTTGAGTCCGCCACGTATCTCGAGATTCAAATAAGTAAAATTATTTCAGCGTGTAAATTACAGCCTGCTTTTCTTGCATAATAACATATTTCCATCAGAAAATTCGCCTTAGAATTTGTACGGGCTGGGGCCAAGGGTGAGGAGGTCTTTTTGTTATTTTGGTATTCGTCGCATAACGAATTACTACTCTACATAATTATTTTCATCGCAAAGCTGCTGTGCGAACTTATTCGCAACACTTCGGATATATGAATACGTACGTACAAATATAACACGACTTTGCCACCCGTAACGCCCTTCAAAGAAAACCTATTATTTGAATTTTACTGTAATAAGTATATTATGGTACGTGCCTTAGCGCAGTGTCACAAGAAACCGACAATTTTTGGATACATTTACATACAAAGTGTAGGTACGAAGTACGTACTTTGTGTAAACATTTGATATGAGTAAAATATAATGTTGTGAAAAAGGTCATTCGACCAAAAATAACTTTTTGCAGAAGTACTCAATATTTCAAGTTAATTTTTTACCTCTGAGATCTGAAATCGCTTTCTCAATTTGAATAAGTCAAAATTGATTTGAATCAGTCAAAATTTACAGAGCAAATGGACAAAATACGAGTCATTGTAGAAACTGTAAAAAAAAATTACTGATTCAAAAATAAAAATTTACCAATTGAATCAGTAATTTTTCACTGATTAGTAGTCAAATTTTCCTGATAAACAGTGGAATCAGTGAAATTTCAATGTTGATCAGGGACTCAATTCTGTCTATTTCATCTCTCAGTTTTGGACTGATTTAAATTAAGAGAGTAATTTTAGTTGATTTTTCTAGATTTTTTTTTATTGAACCTCTTCTAGATTCCAAATGTGCTACTTACAGCATAAAAATGTCTTTAACAAGAAATAACTCGGTTACTTTTGACTTCGGGGTTCTGAAACCTTTTTGAAGAGTTTTCATAAGAAGTTTCTCACAAGATGCTCTCTAAATTTGAATCAGTTAAAATTGACTGATTAAAATGCCAAAAGTGTGCAACTGTAGACATCAGTGAAAATTTTACTGATTTAATAAGTGAATTTTAATTTTTGAATCAGTAAAAATTTCAATCTACTAATTCAATCAGGGATTACTACTGATTCAACTAGTAAATTAAAATGTTTACTGATCTATTTCAGTAGTTGAAAAAAAGATTACTGATTCCAAAATGAAAATTCACTAATTGAATCAGAATCAGTAAAAAAAAATTACGATTCATAATCAGCGAATTTTCACTACTGAATCAGTAAAAATAAAATTTCACTGATTCAATCGTGAATTAATTACTGATTCAATCAGTGATTTTTTTCCTGATTCAATAATGAAAATTCACTGATTTGAATCAGTAAATTTTTACTGGTTTCAATCAGTCAATCAATTTTCACTGATTCAACAATCAAAATTCACTATTTGAATCAGTAATTTTTCAGTGGTTGGCAGTAAAATGATGCTGATTAACTGGGGAATCAGAGGAATTTGACTGATTATCAGTGACTTGATTTTCTCCATTTCACCAGTCAATTTAGGCATTTTTGACTGATTCAAATTAAGAGAGTAGAACAGCCCACAAAATTGGCCTAAATAAACTTTGGCACCTATTATCGCAAATTAGATACCTATTGATGTCCAAGGTTACCTTGATGTTTTCTAAATCTGAATCAGTCAAAAAACTTAAAATTCGCTGATTAAACAGCGAAAAGTGTGCAACTGTTGATCAGTGAAATTTGACTGTCAATCGGTGGAAAATTACTGATTTAATAGGTGAACTTTCATTTTTGAATCAGTAATTTTTTTCAACTACTGAAATGCATCGGTTGGAATTTCAATTTATTAATTCAATCAGTGAATAATTACTGATTCAATCAATGATTAATTATTACTGATTCAATCAGTAAGTAAATTAAAATTTTTACTGATTCGATCAGTAAATTAAAATTTTTACCAATTCAAAAATGATAATACGTCGTAAGTTTTTGAAAGAATTTTTCAGAAACATGTTCGAATAAAAAATATGGATTTAAGCAGGTCGTTACGAGTTTTAGAAAATTGTGCTTAAATCGACTAACATGAGAAATCCGCTAAATTTCATATGAACCATTTTTATAAGCGTTTCTACAATAGGCACTTGACATCGAATAAGTCACCATCTATGGGGAAAACACGGAACTAAACGAAACCATTATAAATTTTTTCATTACATGTATTCTTATGAGAAATTCACGATTTTTGAAAATTAATTAAAAATCGAGTACTGAACATGCAGGGTTCATTTTTGTTTTAAATGGAAGAGTAAATCGTACTCTTTTTCAAATAATTTTTCTCTCATTTCTTACTCCACTTATTAACTGAAAAAAATTTGAATCAATGTAAATATCTTTTACATGTTTTTATATAACCCTACAACGCGTACAACGAAAAAATACCCGTTTTCCCCTACTCGACTCATAACGCGACGCGCTTTGATTTCAAATATCGTCCAATCACAGCTCAGCGTTCTCGTCGTTTACGTTTTAAAAACATGAAAAAGTTACGTACGTTAATTTCAATTTTTTTCAATGAATACACCAAATAGAAAAGAAAAGAAAAAATTCGTTGTTAAGAGGAAGATTCACTCTTTCATTTAAAGCAAAAATGAACTCTGCATGTTCAGTACCCGATTTTTAATTAATTTTTAAAAATCGCAAATTTCCCATAAGAATACATGTAAATGAAAAAGTTATCATGGTTTCGTTTTCGTAGCAGCGCTCTCTGCAGGAGGTGCCGATCGCCTATTCTAAACATTAAAAAAAAAAATTCTGAAAGCTCAGAAATGTCTTGTAACCATTTACAATCGATTTGGAAGGTCGAAAGTAGAAAATATATTCAATTTGAGGGATTTTTTTGCTGATTATATAACATTTTCATATTTTTTAGGATGATATGAGGAAGGTTATTTTGAAATTCTAAAAATTTTTCAAAATTAGAGAAATTTACTTAAGCGTCTGAAATTTTAAAAATGGAGTTCATTCATGATGCACCATTCTACCAAGTACAATTCCTATACTCGATTATTTTAGAGGTAGAAATTTCAATAATAAATTTTTTCAATCCAATAGAAATGAATGAAAATCCAGTTCTTTATCAGCATTTTTTTTTTTTTTTGATATTTTGGACATTCACGTAATTTTTACCAGATTTTACTTCAAATTTGGAATCCATCCCTTGTTCTTCTCTCATTTAGATATATATCAGAGAAAATTATCTAAAATCACTGGAAAACAGCCAGAATTGCAACACAATAATAGAATTGTTTGTTTTGTTTTTTTTGGAAGGAGGGAGCAGGATTGGATGGTCTATCCAAAAATACACAATTTTTTGGTCTACTTAATGGTCTCTTTTATTAAACCCTATCAAATGAAAAATAAATGTAGTACCCAGGGTTTTTAATAATATAATTCAAGTACTTATACGTACCTCAATACACCCATGCATAAAAATAGGTAATACACGTGTACATAGACAGTGGGTACAAGGAGATAGGTAGTTAGGTACTTACTCTTGGATTTTTACAAAAGAATCGTGGTTTCACTCGTCGAATCTACGGGTTCTTCGAAGGCGTCAAAGGTGGGCCCGGGTATTGGTACCCGAAATTACAGCAATTTTGATTTTCCAACGTGTCGTATTACGATGAATGGATTTCTCCGAACACGTGTCATTTGTAAGCGTCGCCGTTTTGGCTTTGATGAATACGTCGTCGGGGGATTTGTTTGGTTTTGTGTGTAACTCGAGTGGTGGATGTTCGAGTGTGCGGAATTTTTGTCGCGAGTTTTTCAAGAGGGTACTTCTTGGCAAGATGAAGTGTATGCTTACGGTTTTGAATAAACAATTTAATTTTTCTTCTTTTTTTCTCTCTATTTTATTTCGACCAATGTCGACTTGAATTTCATTCGTACCACGTACTATTTTTTTAACACAGTGTATAATTAAGTTGAATTGTTTTTAGGATGGTTGAAGCGAGTAGATGGAGAAGGAGTGGAGGAGGAGGAGGTCAGAGGTCGCTTCAAATTGAAATTTTTATTACGTCAATTCGACTTGAAATTTTGTAAAAAAAAAAAGAGTAAAAATTACGAGAACAAATTTTCTTAAAAATTTAGAAAAAATTTATTAGACATAGGACGAGTATTATTATAATGCGGATAATAAATCTTTTTAAAAAGTTGAAAAAACTGAAACACTGTGCAATTACCTATTGATTTTAGAGATTTTTTTCGAATTTCGCATTTTTCTATTAAATTGTCTTTTTTTTTTTGGAGAAATAAAGGTAGCAAAGAATTCGAAAATTTCAGAAGGATTTTTGAAAAAGGTTCCAACTCAGAAAATCGAATATAAGTAGACCAAAGTTGTCTTCCCAACTTGAAATATAGATACAAAGTTGAGATGTCAGAAAACAGAATTTGGGGGTTTCAATTGAAAAATCCAAAGTTGAAATCGATAAAATTGCGATTTCAGTCGAATGATTTTTCTGACTCCATCTCAATTTTCTTACTGATATTTCAATTATTTTTATTCAAAATTGAATTTTTTTTCCAACCGGTAAGAAATCTATTACTACAAGAAAAAGCATTTGAAAAATAAACAGAATTACTTTGAATTCAATTTTAATTAATTTTTTTAGATTATCAGAAAAAATTTCAAAAAAAATCAGTCTTTTTTGAGGAATGTGGAAAAACAGACAGATAAAACAATGTTGAGAATTGACCACCAGGTCCATACTTAAATTTCTTAAATTCCTTTCCCCTCCAACAGGTCCATTTTTGACTGGAAAATTACTGTGACTTTTTTGGACAAACGAAACTGAAATGTCGCAAAGAAAAAATCAAAAGATTTCATCAGTACCGATTCATCACTTTCGAAGAAAAAATCCAGAAGCGTAATAAAACTAAAATCGTATTAACCAGATTACATTTTTACGGCAAACAAGATAGGCAATTTTATTAACACCTTATGACCACTCATTCGTACACTCGAAACCAACACAAATAACCCATTCTCCTCCCTGCGGCACGCTGTTCGTCACTTGACTTCAACGTATGCAGACGTACATTAAACTCAGTTGATACGATTTTACGCCAAATTAATTCTCAAGATTTCACGAATATTGCAACTCGGCAGCTTCTTTCTTTATTTTTGCCTCCCAAGCAGATTTTTATTGTCGCCCATAAATTTTCACCAAATTCATAGCGATGAAAGAATCGAACAATAAAACGAGCAGATTTCTGTGTGTACTTGCACAGCTAAGTCCATTCATTCGCACTTCTTTTCTCGTCTCATTTCACGTGCTAACTCGAGAGTCTCTTATCGCGCCGGTATAATATCTCATTTCGGGAAAAATATCCGAATCACGCCGCGCTCTATCTCGTATTCTGGTACACTTGGTTCATAGATAACGCGAGCGAATCAATAATCCGTTCGTACTCGATTTGTTACCAGCATCGTGACGATTTTCAACAATAGATTAATAGATGAAATTTCATCCATCGTGAAAAATTTGTGAAAAAAAAATTTTACAAAATATAAAATTAATCAATTTTTACCGCAGGTATATTCCACAACCTCAACTTATAATTTTTTCTACAGTCGAAAAAAAAAAGAAAAAAAACATATTTTCAACGCATTTACTTTCAACGTAGTGAAAAAAATATTCAAATTAAGATCGCAAAATTCTCGACATCCTCTTCGTACCTAGAAAATTTCAATCTTCCAGGTCTGTGCGTTTTCAGCTCCGATGATTTCTACGACTGTACGTTGAAAAAGAAACATTAAAATGTCTTTCAACATCCGGCTACTATGTTCTGTGTATACGTGCGACGACGACAAAGGCCGGATATTTTTTTTATACTCTTTGGTAAATAAACTCCGTGTTTCGTTTACTTTTTCGTATAGTATATATTAATAACGTCGTCGAGTGAACCTTTTGGCCGGATCTTTTGACTTTTGCCGTGTCAAATGTTATATAATTAAAATCCATTTCGTACTACTTTTGTGCTACATAAAAGTTTTGAGATGTACGAATAAAAATATGCAGTATCTACCTATGTAATTAAAACACAATTTTTTACATGATGGCAACGTTGGTTTCGTAACTTAATTTTAATGATTTCGCTTATTTTTCTCTGCTTTTTTTACAGGACTGGACGTTACAAATTAGATATGTTCAAAAAAGAGATGCAGGATTATACGAATGTCAAATCACATCGCATCCTCCATCTAGTATATTTGTAGACTTTCAAGTTGTAGGTGAGTGAAATTAATGATAATTAGAAATTAATTAATATTGGCCATTTTTATGGACTTTTCTTCAGCGCTGGAAAATTTCAAAATTTTCTGACGGCCCCAACACGTCTTGAAATTGCTTCAAATCGATTTTGAAGGTCAAAAATAAGGCATATACCAAAATTCAGCTTCTTCCGTTGATTAGATCAAATTTTGATACTTTGCAAAGTAGGTACTAATTATGAGATCATTTTGAAATAAGTACAAAAATTCATCAAAATTCGAAAATTGCACTTCAGCACTTGAAATTTTGGAAATATGGTCCTTAAATGGTGTAATTTCGATTTTTTGCTTGGGCTCAAAATTTTACATTCGAGTAGGGACATCTTCCTCATAACAGTTGATAAAAAATTAACTCAAAAATTGGATGAAAAATCTCAAAGCGTATGATCAAATTTAATGTCGAGCTGATTTTGATTCTATTGAAGTTCTTTATAGACGCCATATTTCTTCAAATCCTCAATGCACATTTCAAAATTGTTAAAATCCGAGGGGAAAAAATCCTCAGTACAAACTTAGGAAAAAAAACGAGAACCTTGGAAACCATCCAATTTACATGTATCCTCGATCTCGTTTCCTTACAAAAGGCCGATGCGATAGTTTAGTTAGGTGTAGGTTTTACGAGGCTATATCCTTAATGATAAACTAGGGCACTAAGTTTTCAAGAGTAGCGCACGATAAGCTGAAGGGAGGTGAAATACGAGGTGACTATGACGAAAAGAGACGTGTTTACATAAAAACTTTCGCCCTCGTACGCCTAAAGGAAACATTATTTCGTCGGCATAATAAAATCCGGTACACACGGCAAAGCTAAAGACGAAAAAGTACTACGTACCTTGGGTTATGAACCGAAGAGAGGGGGAAGCAGGGCACTAGGAGAAAGGCGCGAAGCAACGCGTATGTGGATATGCCTTGCGTACGTGTTAATTTACGTCAATTTATTACGATTGTTTTTAATTTAATTATAAAACTATATGGCAAACAAAGATGAACGTTCTACTTTAAAACTCTGAGTAAAACGTCGAGATAAATTATTTCGACAAACAAGCATGTATAAATGAAAACTGCAACGCAACGTGCCACTGTGTACTTTTTTTTCAGCTGGAAGAAAATTTCTAGACGAGAGAAGGCTCTCCTTCAGGTCCCTTGTTTTCTGCCAGCATGTACCAATTCGTATTTGCTAGAAAGAATAATATCTCGTCTGGTCGTTAAATCTGATTAATGGCGCGATTCTGGAACGAATTATATGAGATGGCAGAGAGAGAACGAGAATGAGGGCTGAGCAAGAAGAAAACGAGAGAGGCGACAAAATGCACACATTTTCTTCCGGCGAGACGGTCGTCCGGTGTGCAAAAGTATTTAGAAAATTGCGAAGTAAACGTCTAAAATGTGTTTTAATTTTGTACCGCAACGTTGCAACACGACTCGACGCTGATGTCAGGATTGGGTGCGGGGGGTCGTTTAAGGGTGACAATTTTACAGGCGAAGGGTGTTCGTTGTGGCGTCGTTTGTGCAGTAACGAATGGCTGACGTGTGGTCAAGAATGGAGACGAGAAGGGTTCGTGTGGTGGACTTAGCTGGCTAATAATGCCCTTTAAAGTGAATGATTTTTTACGATTTTTTAGACTGGTGGTTCTTGTTTGCACCCATTTATAATTTTAAAAATTTTTTCTCGAGTATTATTTTTTAAAATTCAGAATTTATTTTAAAGACTGATTTTTTTATAGAATTTTTGTAAAATTTGCAAATGTTTTGTTTGCCATTTTTTAAAAACATGACAACTCTTCTTGAACTAATAATTTTAATCTAAGGAATTAACCAAAGTTTCATGTGTGGTGAAATATGTGGATAATTATTATCCATGAAATTCACAGAATTATGGGTTTCCCCGAACTCTAGAAACGATAATTTTTATGGGAAATTCCTATCCACAAAATTTTCCTCCGGTTCAAACCTTTTAAATGTGTGGTGAAATATGTGGATAATTATTATCCAGCCAATTAACCACAGTTTCATGTGTGGTGAAATATGTGGATAATTATTATCTAGAAAATTAACCACAGTTTCATGTGTGGTGAAATATGTAGATAATTAGTATCCATAAAATTCACCACAGTTTTATGGGTTTCCCAAACTCTGGGCGCGGTAATTTTAATTAACCACAGTTTCATGTGTGGTGAAATATGTGGATAATCACTATCCATAAAATTCACCACAGTTTTATGGGTTTCCCCAAACTCTGGACGCGGAAATTTTGATTGGATAATTCCTATCCACAAAATATTCCACATCTTCAAACCTTTTAAATGTGTGGTGAAATACGTGAATGAATATTACCCAGCAAATTAACCACAGTTTCATGTGTGGTGAAATATGTGGATAATTATTACCCAGCAAAATTAACCACAGTTTCATGTGTGGTGAAATCTGTGGATAATTATTACCCAGCAAATTAACCACAGTTTCTTGTGTGGTGAAATATGTGGATAATTATTATCCGTAAAATTCACCACAGTTTTATGGGTTTCCCTGAAATCTAGAAACGATAATTTTCATAAGAAATTCCTATCCACAAAATTTTCCACGTGTTCAAAACTTTCAAATGTTTGGTGAAATATGTGGATAATTATTACCCAGCAAAATTAACCACAGTTTCATGTGTGGTGAAATCTGTGGACAATTATTACCCAGCAAATTAACCACAGTTTCATGTGTGGTGAAATCTGTGGACAATTATTACCCAGCAAATTACCCACAGTTTCATGTGTGGTGAAATCTGTGGACAATTATTATCCAGCAAATTAACCACAGTTTCATGTGTGGCGAAATCTGTGGATAATTATTATCCATAAAATTCACCACAGTTTTATGGGTTGGGTTTCCCCGAAATCTAGAAACGATAATTTTCCTAAGCAAAATTTTCCACGTGTTCAAAACTTTCAAATGTGTGGTGAAATATGTGGATAATTATTATCCTGAAAATTAATCACAGTTCCATGTGTGGTGAAATATGTGGATAATTATTACCCAGCAAAATTAACCACAGTTTCATGTGTGGTGAAATCTGTGGACAATTATTACCCAGCAAATTAACTACAGTTTCAGGTGTGGTGAAATCTGTGGACAATTATTATCCAGCAAATTAACCACAGTTTCATGTGTGGTGAAATCTGTGGATAATTATTATTCAGCAAATTACCACTGTTTCATGTGTGGTGAAATATGTGAATAATCATTATCCAGAAAATTAACCACAGTTTCATGTGTGTGAAATCTGTGGATAATTATTATCCATAAAATTCACCGCAGTTTTACGGGGTTCCCCAGTCTTCCGAACCAGAAATTTTAATGGGAAATTCCTATCCACAAAATTTCCCACATGTTCAATCCTTTTAAATGTGTGGTGAAATACGTGGATAATTATTACCCAGCAAATTAACCACAGTTTCATGTGTGGTGAAATCTGTGGATAATTATTATTCAGCAAATTAACCACTGTTTCATGTGTGGTGAAACCCGTGGATAATTATTATTCAGCAAATTAACCACTGTTTCATGTGTGGTGAAATATGTGAATAATCATTATCCAGTAAATTAACCACAGTTTCATGTGTGGTGAAATCTGTGGACAATTATTATCCAGCAAATTTACCACAGTTTCATGTGTGGTGAAATCTGTGGATAATTATTATCCGTAAAATTCACCACAGTTTTATGGGTTTCCCTGAAATCTAGAAACGATAATTTTCATAAGAAATTCCTATCCACAAAATTTTCCACATGTTCAATTCTTTTAAATGTGAGGTGAAATACGTGGATAATTATTACCCAGCAAATTAACCACAGTTTCATGTGTGGTGAAATCTGTGGATAATTATTATTCAGCAAATTAACCACTGTTTCATGTGTGGTGAAATCCGTGGATAATTATTATTCAGCAAATTAACCACTGTTTCATGTGTGGTGAAATATGTGGACAATTATTACCCAGCAAATTACCCACAGTTTCATGTGTGGTGAAATCTGTGGATAATTATTACCCAGCAAATTAACCACAGTTTCTTGTGTGGTGAAATATGTGGATAACTATTATCCGTAAAATTCACCACAGTTTTATGGGTTTCCCTGAAATCTAGAAACGATAATTTTCATAAGAAATTCCTATCCACAAAATTTTCCACGTGTTCAAAACTTTCAAATGTTTGGTGAAATATGTGGATAATTATTACCCAGCAAAATTAACCACAGTTTCATGTGTGGTGAAATCTGTGGACAATTATTACCCAGCAAATTAATCACAGTTCCATGTGTGGTGAAATATGTGGATAATTATTACCCAGCAAAATTAACCACAGTTTCATGTGTGGTGAAATCTGTGGACAATTATTACCCAGCAAATTAACTACAGTTTCAGGTGTGGTGAAATCTGTGGACAATTATTATCCAGCAAATTAACCACAGTTTCATGTGTGGTGAAATCTGTGGATAATTATTATTCAGCAAATTACCACTGTTTCATGTGTGGTGAAATATGTGAATAATCATTATCCAGAAAATTAACCACAGTTTCATGTGTGTGAAATCTGTGGATAATTATTATCCATAAAATTCACCGCAGTTTTACGGGGTTCCCCAGTCTTCCGAACCAGAAATTTTAATGGGAAATTCCTATCCACAAAATTTCCCACATGTTCAATCCTTTTAAATGTGTGGTGAAATACGTGGATAATTATTACCCAGCAAATTAACCACAGTTTCATGTGTGGTGAAATCTGTGGATAATTATTATTCAGCAAATTAACCACTGTTTCATGTGTGGTGAAACCCGTGGATAATTATTATTCAGCAAATTAACCACTGTTTCATGTGTGGTGAAATATGTGAATAATCATTATCCAGTAAATTAACCACAGTTTCATGTGTGGTGAAATCTGTGGACAATTATTATCCAGCAAATTTACCACAGTTTCATGTGTGGTGAAATCTGTGGATAATTATTATCCGTAAAATTCACCACAGTTTTATGGGTTTCCCTGAAATCTAGAAACGATAATTTTCATAAGAAATTCCTATCCACAAAATTTTCCACATGTTCAATTCTTTTAAATGTGAGGTGAAATACGTGGATAATTATTACCCAGCAAATTAACCACAGTTTCATGTGTGGTGAAATCTGTGGATAATTATTATTCAGCAAATTAACCACTGTTTCATGTGTGGTGAAATCCGTGGATAATTATTATTCAGCAAATTAACCACTGTTTCATGTGTGGTGAAATATGTGAATAATCATTATCCAGAAAATTAACCACAGTTTCATGTGTGGTGAAATCTGTGGATAATTATTATCCATTAAATTCACCGCAGTTTTACGGGTTTCCCCAGTCTTTAGAACCAGAAATTTTTATGGGAAATTCCTATCCACAAAATTTCCCACATGTTCAAACCTTTTAAATGTGTGGTGAAATACGTGGATAATTATTACCCAGCAAAATAACCAGTTTCATGTGTGGTGAAATATGTGGGTAATTATTATCCATAAAATTCACCGCAGTTTTCTGGATTTCTCCAGTCTCTAGAACCAAAAATTTTTATGGGAAATTCCTATCCACAAAATTTTCCACATGTTCAAACCTTTTAAATGTGTGGTGAAATATGTGGATAATTATTATCCATAACATTCACCGCAGTTTTATGGATTTTCCCGAACTCTAGAAACGATAATTTTTCCACATGTTGAATCCTTTTACATTTGTGGTGAGATTTGTGGATAATTATTATCCAGAAAATTAACCACAGTTTCATGTGTGGTGAAATATGTGGGTAATTATTATCCATAAAATTCACCGCAGTTTTCTGGGTTTCTCCAGTCTCTAGAACCAAAAATTTTTATGGGAAATTCCTATCCACAAAATTTTCCACATGTTCAAACCTTTTAAATGTGTGGTGAAATATGTGGATAATTATTATCCATAACATTCACCGCAGTTTTATGGATTTTCCCGAACTCTAGAAACGATAATTTTTCCACATGTTGAATCCTTTTACATTTGTGGTGAGATTTGTGGATAATTATTATCCAGAAAATTAACCAGTTTCATGTGTGGTGAAATATGTGGATAATTATTATCCATAAAATTCACCACAGTTTTATGGGTTACCCCGAACTCTAGAAACGTTAATTTTTACGGGAAATTCCTATCCACAAAATTTTCCACATGTTCAAACCTTTTAAATGTGTGGTGAAATATGTGGATAATTATTACCCAGCAAATTAACCACAGTTTCATGTGTGGTGAAATATGTGGATAATTATTACCCAGAAAATTAAACACAGTTTCATTTGTGGTGAAATATGTGGATAATTATTATCTAGAAAATTAACCACAGTTTTATGTATTTCTTCAGTTAATATACATCACTTTCATGAAGTAATTATATACATATTTAGAAGCCCTAAAGGACCCAGGGACAAATCCGGCCATACCCTACCCTTTGGGATAAATCCCTAACTTTTGATAATTTTTGGACAGATTTCATGACCTACTAGATTCTTTAATTAACAAATTGATTTTTTTTTCGTTTTCCTGTCAACTGAAAAATTCTCAGAATAAAATGTTAATTCTCGAATAATAATTCCCTAATCTTCCTATTTTTTTGCAGAGGCTGAAGCCCAAATAGACGGCTCAAAAGAAAAATACCTCAAATACGGCAGTCCTCTGCAGCTAACTTGTACGGTGCTCAAAAGTCCGGAAATCCCGACGTATATTTTTTGGTACCATAATAACCAAATGGTGAACTACGACTCGCACAGAGGTTTCAATGTAACCCTAGATTTAGCAAATAAAACCAGCAGCTTATACGTTGGCAGAACCACCAACGAACACACCGGAAATTATTCCTGCGTGCCTAGCAACGCTCACCCAGATAGCAGTGTTGTTCACATACTCAATGGTGAGTACATCTACATATACATTCTGGCATACCAAACGTATAAAGAGAACTTATCTCTTGTAATATATAGCTCCGAGTAGCAAAAGTATACCTGCGACATACGTAACGTGCGAGCAACCTATCTACCTAGACCTACCAACAAACACACATGCACACTGTGTAACCCATCTTCCTCTGCGTCAGCTTACCCTTAAGCTAATGAAAATTCAAACTTTAATTTTCAAAGCCGATTCAATAACGCGTCTTAATTCAAGATTAACTTAATTCGACGACTGCATTAAATGTTATTTAAGTAAGAGCTTTTGGTTCATTCTACTGCGTAGGTAACCCAACGTAGAGACACATACCACACCACTAAACGCAATACGTACATCGAAGTAGTCTACCTACATCTATAATACGTATATAACGAACCAATCAAATATCTATATACGATGTCTCATATCGTTCGTTATTCCTCTAGTCATTTTCCTTGCTATTCGAGTCCCCTCGTGTCGAATCGCGTCCCACACCCCACGTCAAACGCGAAATTTAATTTAAACGTTGGAAATTGAATTTTTATACCTTTGGTGGCTGAAAAATATGCGCTAATCGGGTGTCGAAGATTTTATTAATGTGTATTTTACTAGTTAATCTTACCATGACAGTAAACGGGGTAAACGCCATTTACCTTCGGATTACGGTGATGATATTTAATTAAAATTTGATTACCGGATTTGTCGTTGTGGTATTTCTCCGGCGAACTGGGCGAGCGAGGTACGCGGGTGAACAGCGTCGAAGTACTTCGACAAATAGGTAACACGAGTAAAAGACAGTGAACCTTTTTTTTTCTTTTTTTTTTTTGGAGAATAATGAATATAATCATCTTTTTTCTTAATCTTGAACAATAGAAATTTCCTTTTCGAAAAAAAATCAAATTCGTGGATGAAACACCAATCTCGATATCATACTATTTCAATGGTAGATTTAATTTACACCGAATATTTTCTGGTCATTTTTTTATTTCTCTCGTGATATGACCATTTTCATGAAAATGGTTTCCATCGATCAAAAAAATGAAATTTTATTTTTTCGTCCATTGCCCTGTTTGGGTCACATCAGTTTATAAATTTTCAAAGTTACATTCCGTCGAGAAATTTTTTTTAAAGAGTTTTTTTTTCAAGGCTTTTTTTATTTCGTGATTCAAATTAGGCGGATGGCGTAAAAAATTGAAGAAAAGTAATTTTTCACATCGGTACATGTTCTAGAGTTATTTTCATAAGTAAACTGAAAATAATCAACGGGCAAATTTCATTTTTAAAAAATTAGAAGAGCTGTATGCATAATTTAATTTTTGCTACGTGACGTTAATCACTTTTTGAAAACGAAAAAAATTTTCAGAAACTTTTTTCTGACTGCCTTTGTGCGTCGAAAGTCGACTATATATATTTCAGCCTGACTGAGTGTTTATCCTCTTACAGCCTTCATTTATTTATTCTATTCTTCTCTTCTCTAAAAGTTTTAACGAAATGGTACCCAGCTAGCTACTTCACAAAAAAACATACTTAGAGCTGTGAAAGATTCAATCGAATAAGAAGGTGACAGAATAGGAAACTATGGTGAAAAAATAATCTCCCATGTAAAAATTTAATGGTAGTTTTAATTTTTTTTTTTCAAAAACAGGAAACAAGACAGAAAGATTTTAACTCATTATTAAATTTTTGGTTGGGAGGAGATTCGAGATATTTTTCGAACATTTCACAATGATGGAGGACAAAAATGGTTCTTTTTACAAAATTTTTGATCGACCAAAAAAATTAATTGAAAAAACTTCAAAACGAAGCAATTTTGAAATTCTGAAACAAGGAGGAGAATAAATTGAAAATTCCAACAGGTATTTGATTGAGGAACAGAACAAAAAATCAGACAATCAAAAAGAAACTTTCATAACTTGCAGGATTGTTAGAGACTCTGAAAGTGAAATCTGAAGGTGATTTCTCTTCCTAGTTGCAGTTTAATCAAATTAACCCGAAAAATCAGTATTTTTGACGTTGTTATTGCAAAAGGGAACCTATATCCAAACAGAACAAGGAAATTATTCCTGAAAAAAATCAAGTAATAAATTCCCCAATCTAAAATTTTAGCCATCTAAATTTTTCAATTCTTCAGAATTTTTCAAGAAAAAATTCTTATTTTTCAGTGACTTGAAAAATATCCGAATCAAATTGGCTCACGTTCAATAATTGATGATGGAAAATTCTACTGGAAATATTAATCCTTGGAAACCAAGTTTTACAATTTATACCCATTTTGATGAAGCCTTTTGCGAGATTTTTTGATTTTCTCAATAAGACAAGGATATTAGCTCGTGCAATTGAAACGAAAATCCCATCTCCTTTTGAATAGCTTGACAAGGGATTTTCTGTTAACCAACGGTTTCAGGACTACAATTTTGTTATGATTTATTCTCAGTTTAAATAAATTTAAGTATCGTACCTCAAAATAAATTCTCAACTTATCGTTTCAACCAAGCATGAAAAACAAAATAAATTACTTCTACATGATATTTTTGGATAAAACAATTTATAAGTATGTATTATATGTTTATTTTGATTAGAAAAATTTCCGAAAAATATTTTCCAATCACGAAAAATTTCAAATAAATTTGAAGCGATATTATATCACAACTGATTTGCCCACATTTAGGCATTATAAAGTTTACATTTTCAAAAAAAAATTAATAATCTGCTCCTTCCTTGAACCGTAAAAATCTCATTTTTTGTTCCCAACAACAAGGTCACAATTCACTCGTAAATCTATTACGCATTTTTTCGACGGCAACATCAAAATTTTATTCCTTCGCCAATAAGATTCGAGAGAAATAAGAAAACGAACACAAAATTTGATGGATTTTTTATATGCTCGGTTGAAAAAAGTATATAAAGCAGAAGAAAGAAAAATGTAACAAGCAAAAAATTACAGAAAATTTCCAAAACCGTACGTACGTTCTACTCGAACCGTAAAAATTGTCCTATTCGAATGAATCGTCATCTTGAAAAAAAGAACCTCCTCCCATCACCGCAATCCTCAACGTAAAAAAGTATACGTAATTCGAATTTCGTCGCAATGTCATCTTTCAAATTTTTTTCAAAGACTTTCGTAAATATTAAATTGAAAACGAAAGGCGAACATGATTTCGGGTCAAAAAAAAGCCCAACCAGGAAAATTTAACAGAATAGGTTTGCCACGCAAACGATGAACGAAAATAAATAAAACGTTAGACGAAATCGACGACGTTTTCAAACCAACCATTGGAAAAAAATTTCGATAGAAAATAAAATTTGTCTGCGTTTACTCGATTTATCGAATGGAATGGAAATACTTTATTTCAAAATTTCATCAAACGAGTGCCTCGGCCCTAAAGAATGCTCAAAAATAAAGATGAAATTAAACGTACTCGTACCAAAAAGAGGAAAGGGTTGGCAGCTCGTACGAAAGAGTACGAGTAAAAACAATATCACGAAACGAGGATAGAACTTCATAAAGAAGAAACTTTATAATTTGAAGCCTTCATATGAAGAAATTTACTCGTACTTTAATGTTGATGGATTTTTAAGAGAAAATTCCAACAGAAAATAGTTTTTCACAATACATCTAATATTACGAACGATGATTCGTTGGCTGCGAGCAGAATATTTTTTCAGTTTCTTGTTGATTTCACATAAGCTTTACATGCTGCTGAAATAACTTCACGGGGCAAAAGAACCGCTGAGCTTTTTTCCATGCTTAAATGTTTTGTAGAAATTCTCGTTAGGTGACGTCTGCCTTGATCATAGAAAAGGATGAGGTTAAATCTGACGTATGGCGAAGACGAACGCTGTGGCGCGCTTTAAAGATTGAATATTGTAAATTATCTTTCATTTGAAAACTACCTACAACGTCGAATGATTGAGTTGTACTTATTCCCCATTGAAGTCGGCTCAACAGTAACGAGCCTCATAAATCTCGCAACAAAGAGCATGTAAATCTGAACAAGAAGAACGTTTCCGTTTACCGATTGAGCAAACCCTTCTTTCGTCTGCCATCCACCTCCAACTTTGCACTCATCTTCCAGCACGCATTATACCTCCTACGTATACCGTTGTACTATTATAATGGTACATGTTGCGCAGACGACGACATAATAATAATACATACAATACACCGAGTAGATGGCGTCAATGTATTACACACACGTATACGATGAGCCTGAAAAAAAAGGTGTCTGAAGTACAACTCGAGCATTTTAGAAACTCGTTCGTCTATATAATAAATTAAATAGAGGAAAATATTATGAAAATATACGGCTGAGGAGGGATACGTATTCTTTCCAAAGACTTCTTCGACCACCAACGGCACATTTTTGAGAAGAACGAGGCTCGAAGGCTCGAGAGGTTTCCCTCTACCTCGCTCCACCCTCTCGAAATTATTTTTCCACCATTAAATTAATTTATTGAGACCGGATAGCACGCTGTGGTGACGAAGTTTGTTATCAAGAGGGAAGGGAAGACCTTTCGTATACATATCCAGTTGCAAATTCACCCTCACTAGAGCTCGTTACATTCATCCTCGTCCTGGCGTAAATAGGGGATGGGGAAAAAAAATACCTTTCCGCAAAACATTTCCGCCAGAAAAAAACCACGCCTCAGACGTTTACAAGTTAGAAATTAATAAAAGTTAATTTCAAAAAGGAAATAAACGTCAGATATTGGGTGTTTTAAGAGTCGAGAATTTAAATACCGCGTTTTAAACTTTTGAACATTACGCGAGTTAATATCGCGTCTTTGAAAACTCCGCGCGGAGTAATTCAAAAACTTAATACAACTACGGAAACAATTAATAATAAAGTTTTATAAATTTTTCGTGTTGGTTTAATCAAAAATTATTTCGTATTTTCACTTAAGTACAGTACGCGAGTACAACGCAACGCGGCAAAAACGCTCCAAGTACTGGAAATTATATGCATAAGCGTTTTTGAGGTTAACAGAAGTCGGTTGCAAAATTTACCTTGGTTGGAATGAGGCGAAAAACGAGAAATTCTTTAGGGTTTCGTTTGTCGAGTAAATTTGTGGCGAGAATAGCGGAATTTGAAAAAACGAACAGAAATTTTACCGGGATTGAGATGAGAAGAAATTGTTTTGATTTGTATTCGTTTCAAGTTCCAATCGTTCTTTTTGAAAATAGGAATAATATCGACGCCTACTTGGAATATTTTTCGAAACGGAATTCATTTTTTGAAGTTCTTCAAAGAACAGAAATTGTTTCGAAATCTTCTCTTCCTCTTTCAAAAAAAAGGCAAAATCTTTAATGTACAAACAGTGACTGAAAACTTCCAAGTTCATCTAACGAACCGATTTTATACAACATTAAAAATAAAACAATAATATCAAACACAAATGAGGTTCAATAAATTTCAGTCGAAAACGCTAGAAAATTCTTAACAAACTTATCCAAGATAGGTAGGTAAAGGGCAAAAAATTTCCAGTTGTTGCCAAAGGCCCCCAATTTATCACTTCGAAGGATCCGGGAAAATCAATCCAATTTTTAAAAGTATATTCCATATCTCAATGCAATTAATGAAGAAATTTTATCAAAAACTAAAAAAAAAAAAAAAGGAAGAACGTTTGATCATAAAAAAAACTCACCAAATTCTTTTCTGCATTACTTTTCAAAGACGTTCTTGAAAGTTGAATGGTCTCTCAAAAGTGAAAATAACTGCCTAACGATTCCATCTTCATCAAGGCCATGCTCATCTGAAAAATAATAACGTCAGGAATGAATTATTTTTATTCATACAGAATAATATTTTCGAGCTCGTTCCATTCAAAGTTTTAAACATTTTGTTCGAAAAAATAAAAAGGAATTCAGAGGGATTAGTAAAATGGTCACATTAAACGATTTTACGAATTTTTTTATGAACAATTTAACGAAAAATCACAAAAATAGGTCCAGAAAAGTAAGTATAGGTAGATAAATATTTGAAAAAAAAAAATGAAATTGCGGTCCAGAAGAATGAATGTTTAGGCACTTCATCAATTGAAGTGCATTTTCCCAAAGCTTTGAAACCGATTTTTTCTCCATAAGAAATACACCAAATCGAGAAAATCAAGGTAAAAATTTATGACCTATTTGATCAATAAAGGTACCATTTTCCAAAAAACTCATTACTGCCGATTCAAATTCAAGCTTTTTAACAAAATAATTTGATTTTAAAATTTTCTGATTGCTGGAATTAATTTAAGAAAATTGCACTGTAAGTAATTGCGATCAAATAGATCACAGATCAGCAGTGTTTTTCGGTCCTGAAAGTGCAACACACTGTCAGGAAAATTTAATTCGGACAAATTCACAATCACACAAGAATTTTTTTGATTCGATTCTATTCTTTACGAACAAATGAAAAAAAAAAAGAAGTAAAAAAGTAAGTATGTGTGTTGTCTGATATGTTCTCAGAAAAAGGAAAGAGAGGGAAGAATAATTTTCAAAAATTATTTTCTATTTTTTTTGCTCTGGTGAAAAATTGATTGAAAAATAAAAAAAATCGTTCTAAGTTTGAATCTCACGTTCAATTGCCCTAAAAAAATTGCAACTTGTTAGGGTTCGGGGGTATTGAAAGCGTTGGACCCCTGGATTGTGGGCCAGGATGATGAGTACGGCTCCCCTTTTGGTACCTCGGGATACGACTCCTATCACCCTCTTCGTATTATGATTAGGCTCGATGTATTCGCGGTAGCTAGCACACGGACACTCGCGCCCCCTCGATCTAACAGTCTCTTGTTCCGAATCCTTCCTTCAGGAGCCCTCGAACGAAACGTGTCGCGGTATCGATCTCTTCTCCCTTTACTCAGAAACGAGAACAAGATACGTTCGTAATAATAAATATATTCATGTGACAGTACGAACACATTTCTATACAATTATTACGCAATTACTTTAACGAATTAATTACATTAACACTACAATCACTTTGGTCTAGAACGAAATACGTTAGTTTATAGGAGGATCTGACGGAGTCGATCCAATCGCCAAAGGCAGACCTATAAACCTCGATGAGCACCCTAAGTCGTGACAGAGTCGCGTTACGTAGAATACTGGTGATGCAACGATGTATCAAAAGATACATCGCTATCTACCACCCACCAACCGCGAGCAGGATTGTCACACCCCTTAGAAGGGAAGGTAGGGCCATATTACCTCTTACATATGCCCCTTCGTTGCTTAGCTTTTGGCATCGCGAGAAGTTGAGCACGAACAGTAAGAGATCCTACGTACCCTCACCCACCTGCCCCTTCGGAGCTTAACTAAGAGAGATGACAACCTGCCGCGTTATGTACAATTTTGATACAGTATAATACTGTAGATTTTGAATTCACCTTAAGGTGAAGGGGTTATTGGTGAGTAAGTAGTTCTCCTAAGGAGAAGAGAAGAGGGGAAACGACTCGTCAATAAAAAAAATGAAACGTGGGGCTGACCAGTTCAAAGAAAGGTCAGATATATAAAGACAAGCAAAAGATTTTTCAAAACACAAAAGGTCATCTCCAAACAGGAGGCATTTAGGGCGGAGCGTGAGGTTTATAGAGTACCTGAGTGACTGAATTGACTTGAGTGAAGAGGAAGCGCTCTTCGAAAAATTACGTTAAAATTAGACAAATACATTGATACATATAAGAGGGTAAAATAATTGGGACATATGTTGTTGAAATGTTGAATACAAGCTGCGAATAAATATTCGATGAAGTTCGTCGATGAAAATTACATTGGCAGCTGGTTAGTGAAAATTGATTTCAGCTTCGACGGCGGTATCGTGAAATTGACATAGTGAAGCGACTGATACTATTGTAGCGTGGGTTCAATGACCTTTATCTCCCAAGGAGTCGTCGTCGATTCGTCGGACATTGGACCTTTGCTGGCTTGTAAAGATGAGGCGTATGTTGGTAAAAGTATTGATTCGAGTACATAAATTATGTGTATCAAATATGGTATGACAATGGAGCATATGTAAAACGTATGTAAAATATTTGGGACATATGTAAAAATAAAAGAAAAATCTAAAATTAATTCGTATTGATAAAAGTATTATAAAACTAAAAAATAGAAGAAAAAGGGTCACGTCGGCCAAACCGGACTCATATCGTGTTTGAGCGGGCCGTACAAAGCTTCTTAAGAATAAAATGGGGCATAGTAAGATTAAAATAGAAGGAAAATAAAAATGGGGAATATGTAAGACTAAAATTACGGTGCTTATGTAGTTCGTAAAAATAAGAGGTATATGTATGATATATATTGAGGATTATAACTAGGTGTCTTAGGTAGGTAATTAAAATTTTATATTTAAGTCGTAGTCATAATAATTGGGGTGTATGTGTATACGAAATTCTAAATTATAGGAAAAATAAAGACAATCGAAAATGGGCAAATGCTTCAATTTTGAAAAATCAACTAAATTTGGGGCATATAATTTTGAAAAATCCACCTGAATCAAGACAAAAAAAAATAAGGGGGCATATGAGATTAATTGTGATTGCAGTGTTTCTAAAACTAGGTCATAATTGAAATTAATAACATTTAAATCTAGGACTAAAATTACAGACACAATCGGGTATATTTTGACAAGATAGGTAAGTATAGTCATGTTCAGGTAGGTATACTCGTTCGTACGTATTTCTCGATGTTGGCCAGATACTAATAGATCGTTTTCTGTTTCAGATTTGGAATTTTGGATCGCTAAATTTGGAATCGGTCGTTGAATATTCGTCACCTGGATACGGCGTCACTGTGGTTGCCTAGCTGTGGATTAAGATGAGTAAAATTTCATATTATGGTTAGTGGATTAGTACAGTATAATTTTAATTAATTCGATCGTTGAATTTTTCAGGTGGCACGCTGGATTTGGTTCATCCTAAGGAGAAAATACATTTTACCAGGTGCCCCAGACGACTATTGACATTTGGGCTATTGCTGTGTTAAATAAAAATCAAGAAAAAATGCTAAAATTCATAGATTTCCATGTTTCCTGTTTGAAGACGTAATCCAGGCTGATATTATTTCAATGAGCTGTGAAAATTTTATGGAAATTTTACCTGTGAGTATTATTTACCTCAGTTTTACTCTTGTTTGCTGTTTTTACCTATTTCGATGTATTTTTTCAGGTGCTGTAACTAAATTTTTCAAGAAACAAATTTTGGTGAGTAAAAATTTTAAAGAAAATTTGCATGCGATAATATGTATATTTAATATTTATAGAATATTGTAGGTATGATATGTATAGAGGTACAATAAAATTAGGAGATTTCTAAATTAAACTATTTTGAAAATCAATCTGGAAAAAACTGAGATTTTACGAAATTATGAACAATCAAAATTATAAATGGGACATATTTAAGGAAAAATTTGGGAAAATTTTGATATTTACATACAGACAGGAAAAAGGGGAAAAACGAAAAATTTTGGAATTAATAGTCAAATTTCGGATATATATATTAAAGAAAAAATAACATAATAAAACAAAATCAAATAAACATTACGTCAGAAAAAATAAAAAATAAAGAAAAAATCAAAAATATAAACAGAATAAAACTAAAACAGATTTTTGAAAATTTCTAAGTACGAATACGAGCTATTTTTAGTAAACTGTCGAGAAATACGATAACTTTGATACACAATGCGAAGATTTTCGAGTTCGATCGATTTAACTATTTACTCCTGAGGAGAATCTTCTTGCGGTGGCTCCGGTAATTCGTCATACTCTCTATTAATATGTTGGAGTTCCGCAATTAACTCGTTTCTGATCGTCCGCATTATCGGATACGATATTCCTTGGTACGTGCGATCGGATTCGTCTGTTCGGATGATCGGAGGGTTGAATGAAGTGGCAAAAGTCACTATCGTCTCACCTTGTGATTCAAGATTCCTTAATGCGGCATTTAGGATTTCGGTTTGCTCCTGTTTTCGACGTATCATTGGAACCGGTAAAAAGACCATCAATTCTACGTGGCGGGTTTTAGCAATTCGAATTAGGTCGTTGACACGTTCGATAATTATCTCCGTAGGAGTTCCCGCCAGCACTTCCTCCACGCCGATACAGACTAATATCTTTGGTGGAAGAGCTGCGTATTGATTTATGAAAGAATTGAGCTCGGCGACGGTTAATTTCGGTTCGTAAATCGGGTTATTCGTGAATCTCCCTTGGAGTAAGGTTTCATACGTCGTCTCGCGCAGCGTCATATATATGTAGTCCGATCCTAAAGCCAGGAAATCTTCCACGAAAATGAAATAATAGCCGTCTCCGGTGGCAACGTTCACTCGACGCGGTGTCATGCGTAAGCGTTGGAAAGGCGCGAAATGGAAGCCTTTAGAGATGGCCGGAAGTAGTCCGGAATCACGTTCGCGTTTCAAATTCTTGTTTTTGATTTCTAGCGTTATCACTTTTTCGCTTAAAATTCTATTTTGCTGTTTGTAAAATTCTAATTGTGCCGTGATATCCCGAACTCGCTCCTCCTCCATCTCGGAGCTTACGGCCGACAGTCCCGTTAAAGTCTCTTCATAAAGTTTAATTTTGTCCGCTTTGACGATGCATCCTTCGCATTCTTTCTGTGGAAAAAATACGGGAATAGTAGATTTAAACTTAGTCGTATGTTCGTGTGTGGTAAAGAGAAAAGAAGAAAAGAAAAAGAGAGAGAAAAAGAGAGAGAAAGAGAAAGAAAGAGAAGAAAGAAGAAAAAAAAAAAGAGAGAAGAGAGAGAAAGAAGAAAAAAAAAATTTGATGTGCATAGTACGCGAAAAAAGAGAAAAGAGAGAAAGAAATGAAAGAGATAGAAAAATTTTTATGAAGAGAGAGAAAAAATATCATGGTAGATAGAGCTAGAGAGAGATAGTTAATCGATGTCGTAGGTTAAAAATATAATCGGTGAATTTTTGATAAGAAAAGGTTGATAGAAATAGGCTTTGTGAACAGGTATTCGGTGTAAAATAGGCTTTGGTATCATTACAATACATGCATGTATATAATTGCTCGATTAGAAAAATAGTTCGATTGAGATTACACGAATGTTGCCCCATTCGAACGTGAAAACGGGTAATTTTGTCTTGGATAGGTATGGTTAGTGGGTATGTAGGAAGTGACGAAAATGTAGGAACATATGCAAGAGTGAGAAAGAAATATATCAACGGATATTTGTAATTTTCTATTCGGGTCAAAATATACGCACGTGTGAAGATATTATTGTATCCTATTCACATCTCTATTGTCGTTTATTTCGTTTAGTCGCACGTACCGCGCGGCAGGTTACACCGCGGGCGGAACCCTGCCGTGTGGGTACACGCGTTAGACGAAATATGATAGATAAAGAGAATTAACGTATTGAAAGAAATTGAAATATGTGGTGAGAGGTTTACTTACATTTTCGGACGACATTTTGGAAAGTAGTTTAAAAACGAAAATCAGTTTTATAGTGAAATAAAACAATAAGTTAATAGGCACGTTACACGAATACACGACTAGTTGTAAATCGGTTCACAGGATCAAGTCAAATGGTGTTTTTGAAGTAGGATACGAGTGTAGACGGTAAATCTTATCTCCGGGGGAGGGATTTACGTTTCGTACGTTGCAGTATGTAGGAGCGGTGAGCGGTGCGGTACAGTGACCGTCTGGAACGTTGTGTGCGCAGCGGCGAGGTGCGCGGTGTGTGCGTTGGTATCGTTTAAATGAGGATTAGAAAGAATGCGTTCGTTTGCACCGTCGTAGCGGGTGTCGATTTTTATGAATGGTTAAATTTACGTAGGTAGGTAGTTAAAAAGTTAAGTAGGTACGCAGGTTATTCGAGGTCGTACATATCGCCGGAATCAATGCGATCTATCGAATCGTTGAAAATAGGGTTGTTTTCATTTTCAGATTGTTCACCTTTGGTGTTGTTTATTTCGTTGTATAGGTTCTCCCATTTTTTAATTGCGAGTTTGAGTATACTCGGTGGTTGGTTTTCATCTATGGGTTTTGCCAGTTCTGATGTTATCTGGTATACTTCATTTAGGATTTTACTTTGTAGGTCATCCTCGGTGAATTTTCCTTCTTTTTTAATTTGTATCCCTTCGTCTTCGATTTCTCGTTGTCTTTTTTCAGAAATTTGCTGTAGTTGGGACGAAAGGTTGCGATATTTTTGTTTTGATTCCGTATTCCTTTCAATTTGTTTCGTTTTTTCAATAGGTAGGCCGAGTTGCTGCATTGTAGTCGAACCCATCATACATATATCTTCGTTGCGTTGAATGATGGAAAAAGGTATCGACATTTGTACTCCTTTGGAGGTGCATTTGACAATGGCGTATGAGTTCGACGTGTAGGTTTCATTTGTATCAGTGAAAGTAATAGTTAAATTTGGTCTCGCGTGAATAGTAATTTCGAGTTCTGGGTTCGTAATCAATTGTAAAATTTTTGTAGACGACATAATGTTTGACGTTATGTCGGGTTTTAAGGTTATGGTTAGAGCAGTTTCTGAGTTTAGTTGAACGGTTAATTTTCTCGATTTGATGGTTTTTTCTGTCGAAAATAAGTTGGCGATTTTTGAAGTTTGAGCGTCGTTTTGCGTGTACTCGGTGATGAGACGTATTATTGGCTGAGATTTGTTGATGAATTTTATACGATAGGTAGATAGGTAACCGTCTTCTTCATTTAAGAAAATTCTTGTGATGGTATTGCCGTTTGCGCTGCGATATTCACATGTTTGGTTTTCGTGATCCGGGAATAGTTGCAGGGCTTTAATCGAAATTTTGCCGAGAATCCAAGTTTTCTTTAAATCTGTTGTTACTAGGAATGGGGCCATGATTCTTATATCCCTGGCGATCGAGAATGTAATTTGCGCCATATATTGTTCTGTAAAGAATATTTTGTGGTCGTCCACAATAATTTTGATTGGTTCTTTGATTGGGATCATTGCGATGCTTCCGGGTACTTTCTTTTTGAGCTGTTCGATGATGTCGAATGAAATGATGTTTGGCTGTGATTCGGTGTCAATTTGAATTTGATGCCATTCTTCTTCTAAAGTTATTGTCATCGTTTTCGAATTTTTACTGCACCTTGAGGTGGTCGATGGTTCTTCAATAGTTGATTGTAGTTGGCTCATATTTTCAATCGATTTCAGCGCTGTTTCGGGGTGATTGTTGGTTATGGCATTTTCTATGTTTTCCGTGAGTTTTGCCATCTCTTCTGTTTGTTCTTGTAGTTCTTCGATCATTGTTTCTATTGATTTGTGTGGTTTTTCGGGTGAATTCATTTTTTCTTCTGTTGATTTTTTCAGTAGTGGTCGTATTGAATCGAAAATTTTGGGGTCCGGTGAGCTGAGATTTTCTATCATCGACGTTAAATCTGGCAGTTTCACTTCAAATTTTCGGGGTTGAAAGGGTTGATATAATTCGCTGGTGATATTGTTGAGAAGTTCTCTTCTTGAACTTTTGGAGATATTCAGCGGTCTTACTCGAGTTGTTTTTATAGTTGATTTTTTCTCTTTAGGAGATTCGTCGAGTTTTTCAGTTATTTTTTGAGCTTGTTGGTTGAGTTGAGTTATTTTTTCATCGAGTTCCTGTAATTGTTTAGTTATTCGTTGGGTTATGTTCTGTTCACGATTGATCTCCAATTCTTCCGAGCTGAGCTTGGCTGCGATGTTGATGATCATTTCGTTGTGCTTTTCGGCGATTTCCTTGATGTTTTCGATTTTTTGGGCAATTATGTCCAGTTCACATGCCCCTTGTCGCACGTCTGTGGTTTGGATAGATGCGGTCGTTTGGTTCTGCATGGCCTTTTCATGCGTGTCGAAAAGTACATTTATTTTCTCGTGGACACGTTTCTGTTGTTCATCGTGTGCCTGGATGACTTTTGCTAGTTGTTTCCTTGCTTGGCACCTGAGGTGTGAGATTTCGTCGTTGTCATCGATGCGACATGCTCGATTTAGCATTCTTTTGGCCGATTTTGCGAGGATTAGTTGATATTTCGTAATATCGATGGTTTGGGGATCGATCGGTTCGATGTAATTTTCGTATTTTTGACAGTAAAAACGGTATTTAAGCGAGTTCGATATGTCTTTGATGATTTCGAATTCTTTTCGGATGGTAAGATGATCACTGGATACTTCCTCCGATGTCTCCTTGGGAGGGTTCGGATTTTGGAGGGATTTTTCGAGACGTATTGCTTCAGCATGATTATAATTTTTACATATCGGGATCGGTGCGAGCGTGCCTTCTGTTATACGTATATATTTGTCAGTAAAATACTGAAAGTGGTCAAGGTTCCGGTCGGTTAAAGTTAATATTTCGTTTAAGTTTTGTTTGTAATCTACATCTGACTCGTTATTGTATAGGATTTCTTGTAATAGAGTTTTGATGGAATGGAATATTGACTTAATCGCACGTAATCGTTTAGTTGTTACTTTTTGGATGGTATTGTAGTCAGGAGGAGGCAAGGCTAATTGTTCATGGAGCGTTTTCTTAGCCCAATCTTCGGCTTCCTGAGTCATTTTTATAACGTCGGGTATTTTTAATGCTCCTTTGGATGGATCTTTCGAGACGGTAGCGATGTCGAAAAAATAACATGGTTTGTCATTCTCGTCTCTATCGAGAGAATTTAACGAAAATTCGCGGATTTGGTCGTTAATTTCTTGTAATTGGAGCATTCCTGCGTGTAATTCCTCGTTTTCCATTTTTGATGTCATAAATCGCGGGATAGACAGAATAATTCTAGTAATATCGGTAATACGTATTCTAAATACCCTGGGCGGAAGTGTATCACACCCCAATATTGCCTTTGCGGAATAACACACTTGGGCAATATCGTTTAAAAATATCTAATGTACCTATTTATTATTACTATTGTATCTAGTCCTATTTGCGGTTCCCTACGTTAGATTATTACTCAATTTTTAAATTACGATACCAAATTTTAATGAATTTGTATCCTTTTATGTTTTCAGGTGTTCACTGGATTACTCGCAGTTCACTCCTTTGGACGTCTGGCTGGATTGATGGAAAATCCGTTTGGTTGAAAAATAAAGTTGGATCGCCGTCACTTTGATGTCATATACGTCAGTTGGTTGTTGCTTCGGCGATTTGGCTGGATACGTTGCGAATTATTCACGTTCGATGTCGGATACACGAATACACGGATGTACGGATACGAATCGAGAATGTTTGCAATAATTACGCGGTGAGACGGTTTCAATACGCTGAGTATTACTCAAGGTAGTCACGATACGCACAGGTCGCGGAAAAATACATGAGTGATTTTGAAACAGTCGAGTGTTTTTTCGTACCTGTAAAGTTCGTAGGATACTTTGGGGGAGGACCTTTAGATATTGACCAATCATTGGTTGAAATCGTAAGGAAGGGACAAAATCTAGACGATAAAAGGAAAGAAAGAAAAAAGAGGGAAAAAGTAAAAAAGAAATACTCGGGCTCGTGGCATATAAAGGTTCAAAGGTTCTTCGCGGCCTTACAAAATCACGTTTTTTACATTACTCAATTCTATATAATGATACGATGTCGTTTTTACGACCGTAAAAAAGGTTCTGGACATTGCATTATTGATGATCTTTTCCATTGTCTTGATTTTAGAAAGTTGGCACGATGTCTGATTCCAATTTCTTTGTCATATTGTTCAATATGCAGGTGCAGCTGTCTTTTCTGGCCTTCCTTGTCCGATCGCGGATACTGTCTCCTTGAGAGATATATTGTTTTATTGCTTAGGATGAGGCTTTTTGCCTTTTATCACGTATATTCGGCCGTATGCTCGCTGCATTGAACGATTCCTTGAAAAAATAGGGGATTTTGGGAAAGAATAAAAAAAAATAAACTATTGTTTGGAAAGTTACGTTAAAGATCTTTAAGAATACAAAAGAAAGGTTCAGACGGCAAGTGCACTGAAGGTGCCTAAAAAATAAGAAAAGGAAAAAAGGTCGTCTGTTTTACGTTACTTTGTATTAATGATGTAAATTCGAATTCACTGGTTTTTGTATTGATTTTAAAACGTCTATTGAATTTAGGGATGGTTTTAGGTTCGTAGAAAAAAGATAAAGATCACGTTTTTTGAATAGATTTTAACTTGATTTTTAAACTAAAAAATATAAAGAGAGAAGGAATTACGTTAACGTTGATAAAAATACATCGCATTGGTGAATTTACGTTAATTTTACTTGGAAAATAAATTGAATTTTGCATTTGATGTATTTTGGAAAATTAAACTTGAAATTTGGGAGAAAATTACGTTAATTTTAATTGGCTGTAAATTGGATCTCGAAAAATTTACGTTATTGGAAATTTTAATATTAATTTTGAGAAATTTACGTTAATTCGATTAAGAGATATTAATTCACTCTTATGGAGCTTAATTTTGAATGAAAGAATTCGGATTTTTACGTTAATTTTAATTAAAGTTGCTAAAATTGATAGGAAAATTTTCAATCTTCATCACCTTGCTATCAGGCTGATTGCTGGCGGAATAGATCGATTCGATCGATGTCTATTATTATTATTCAGTGAATTCGTTTTGGCTATGAAATTTACGTTAATTTGGTTGAAAAAATATGGAAAAAATTTGATATTCACGTTTACGTTAATGAGAAAAATGTAGGGGAAAATTTTCGCAATTGTGATGTAATATAATTGCAGCACTGATATTTGTGAAATTTTAGGAATTTCACTTGTACTATTTACGTTGCTTATTTTAATATTGAAAGGGAAATCGAAATTTAATAATTTTGGGCAGTCTTTTATGATGTTAATTTTGAAAAAATCGAAAATATTTACGTTTTCACTGCGTATTAATTTCAGAATTACTTTAATTTCAGGTGGAGTTCGTTCATGAAGTGGAGCATAATTTGGAGATGGTATTACGTACGTTGCTACGTTGCTGTGTTCCGGAATCGTAATTCTGCTTGAAAAATTTACGTTGGTTGGAATTTTGAAAATTATAAGAAAAAATTCTTACGTTAAAACGTTGAGAAAAAATTCTTACGTTAATTTTGAATATTTTTGCAATGTAAATAGGCGATTTTTGAAAATTTAGGGCCAAGAGAAATTCGTACTCGACTCCTTGCGGAGGAAATGTCCGAATTTGGCACACCTTTCGGCGGCAGAATTTTGATTTCTACCTTGCGGCAGAATTTTTCCCCTTAAAAATAAATTTTGAAAATTAAATACTGAGCTAGTCTCAGTATTTCGCACTGAAGGTGCTTGAGAGAATTACGTTAATTTAATCGAAAAATTAATTTTGGAAAAAATTACGTTAATTGGGGGATTTTTGAGAATTTTGATTCATTAATTTTAAAATTTTGAGGAAAAATTACGATCAAAGTGAGAAATTTTACGTTAGGGGGAAAATTTTACGTTAATTTTGAGATTTACTTTAACAAATTTTGAGATGAAACGAGTAATCACATAGATTTTACCAATTTTCGTTGATTTAATCGATTTACTTTGTTTTCAGGTTTTCCTGCTCCTGGAAAATCCTGGATGAGATGGAACTTCGCTCCGGCTTGGGCGATTTTTCCGCTTCTTGGAAAATTCGTTGTGTGGTGATCCCACCGTGGATCTGGTGCCGGTACTTCCTTTGGGAGCTACCCTGAAAGCTGGCTGTAGAACCACGTTGCCTAGGCGCCAATGTTAGGGTTCGGGGGTATTGAAAGCGTTGGACCCCTGGATTGTGGGCCAGGATGATGAGTACGGCTCCCCTTTTGGTACCTCGGGATACGACTCCTATCACCCTCTTCGTATTATGATTAGGCTCGATGTATTCGCGGTAGCTAGCACACGGACACTCGCGCCCCCTCGATCTAACAGTCTCTTGTTCCGAATCCTTCCTTCAGGAGCCCTCGAACGAAACGCGTCGCGGTATCGATCTCTTCTCCCTTTACTCAGAAACGAGAACAAGATACGTTCGTAATAATAAATATATTCATGTGACAGTACGAACACATTTCTATACAATTATTACGCAATTACTTTAACGAATTAATTACATTAACACTACAATCACTTTGGTCTAGAACGAAATACGTTAGTTTATAGGAGGATCTGACGGAGTCGATCCAATCGCCAAAGGCAGACCTATAAACCTCGATGAGCACCCTAAGTCGTGACAGAGTCGCGTTACGTAGAATACTGGTGATGCAACGATGTATCAAAAGATACATCGCTATCTACCACCCACCAACCGCGAGCAGGATTGTCACACCCCTTAGAAGGGAAGGTAGGGCCATATTACCTCTTACAAACTTTTACTATCTACTTCTGATATGGCATTTCATCAGGAATTCAAAAAAATTAATTTGAAGGCTACATCATACCTCAAGCCTCCCTCTCCCTCCCCCCTAAAAAAAAACACCTCAAACTACAGTTTTTAAAAAAATTGAATTTCTGCGTTTAATTTTAAAGCTGCCTAAGCCAGAAATTTTTACGGAGAATCTCGAAAATCTGACGAGGCCTTATCACCCCCCGAAAGTCTCAGCCCTAAAGATTTAAAAATTTTAAAAAGGAAAACTTCAAAATTTTGCGGTTTGAGGGCCTTAACAAAAAAAATGAAAAAGCAAAAAATCGTCAAAATTATGACACTTTTTTTGAAAAATGAAGGTGGTTTTTGGCACTTTAAGGGCTCCTAAAGCTGAAACATCACGATATTAGATAATCTACAATTTTTAATAAATTCAGCCAAGCGGTATCGTCGGATTTAGTTATACCTAGCTAGGGTACTGCAAACTCATTTAAATACCTTCAAAAATCGAAAAAATTGGAGGTTTTTTTTGAATACTTTCAAACTACCTATACTAAATTAATGATTTTAAACCTCATGCCGAACATTTTTGGAAAAATTGCTAATTAATTCAAAAAAAAATATCTATCAACATATGTACTTTCTTTCTCATAAATCAGAGGAAATAATCGATATCGCTGGAAAACAGACAGAATTTTAGCACAGTACTATAGGTAAATCAGGAAAAAAATTCTAAAAGCAAAAACATTGAAAAAAATTCTGGAAAATTAAAGAAATCCTATTGAAAATCAGCGAAAATTTTTTAGAAATGCAAAAATTATTGATTTTCCCTCTGCTGAAATTCTGACTTTTTTCCAATGACTTTTCATTGATGCGAAATAAGAGAATAACATCGATAAAAAAAAATTTTAAAAAAAAACTGGAAAACGATTTCCTCACTCTAAAATTCATACAAGACTTTCCAAAATTACCTCGAATACTTTAATAAAAAATATCCAACTGGCTCATTTATTTCCTCAATATTTGTACTACATCCCTCAACAACACCCTCTCAACAAAAAATTCTCAATTTAAACCAAACAAATAGGTAGCTCCGGCTGAGTAAATGAAACAACGAAATTGAAACCTTCCAGCACGTTCCGAACGTTTCATCGCGATTACTTCATATAATTTTATTACCCTCTAAAATGAGAAAAAAAAACACATATTCACTCGTAAAAAAGCTACTTACGAGTACCTTTTCAAACCCATATCGTACATAACGAAACCTCTTTAACAATCGACACTATTCCTTTGTAGAATGAAAAAAAAAGAAAGACCAAGCTCGCTTGTTGATTGAAATACGCTGACTTTAACAGTCCACAGCATGTGGAACTTTTGTCTGCACCCTTTTATCCTCGGTTTCTCTCGCCTTCACCTATTTAAGACTTCGTAAATTAGCTTTTAAGTTATAAATAAGATGGGATCTAGTTAAAGTCACTCGTTTCAAATGCGAATCGCTACATAGTAATTACATTCGAGTTTAGAGTCTGTTATACTAAACCACGCGAAACAATTTCTCGCCAGTTTACAATTTTTTTTTACCCTTTCTGTACACTTCTCCCGCGCCGAACGAGCTACACTCTATACCCGTTCATAAAACTTATCGTCTTACGAGTTTACAGTATATACGACTTTTGTAGATTTTTAGGCGGAATTTTACGACTTTTTCAAATTGGCTGCTGCTGTAGCCGCCGCATTCGAGTATTACTCAACATAAACGTTGTTAAAATAACGTATTAGGAGTAAAAATTTTACCAGCTTTGGACGATGCAAGAGCTCGTTTAAAATTAGAATTTTTATTCGCTATTATATCCGTGAACCGGATACACGTATTATAAAATCTGCTTCTTCTGTTTTTTTTTTTTTTTTTTCATTTCTTTGCCAATGTGTATATTTTAGTAGCTCAACAGGCCATCCCCTCCGATGTTTTCCATTTTTTCCAGCACCTCGTCTCATACGGATGCTTTTTCTATGTACCCAAACACCCACCACTAAATTTACCGCTGCTTGGAATATAAGTAATACGTTATCTTACATTATTAAAATGTTTATATAAAGCTGGGTATTCGCTTATGTTTCCCTGCGCTTCATTTCCCTTCCAATCGTATATCTTTATACATAAATTAAAAGTACAGTATATGGTATAAAATGAGAGAAAAAAAACGCAAACAGCTAGCACCACGTTATGAAACTTACGTAGACGAAAAATAATATAAAATTCGTAAAACGTCTTCAATTAGATAAAATTAAGTACGGATTACTTTGCAACATAATACGCATTTGCCATGTTAACTGCATATTATATCATCTGAGCGTATATACGAAAAATAACGTTAAAATTACACCAGTGTTTTATGTATCTTATTTACCTTTTGTATAATCGTATATTTTTAATCCAATATACTGGGCAGAGTGAGAGAAGGAAAAAAAACCAACCAACAAAACGCTAATTCCCACTTGTTTTTAGTTTATACACGTACCTAATACCATAAATATAACGAATATACCTAATACATAAACCCAACCGACGTATAGCAACAAAAAGAAATAAGCTTAATGGCTTCCTGCGCTAGAGGGATCTGCGGAATTCCATAGGTACAAATGGGGTTGGTAACCGAACCGTGATTTTGTTCAAATTGATATGTGGCCCATCATCGACGACGAGAACGACAACGCTACGATGGCCGAATCAATTAAAAATAAATAATTCATAAATTCTTAACCGTAGCTAATAAAGTTTTCGTCTACGTATAAATGTTCAGAGTGCTGAAGAGTCCCTCGAATATTTATTGTCCATAAATCGAGACGACGATATAAAAGATAAACCGTATCCAAATACAATTTGAAGAGAAATATGTGAAGTGGGATTGAGCGAGGAAAGGGGTAGAAAAATATATCGGGTAATGTATGTAAACAACGTATCAAGTTGAACTTTTTGCGGTAAACCGGCGGAATAAATATCGTTTAAAGTTTATAATACGAGAGTATAAACAAGAAGAGTGCAACTTTCATAAGACAAACCACTTTGCTGATTAATTGTTTCCCGAGCTCTACGGTGTTTATTAATTATGGATGTTAGTTATTGTTCCAGCAACGCGAACATGTTGCTCGAGCAAGCCCTTTAAATTTATTCCCAGCCAGAGCCACGGTTACCTTGCTTCTTTAACTATCGGCCATAATTATAGGTATAATGTACACCAACCCTCCCGTTCTTTATGCGTTATTCAATCTGGTCTTTAATTAATATCGAAGCCAAATGCAAACAAGTTTTTCGGATTGTGGGCGTTGAAGGGTAATAACCATTTTTCAAAGGTGTTTTAATCAGAAGAGTAGATATTGGGAATCAGAAATTTTGAATGTTTGATAAATCATACTTCGAATATTGGAAAATTGTTTCAATTTTTTCAATGGGTGGGGAGAGGGGAAGATGTCAATTTCAAGAGCGTGAAAAAAGTTAGAAAAAACTACACAATTTTTACTTATGAAGGGAAATCTGTAAAATTATGAATTGATCTAATAAAATGCCCATCTTTCAAATTTCAATTTGTTGAAATTTCAAATTTTTTTAAGGCAAATGATACCGGTTATAAATATGAATTTCATGTTTATGGGCTGGGAAAATCAAATGTGCTATTAATCACTCAAATAAATTGTGAAAACAAAATCATGTGATAGGTACTCATTACTCAATCAATCGAAAATGTCATTAATAACAATAATTCAATCGACCAACTTAAATCAGTAGCGTAACTTGACATTCCCTCGGGGGGGGGGGCGGCAGAAGTTGAAGGGTGAAAATTTTTTTCTTAGGTATATACTAAATGAGCATAAAAATCTCGGATAATGAGGGGGGGTGGTGGTTGACAGAACCTTCTTTGGTACTGTCGGTTTAAATAAGAGGTCTGTTCAAAAAGTAAGGTAAATAATTAGGCCAATTACAGAAAAGCGGTAAAAAGTTTTAAAAAATTAATTTTACAGAAATGGTTTTTTTGCAAAATATTGGCAACATTGTCTCTAAATTGTAATCTAAAGTTTCGATTTTCTGTAATCGGTCTTGGTATCATACTTTTCGAACGGCTTTTGCAATTTAAATAGTGATTATTTTATGCCCGAGCGAAGCGAGGGCAGAGCTTTGAAAAAAAATTGATTTTTAATACCCGAAAAATTCATTTTTGAGGGTTTTGAGGGAGATATTTACGCTACAGGCTTACATATTGAAATTTTGAACTAGCCAAAATTAATAATAATCTCGTTTACCAACGCCCGAGCGAAGCGAGGGCAAAGCTTTGAAAAAATTTGATTTTTGATGTCCAAAAAATTCATTTTTGAAGGGTGTCTGGGGGGGTTGTACCCAACACCCCCCCCGTATTTACGCCACTGACTTAAATATTAATGATTTCATTCCACAGGAAGTATGATTTTTCATATTTGAATTTTGAGCCTTTCCTTCATCAAAATTTTTTTCCAAAATTGAAATTTTTCTTGTATATATGTAAACCTCCAGGACAAAACCGACCTTACGTGCGAAAACATGTTTTTAAGATACGAGCTTTCAAAGTTTTCAGTGCAAAACTGATTAAAAAGAGAGGTTTCTTTGCCTGTATGACATTTAAATTATATTTCTCAACTGAGCTGGGCTACAAGTAACCTTGAATATCGTTTTTAGATTTTACCAGAGAGCGAAATGATATGCTCATAACGTTCCTACGACTAAAAATTAGGTTCGGTGAATGGTATTTAATTTCGAAATGTTGATTAAGGGACTATATAGTGCAAGTTTGACCATTCAAATTTTCCTGCAGTTCTCAAAAATGGAAATTGAAAACTTTCCCATGCAATTTTAATCACAAGAAGTCTTCGAAGTTCTTGAGCTTTTTGTTTACAGCCCTCTAGCTTGATTCTAATTGGTTATTTATAACCAATCAGCGTCAACTTGATGGACTATGATTGTTTTTTAAACAAAAAGCACGAAAACTGTAAATTTAGAAACACAAGAAAAGGGTGAATGTCTTTTTTTAAATTCGAAATAAATAACACTATCGATTTTCTCGTGAAATTTTATTTCAGAAACTGTAATGAAAAATTTTTCGTGAAAATGGACTATGGTTGTTTTTTAGACGGAGGCTTCAAATGATAGTGTGAGTGCAAAAAATTCTACTAAATCATTTGAAGAGCATTCACTACTTAGAAAACATGATTGAGAAGTGTAGGAGTGGGGGATGAGAGCCAAGAGTCTTCATGAAAACACTGAAAACCAAAAATACATAAACATTGAAAAATGAGAAAGAGATAAGAACAGTTTCTGAGACAAAATAAACTTATGGTTCATCTCAGAAATAAAAGAGTATTAGCCATGAAGTGTAAGAAGTGGGAGCAAGAGCAGAAGCAAGAGCCAAGATATTTTAAGAGGGTGCTAAGAGCATAAAGCAAGAGTTATTTCAGAAAGTAGTTGACAGAGCGAGTAAAGAGTGAGAGCGGGAGTAGGAGTGGGAGACCTCAGACTGTGACTCTTCCATTACTGGGTTCAGCACAGAGAAAAATCAATAAAAAATTAAATGGAAAAGAAAAATTACGAACTGTAAAAAAAAAAACATGCAAGAGTTATGAAGAAAAATTATGAATACAAATTTCGAAAATCCATCACTGGGTTCAGCAAGAAAAAAAATCAATAAAAAATTAAATGTTAAAGAAAAATTACAAGCTGTAAAAAAAAACAAAAAAAACGATGCAAGGGTTATGAAGAAAAATTATGAAAATAAGTACAAAAAAACACAAACTTGTGAAAAAATAAAAATTTTGACAGAAAAATATGTTTCAAAGATTGAGAACATGATTTCCCATCCCCCTGAAATCAAAGACAATATTTGTAATTCGACTATCTCTAAATCTTTTCGCTGCATTTTTTAAACCGCAATAAACTCCAAAATCCGTGTAAATTTTCTAATAATATTTCAACACCTATAAATCTACTCTTCTGCTCGAGATTTCCATCATCACAACCTACAACCCAACAAACCTACAAAATGGGAAACATTCGCACCAAACATTGTATAAAACAGTTGACCGCTGAAAATCGTACACCACGACTCCTATAGGTAGATAAGGTAACGCAGGAAACATCATTTTAACAAACCAAACGTGGGCATCGAAATGATTATAGGTAAAACCGCAAAACACGTATCGGTCGTGTTTGATAAGGATACGAACGCAAGGCGACCTGAACCTTCTGACGCTTAACGAACGCGTAAAATTATTAATGAACAAGGTAGCTAGAGTGAAACTTTCGCCACATATGTGTTAACGCCATTTCCATCCAACAACTTTGTCTTCGCTCGTCGAAATAAATCCTACATTTCGGAGTTCGCCGCGGCTGCACTAAAAATTCCGCAACAAGCAAAAATGTCCAAAGGTTGAAAACTGCGACGAAGGTATATACAGTATGACACAAAAGTCTTGTCCACGAAAAACACTTCATGATATCTCGAAACTGAAAAGAGATATCGGGATGATTCAAACGGCAATATGCTCCTGGAGACAAGAGCATTGAAGATTGATAGTCAAATTTTCAGTTCTACTTACAGGGTGTCCACAAATTGAGAAACCGGTTTTGGTTAAAAAATGAGGGTCTGGGTTTTTTATGGATTTGAACTCTACACACTGAGACGATTAAAATGTGATAATTTTTTTTCGAAACCGGTTCGAAAATTTGCAACCGGTTGTCGAAAATACTCCAAAAATCGAGATAAGAAAAAATTTTCCAAATGAAATTTGTGAGCTTTGTAAGCCAAACATGGTCAGTGAACTCATTTTTGAATCGGTTCACTCTCGGCAACTTGACAATGTCAACAACAAGAAAAGATATGAAATTTTTTTTCAAATGAATGATGAACACCGCACCGTTAAAAAACTAAAAAAATTTCATATATTTTTTTGTTGTTGAAATTTCAAAAAATGAGTTCACTGACCATGTTTGGCTTACAAAGCTCACAAATTTCATTTGGAAAATTTTTTCTAATCTCGATTTTTGGAGTATTTTTGACAACCAGTTGCAAATTTTCGAACCGGTTTCGAAAAAAAATTATCACATTTTAATCGTTTCAGTGTGTAGAGTTCAAATCCATAAAAAACCCAGACCCCTCATTTTTTAACCAAAACCGGTTTCTCAATTTGTGGACACCCTGTAGGTAGAACTGAAAATTTGACTATCAATCTTCAATCCCCTTGTCTCCAGGAACATATTGCCGTTTGAATCATCCCGATTTCTCTTTTCAGTTTCGAGATATCATGAAGTGTTTTTCGTGGACAAAACTTTTGTGTCATACTGTATACGTTTACAACTCGGTGGAATTCAGGTTCGTTGCATGTCAAGCCACGCCGAAGAAATTCTAAATGGACCTTTTGTGTTTTAGATTTTATACAAAAGAATGTCTCTCCTGTCTCGTGTCGTCGTACGTGAAAAACAGCTCGTAGACATTAGACGTTAGAAAGCCATCGTGTCGTGGCCTCTGTACTCGTGTTTTTTTCCTCGTTCTGGACCACCCGATGAAATATTTTATCAATTTTTGCTTTCTGCTTTATTCTATTACATGTTTTCAACATTCGAGGTGTCATGTTTGGTATACGTAGGTAGATTTATTATGAATTTATATACCTACCTAGTACCTACCTACCCCCAAAAAAAGAGGAAAAAATATGTAAAAAAAAATTAAACATATATCCTCGTTAAATCGCGCACATGTACATAAATGTACGTACTCGTATACCTCTGAAATCTCCCAAAGGGACATCTCGAACATGATTGTTCGCTAAACATATCGTAGGAAAACATCGCCACAAAAAATCTACGCAATACCTGCTCTACACAATCATCTCGTGATAACGGCGAATAGTGAAAATTTATCTTCGGTGTCGATGTACGTGCACCTGTCTAGGATGATAACATTATGTATGAACGATGGCACTAAAACTTCAACCTGTCAATATAATATAACTACGAAAAATTCAATGAAGGCAATATACCATAACCACGTATAGACTTCGATTATATTATATCGCATTCGAACGAGACGACTTTATTACCACGTTAACACGTGCCTTTCGAAAAATACCAACATCGCCTATTTTTTTCCCCTGATAACCATCGTGAATCCTCATCAACGTGGAATGATTTACTATCTTTGTTGTTGTGCGAATTACAGCAAAGCAAAAATAAATTATACACACTTATTTTTAGACAATATTGCAGATTTTCTGAGGATGGTGATCTTTCAGACTACGTTTTCCCAAGATCTTACTTTCATTTGTGATTGGCAACCTCAAAATAGCTCGAAAACCTAATTTCGTCAATTTCAAATGGGTTCAATTTTTTTTTTTTAAATTCTTTTAAAAATTACTGAATTGGGTGTACAAATTTGTAAGTTTGGAAATATTGTGGATTTTATGATTTGTCAGAATATTTGGATTTGTTCAGGTCATTTCAAATACTTATCTAAAAAAATGTTTCGACTGTGCATTGAGATATTTAAAAAAATTTCCATATAAAATAGTCTTCAGTTCGTTTTCAAGTATCATGTCCTCCTATCAAACTAATTATTTTAAGAAAATCTAAACAATTTTTGAAAATAAAATAAAAATTTGGCGTTTCAATGAAGAATTTGGTTCTGAAATATTGAAATATGAAAAAAAAAGTTCTATCTCTCTTTTACTTTAAACATTCAATCTCGACTTCATATGAATTCAATTTTAGTTATTTTTGCTTGATTGTACGCTTATATCAATTTCTACCAAAAATTACAGAAATATTAAGAAGTTGGTAAAAATTTTTTAACCTAGATTCTTCCATAGAGGTAATTTTTGTACCACTTTTTTTGAAAATTGATTAAGGAGGAGAGTAGAAGAAAGTGGATGTCTAGGGCTCAAAAAAACTTGGTATTTTTTCAGAAAAAATAGTTCTGATTTTTTTCATTTACTTTCTAAATTTGAATCCGTTAAAAATGACTGATTAAAGGGCCAAAAGTGTGCAACTGTAGAAATCAGTGAAAATTTTACTGATTTAATCAGTGAATTTTCATTATCGAATCAGTAATTTTTTTCAACGACTGAAATGAATGAGTAAAAATTTTAATTTACTGATTGAATCAATAATTAATCATTTATTGAATTGGTAAATTGAAATTTTTATACTGATTCATTTCAGTAGTTGAAAAAAGATTACCGATTCAAAAATGAAAATTCACTAATTAAATTCAGTAATTTTTCACTGATTGACAGTCAAATTTCACTGATGAAAAGTGGCATATTTTTCGCAGTTAAATCAATCAATTTTCAGTTTTTTGACTGATTCAGATTTAGAGAGTACTAAACTAATGAAGAACAAAATATTCAAAAAGTGATTCTTAACAAAGAGCCTCTGAAAAAGAGACAAGCAAAGGTATTTTTGGCTAAAAACATTCTTTAAAAATTATTCTTGAAAAAATAATTCTCTAAAATACTTCGAACCTGGTCAGATTTTAAAATTACGGGAGGATGGATGAGAGTGAAGTCGAAGTCAATTGAAAATTTTTGAAAAATAATATTTTTTGAATTGCCAATTTCGAAAAAAATTCTGTTGAAGCCGAAAATTTTGATTTTAACGCCTTCTCGATTCTAATGGACCTAATCACGACAAATCTCTGCAAAAATTTCAACCCAGTCGGTCAAGTGTTGCTGTATGAAAATAAAAATGTGATTTCTAAACTTCGGAGCTCAATGGTAAAATTAAACTAAATTTGGCCAAAAATCAATGACCAGCTAAAGTTTGGATCTCAGAAAATAGGGGCGGAGGGAGTAAAAATTTCAGCTCTGAGAACACGTTTTACTCAAGATATCGTGTGATCAAAATCTGGCTGAGAAAAAAAGACAATAAGATTCCACGACTGCAACAACAAAAAAGTAAATTCTGAAGTATTTTCAAAATTTCATCCACCGAAAAATTGAATATTTGATATTTTTAATTAGAAATAATCTTCAAGAATATCAATGACTTGAAAGATTTTACTCTGAATCAAAACTAGAGCAATCTTTCACCCTCAAAATACATTTAAATTTAAATTCCATCAGACCAGACAGAGCAAAATTGAATAATGCTTTTTTTCGAATTTTACAAAAGTGATTGTTGAAAAATTTGATGGAGAGAGAGATGATAAGTCAGCAATGTTTTAAAGTATCAAATTCTGACAAGAAAGGAAAATATTTGGAATTATTTAAAAAAAGGAGAATAGGGCTCAGCGAAAAAGTTGACTCCCGTCTTTACCTTGACTTCGGGGTCTAACTCACATTCTGACTCCTGACTTAATTTTTTTTTTTTTTTTTTCGACACAAAAAATCATAATCCCTTTGAAATCTTAAAAATTTTCATTACCTTTCCTCCTATCTCTCTCACAGTAATTCCAAAACCACAAAATCGATTATTCCATAAAACAATAGGCAAATAATCAAACCACAACCCCAATCTCCTTTCTTGCTCAACAAGAATAATCCAAAAGATTTATCCAAATTCGTCACAGATATTGCGCCTATTAAAACCACCTCTCCTTTTTCTGCTTCGCGTAATTCAAACGCTCAGACGACCGCGTTTTAATAATTCAACACGCGAAGATTATTGAAACCAGGTAAAGCCGCTTTTAGGTTAAATTCGAGTTATTTAATTATTTCGCAGATATACATATGCAAGTACGAATAGTACACGATGTCTTTGTACTGCGTTATTTCGTAAACGAGCGAGCCAGCTCTCGCATACAATATCGGTTAAAATTATGAAACTTTCAAGACTCAAAGCAAACCTTGCGTTTACTGAGAAACGGTCACCTCGCCGAGTCTTTCGGGGCCGGGTTAATTATACGACACGTCCAAACTGCGTATCTCTTTGGGAGAAAATCGGCTTATACCTGCAATTCAGCGTGTAAAACTCGTTAAAAAATAATTTGGCAGCCGAGGCGCACAAAAAAAGCTAAGAAGAAACTACGACTGTGACACAAATTTCGGCCAGAAAAAAATTACTTTCGAGGTTTTTTTCGCTCTGTTTTACTCTCAAGTTGGCATCATTTTAGAGAAACGATCTTCAAGAGTGCGGTTAACTATTAAAAAAACATAACGCCCAAATCGTAGCGTATACGAGGCCGGCATGGTGGTGGGGGGAGGGAAAGGGGCGAATTTCATCTTCGCGCGTTAATTATTTCCACCGACGTCGAAAACTTTACCGTAAGATTTAACTGATAATGTGACATCGGGCGAAGAAAAAATTCTCTTTTCTGCGGCGATGTTGAAAAACTTTGGCAAAAATTTTCACTCGCTCGGTGCGATATTACGAAACACGGTATCACCTAAACGGAAGGCGAGGATGATGCAATGTCGTAATAATCTCAAATAGACGGGTTCTTTGCCTTCTGCTTTCAGCTATCTTGGCCAGCTCATCCAAAAGAATGGGAGGAAAAAAACACACCTGCAGATTTTGCTCGTTCTCGAATGTTATATGCGGCTTTAAAAGTATAAAGATAGGTGTAGATCGACTCCGAGTACCCTCGGCTGTTTATACGACCAATTCAAATTTCGCAGTCACGTACCTTCGAATGGAATTAAGGTTTAATGGAACGAAGGCAATTTTTCTCCGGTACCGTCCGCCTTGTACGATTCCGTATGCTTCATTTGATAATTTAATGACCTTCGATTATGCACAAGTACCCTCTCTCGTGTTCACCGCCGAACATTTATTTTCCTACCTTTTACACCATAATACTCCGCAGTCTGTGTCTATCTGGATTGTTTGATTTACAAAGGTTAGTCTTCTCGATACCCAACAACGATTTTTCACTCGAACTCTTTTCTTCTGCACTTTTTTTTTATCGCGAACGAAATTACCCACAGCTTGAAGAACCCCTAGCTCGAATTATTTTTTCCCTCCTCCCTTTTTATTGACAGGCATGTATAAAAGATGGTAAATGCGAAATTATCTGGTATTTTTTTTCCTGCGATTACCTCGACTACGCCATTTTTTGGAATATAACTTCAACAATCATTACTTTTCCCACGCTCGGTGAAATATATTTCTCGATAATTTAATACCTTTATACATAATCCGTGGGATTCTTTCCAATTCGTAAATTTTTTCAATCATTCGAACGCCGTGCTGGATGAAATTTCGCTTTTCTGCCCACGTGAATTCGAATTTATACAGGCGAGCCGACGATCCGAACAGCGGGTACTAAGAAAAGATGATTTACCGACAAAATTTCCACCTATTTTATTTTTTCCGCAGAAATTTCTTATTTTAAATTGCAAATTACGTACCTAACTAAATAATCAACGGTAGCGGAGCAACGTTTCGGGCAAATTTTAATGCGACCCAGTTTACACGACTCGACTGTTTTACTAAATCTACTTGGACTAAATTTTACAAGCACAATTTTCAACTTTATAAAATTCATTTATTTTTACGTACAAAAATGTCGAAGTTTGGAGCGCCGGAGGGATAAGGGAAAAGGAATAAATATACTGTTGCTTCTTTGAGTGGGATAAACAGTCGTACCTGTAGCCTCAGACCAAAAATTATGTAAAATTTATACCATTTGAGAAAATTTTGCATCAAGTTTTTTCCGAAATCGTAAATATAGAATTTTGTGAGAACTGAGGTGTTTTGGGCGAATTTACTTCTCTGAACTCGCGAGTAAATGAGAAAAAAGTCATCGAACAATTTTTTTATTCCATTTTTCTAGTTTCCTTTTGGAGAATCAAAAAACTGATACTATAATAAAAAAAATGCACAGAGATTTCAAATAAATTCAAAACGTGGCGTGGTTCAAGAAAATTTTTTTGAGTTTAAAATTATTTCTTGAGAAGTGGATTTGAATCAAAAAATGGTAATGAGGTAAGCAGTTCCCCCATCCACCTGGGGTCAAAATTAAATTCTTAAAATCGATTGAAGTCCAATTAATTATTTTTCATTTTCATTTTAAAATCATTTCCAAAAACAGAAGTTTTTGCTGTACTTACCTACTTAGGTGTTCGAAAATCATGACTACTTTCTTTCTCCTCCTCCAAAAAAATGAGAAAATAAAAAATGAAGTAAAGTTTTCTTTTGAAAAGAAATGTTGAAAACTTGGATATGTTTTTTCCTCTCATCCTGACTTCTGATATCAAGTCAATTTTTTTAAAAAATAAAAATTTGTTTTTAAATTTTTTTCAGCCCTTTGATATTTATCCTGTCATTTTGATTTTCTAATATCAAGCCAATTTTCTGCTTATGACTTTTCGATAATTAGACAATAAGTTAATTTTGGAAATACAAAAAATTTATACGTTTTTGACTTTTGATCATGCAAAATTTGATGCCGCGAAATAGGGCCTTAAAAATGTTTGAATGACCCCTCACCTAAGAAGAATTTCAGCTTTTGACTTTCTGAATATAATAAGTTGAGTTTAAAAATATAAAAATTTATGTTTTCAAAAGTCAGCTTCTGACTTTCTGACATTAAGTTGATATCGAAAATATAAAAATTTATAAGTTTTTGACATTTAGTGACGCAAAACAATGTGACGCAAATTAACGTCTTAAAAATTTTGAAATGACCCCCCCCCCCACTCAAGAGAAAAATACAAATCCATGTTGAAAAAAAATTTTCTCTTTAAAAGTGATAGCAGAAAATGTAAAAAATCTCAGCTGAAAAATTAAAATTGTCTGCGTTTTTGCTGCGAAGGGGGATCAAAAAATTTCAAATTTTTATCACAGGTTTTCAAAATTTTTGGCCAATTATTTTTATATTGAAAAAAGGTAAGAATGAGCACCTTTGATACCTTTCAATATTGAAAGTGGATTTCTTCAAAAACAGACAATTCCATAATTATTTTAGAAAAAATATTTTTAAAATATTCCAAGCCACTTTTTTATTTTGAAAAAAATTGATTTTTCTCAATTTTCTTCCGAAAAATCAGCTCAAATTCCGAATTCGTGCGGAAAATCCGGCTCTAGTCAATTGTCACGCCTTCTCCGACCACTCTCTCTCATTTTTGCACATAAAACTTGAGACTTTGTCATCCTTTCTTGTCACCAAAGCTCGCCAAGGTTTTACCATTTGATTTTTATACCGGTTTTAATATTCGCCAAACTCCCTTCGTGTGTTGTTTATCCTTATTTATGTGTTTTCATTGCCGAGTCGCATCGCCGTACAAGGCGCTGCGGTGGTACGGGTATTTGCAGAACTCGGCGGTGGCTTTGCTCGTTACAAGGCGATTTTTATACTTTACTCTTCGCCTCATCCGTTTGTTTTCCTATACGTTGTGGCAATGAAATAAACCAAAACGAGGAAAAAAATTGCGACGATTTCGATAAGCGAAAAGAAAATACGCCAAGAATTACGATCCTATAAACGGGATATGTCGTTAAAAAATTGATCACACACGCTCTGCCGCATGTAACATGCAAAAACCATTTATGTGCTAGGGGAAAAAAATACGAGAAGACGAGAAGGACGAAGTAGGCAAACTGAAATTATCCCAGAGGCGTATACGAGCCAGGGTTCTACGTTATAGAGATTTTCCCATACGTTTTTTGTCAACGACGAATAATTTCGGTACAATAAACGAAAAAATCTGTTCGACGAGAATAGAAATGAATTTCAACGTGAATGATCAAGAATCCAAAATAATTTTCAAAATGTGATACGAGCCGACGATTCGTCGCATTGAAAATATTTTTTTGGAAAAAAATAACCGCAGAAAAGTTGGAGATAATTTTGATGAAATTTGCATAGACCTATTCGAAATTTATATTTGATGTGAAAAATCTGTATCAAAAATCTTTTCCATATCTCTTTATCACGATATTTTCAATATTGCTTAAAAATCCCTATTTTCACAGCCTATGTCTACACATCGAAGATCCTTGTGTGCTCAGAAACGAGCAAATGGTTAAATTTCACCAAACTATCAATTCACCTCGTCGCGTAGACAAATTACCGAGGTAATTGTTCGAAAAGCGTAAAAAAAGGGAAGCTTCGCCGCGAATATAATTCGCGATGGAAAATATTCTACCAAAAAAGGCTTCATAATTGCGAGCCTTTTTTTAAACGATTCGTAACGATGCCGTAAAGTGGAAAATATATAAAGAAAAAATAAACCAACACCGAAATAAATCCGTGTAATAAAGTTTTTATAAGGCGCGTTTCTTTTTTCTTCTCTCACTCTGTCTCGTTTTCTTCTTCGTCGTCCAACCGATACAGCGAAAATATATAATTTGTATTTCGTGCGGAATTTAAAAAGTTTTATTTGAATTAAACGCTTTCAACTTTCTTCGTGTTATCATTCAGTTTTGAAAAGTTAAAGACTAACTTCTAAATTTTATTATATAGCAGTATGGCTTCCATAATTCAGCCCGAAATAAAAAAGCTTAAAAAAGCCCGCCATTTAGAGAAAGGTACTTTTTCTCTTCTCTGATAATGCATCTATTGTGAAAAATAAAAAAAAAACTTACCGCATACAGTATTTCTCTCTTAACGATAGTTTTCAAAAAAGAGCTCTGTTTAAAAAAAAAAGAAAAAAAACTGAAAAATAAAGGGGAAAAATAACGTAGGTACGTCCTAAAAATGCCAGGAAAAAATAAGCGCTAGCGACGTTGCCGGGTCATCTGTGCGGGGTATTGTTTTTCATTTTCTTTTGCGGCGAGAACATCAAAACAGAATGTACCGAGATGATAATGCCTTTATTGTTCTTAGTAAATAGAAAAACCTTTAGACGAAAAATCCAAGATATTTTTTCGCCGGCCCCGAGAAAAATACTTTGTTAAACGTATTTTTGAGCTTTTGCACCTTTTTTCTTTCTTTTTTTCGCTTTTTTCCATTCTCTCGTTTCTATCTCTGTTTTGCCTTCTCGCCGACGCGATACTGTTTTGTTCTGCGCCTTGTGAAATCCAACCTAATGAAATAAAGTTGATGTCGTAATTATATTAGGTTAGAAGATTTCATTTACAAAACAACTATACTTCTCTGTGTTATCTTTTTCTCGAGGGTTCTCCCCTCCCCCCTTTTCGATACAGCATTCGGATATTTCTTCGCCTTTTCCAAACGCTTATTCGTGGTTTTTTCGGTTTAGCTGCTGCGGCGGAATTTTTCCTTCATTTTCACTTTTTTTTTTTTTTGCAAAAAAATATGATTTTACGTATCCAAAAAAATAATACTTTTTCCTTACTAATGGATGTTTTTAATTTTATAATGAAATTTAATAATTTTTACGCTTCTTATAATTCGGCTTTTGGGTTTTTATTCTGAAATACCTATTTTTAGATTGGTCGACAAAAACAAAATTCGACGTGATTTTTTCAAAGAAGTGAAAATGAAAAATAACGGGAAAGTTGCCAGTTGAATGGCAACATTTTTTCCATTGACCCTCCCCCCTCCAAAAAAAACCGAATAGTCTTTTGAAATCTTACACTTTCTTGGCAACAACATTTTCAGCCAATGGATTCAAAAATATGGAAGACAATTAAAACAATCTTCAAAATTGTTGAATTTTATAGTTTAGAAAATTTTCGAAATTGAAAAAAATTCATTGGGTTATCCGCCTAAAAATGCTGAAATTTGCAACATTTTAAAAAATCAACTTCTAGTAGATTTTCTCAAAATAAATCCCAATTTTCTAATGGTTATGAAAAGATGAATTGTTCTTACTTCTACAATGTCAACGAAAAATTCTAAATAAAAGTACCGGATTTTTCAATTTTACACGACCCTTGAATAATTTGTTTTTACTGCAATAACTACATATTTACAAAATTGTAGGCCCTTGAAAAATTATAATTGAATTTGGATGTTTTCCATAAATACTCAAATTCTGCAATAAAAGCATTAATAAAATAAAAAACTGAAGAAATCAAAAGTAGCCAACAGTCAATTCAGTAATACACAGCAGCTTGATTGTTGAAAAATTCTCACATTTCAAAAAAAGAAAGAACAAAAAATTTCAAAGTAGGTACCTGAAATGGAACATTTTTTTAACCAAATGCAGTATTGGCATTTTCAGCTCTAAAAGGTCTATCAGGAGATGCTCATTAAATGTTTTCAACTTTCTCCGATTACTTCTATTAGAAAAAATTTCCAGAAAATTCATCCTTCACCAAACCTTTTTAGTTTAAACTTCCTCCAATTTTGTTGGTCAAGAGTTCGACATTTTTAGACATCGAAAAAACGTTTCTTTTTCAATTATGAAGCTAAAATTATTAATCACTAAGAGAACACTACTCTTTCATTTATAAATCGATGAAAATTATCAAAAATCACTGAAAACCAGTCAGAATTTCCGTTATAAATCAGTAAACAAACATTCATTAAAAACAAACCGTAAGAAAAAATTTGCCCAAAAATCCCTGGAAATTCACTGGAAAGTGAGTAAAATATCTGAAATTCGTTGAAAAATCGATAAAATTTATGCTAAAAAAAAAAACAAAAACAAAAATTGCTCAAAATCAAAAAATTTTGCCGATCTTCCCTGTGTTGAAATTTTGACTTTTTTCCAGGGACTTTCCACTGTTTCAAAATGAGAAAGTTAGTTTATTAATCCACGTTGTTACACTTCTTTGGATCTGTGTCATCATTCAATGAATATTTCTCAAAAACTCGAATTTCTAATTATCAATAATTATTAACATATGGACAGAAAATCACATTTTCCATGTTTATCATTTTTTCTCAACTTTTTAGTGAAAACGGTAGAAAAAATGACGAACTAGTCATTACATATCTGATAATGAAAAATTCAGAATGTGATCAAAACTTCTTCATATTTCTCATTGTGCTTCAATAATGACCGATTTCAGTGTATTTTAATTTTTTTTTTGGAAGAGGGAGAGGCAAAACGAATTTATATAAATTTTAAACCTAAGTAATAGAAACCTAGTAGGAAATTTCAAATTTTCATTTATAAAGCTTGAATCATCCTGGAAATCCATTTGTTTCTTTATTTCGTTTTAAGAATATCCAACATTTTTCAGAACCACTTTCTATTATGAGCGACTACACTGGAACATTGGAATTAAAAATTTTCAATTATAATTTTTTTCAGATTGCAAGTAGCGAATTTTTATTTTTTTGAATTTAAATTACCTACTTAGGGAGTTGAGACTCAATGAGAATTAAGTTCGTACTTTTTCACCAAAAAAAAAACACCTTTTTTTAGGAAGGAGCGAAAAACTATTTTAAAAAAATAATCGAGAGATTTCACCTCGAATAAAAATTCAACCCAATGTACGAGTAAATTTCTGAAAAATTTCAGTTTAAAATGTCTAGAATTGCTGCCTTTTCAAAGTCCAATCAAATAAAATGTATTTTTAACATGAAATATATTCTTTTTTCCGACAAACGCTGTATGCCTTCTGGCGCGAAACTAAATTAGAATAAGTATTTTGTACAGGATGTTACTAGTAAATGCATCGAAGATACTAAAACGTGGGTGTTTATAAACTAAAATTGGCTGTGTTTTTCTCGCCAGCAGAATATGGAATCTATACTTAAAATACGTAGGTGGGTACGTAGATACGTACTAGGTACCATTTTGGGAGCGTTTCGGTAGAGAGAAAAAGACTGTTCATTATTTTAAATTAATGCTCCGTTGTGCACTTGTAAGTCTAGGGAGATGAAGAGAGGCTATGTGTTTGACTAAACTTTATTTCCATTTCGGCGCTTACCTTTCGATATTAAAAGTTAAACAGAAATTTATTTACGGTAGACAAATCGTGACGCGCATATTAACTGAAAAACACGTAGTAACCACGTCTCGGCGGTTGTAGTGCCACTGAGAATTTGAATTTTTCTCATCGTCGACTTATTTGCAAACAAAGATGGGTGGTGGTGCAAAGTATATGCTGGAATACGTAGAATAATACGATTGTATTCAATTAAAAAGTCTCCAAAGTATAAAACGAATTAGATGTGGGAACGGAGAAAGAGGAGAGAGAGAGAATCCGCTCGCTGTCAGTGAGTCAAACTCGTCAACTTGGTACATAGCTCGTAGCCTGCTCGTCAAAAAGTTGTAATTTTTTCAACGTGAAATTTTCCTCGCAACGTTTAATCCAGTAGGTAATTTTTTTCTGTTACGAATCTCGTTTCGAAATTCTTATACCGTATTAAAGTTTTTGATAAGTTTTTCTCTCTCGGCAAGTTTGTCTTTCGAAGTAATTTCGTCGTATTGTTCGAGCTTCGTAATTATGTTAATAATTTATGCAATACCCGCTCGCGGTGAGCGCAGATGGGTGAGATGGATTTTTGCATTACTCAATTTCACTGAATTTTATATTGCAGACTACATGAAGACAGTGGTGTATTTTTCAGTTCATATCAAAAAAAGAAAATTGTCCATTTTGGACAAAATAAAATACACCAAAAAATTTAAGCAATCAGTTTCAAGTTCTGATTTCCTCCTCCTTATTCCTTCCATGCTTTCTTTATCCAATGAAAATTCAAAGCGAGAGAATAGGTACTCAAAATTGAAAAAAAAAAATGGCAGAAAATCAGAGAAACGAGGTATGTTCCAACTAGGGATGGTTGGAAATTTAAGTTGGAAAGTTACCGCGAAATAAATTAGGTACCTAAGTTACCCGGGTAACTTTTGAATGACCAAATATCTACGATTTACCATTAATAATACATTCTTTGCATTAGTTTACATTTTATTTTCATTTTTTTGCGAGTTTCTCTGTTTAATCTCTAATTAATAAATTTAATTTATTTCAACTTCCCTTTCGTTTGAGGTGAAAATTTAGGCATTTTTGTGGTTTTCAAAATAAGTTGTATTGAAATTTGAGAACTTGAAAGTTACTGAAGTTACCGGTAATTTACCATCCCTGGTCCAAATTTTCTTCTCAAGTTGATTTGAGTGAAAAAATTTCCTCATTGTAAATTTTTCTCATCACGTCAGCATTACTTTTTTCAAAAATAAAATGAGAAAAAAAATACTTCGAGAAAATGAAATTAAATAAGGTTAATTATTTTGCAAAACAAAACTGATACAAACAAACAAAAAAAGAATTAGAGGGTGAAAAAAAATTTCAGCTCCCCAAATTCAATTTAAGTATTTCGGATTTGCTCATACACTCCAAAACCATCTTCTACCAAAACAAAATCGAATGATATGAAATTTTTTATCAAATTCCACAAGAGGCCAAATGAACTCATTACCACACCAGAATCTTTCAGCAGAAAGATGATACTTTTGGAAAAAGTACTTTTTTCAGCCAAAGTTATGAAAAACCAACTCCTACATTCAGAAACCCCCAGTGAGATTTTAATTTTCTTCAGTAAGTTACCTATTTTAAAAATAATCATCTTCACAGATTTCTAGAGAACTCCGTAATTTTGCCAAAAATTACAAAAATTAGAACTGAAGAACAATCACGTTAATAAAATTGCATAACCGATTCGCCGCAAATACGCGACAAGGTGAAATTACGGCGAATCAGGTAGGCAACCTAAATAACACGTAACTGGTTAGTTGACAGCACAAATATGGAAAAATACATAATTATTTCTCTATCGGGTAGGTATAAAAGTGAAATCTTCAGCTTCTAGAGTGATTTTAGTTTTCAGACTTGAGAATGTTTCCCCGAAAAATTCAAAATTGGAATATAAGTTATTTTAAACGCACTACTCTCTCATTCTGAATCAGTGAAAAATCACTGATGAACAGTCAAAATTGCGGCAAGAGAAAAATCAGCAAAGTTCACTGATTTTTCAAAAATTTTCATTGATTTTTTAGCAAAATTCGAAAATTTCAGTGATTTTTTCACTGATTTTCTCCTGTGCTGCATTTCTGACCGTTCTTCAGTAATAGATATTGATATGAGAGAAGTACTTTTTGAATAGAAAAAAATTAAAAAATTGAATTCAGAGATTTTTTAAGTCTCATGCGTTCGATTTCCAGTCATTTTTGACAGCTTTTTGCGTATTTATGTAAGATTTAATAATTCCACCCTATTTTTTCATCGTTGAGTAGCCAAGAATTTCTAAAAATCGTACAAATGACTTGAAAATTTCTCAATTTTATATTTTTTCCAGGACTTTGGAGCACCAAAACGAACCTAATAAATTGAATAAATACTGAATGGAAAATTTTGAAGAATTTGTCGAAATATGACTTTGAGAAATCAGTAATAAAATCATAACATTATGAGAAGTTTTAGATACAACTTGGCAAAGAATTTGATAATGCCTTTAAAAAAATTCAGAATTCCACTCAACTTATTTTATAATCAAAAACGTACCAATGACATGCATATAATTTTTTTCGAGCATACTCGATGTAACTTCTCAAGATCTTCGCAGCTTTATTACAGTAAAATTAGGATCCCTATTCAATTTTCGTAATTTCAAAGCAATATCGTTTGAAAATCAAGCCAATTTCATCAAGTAGGAAATTTTTTCTTCTTTAGGTACTTGGAGTCCGATAAAATTTTCAATTTAAAATATTCAAGTTCCACATTCAAAGAAAAAAAAACTTCCCACATATCACCAAATACCTCGGATCACAACCGTACACACCTGAATACGCAAAGAACTGACATATTTTCCGCCTCTTCGTAATATATTGAATTATGTAAAAAAATATTTCGCAAAAAATAGGTAAGATATTTCTCAAGGACAAATATTTTCCCAATGCCTCAGTTCAAAGGATCAACCCCCATCACAACTACCAGTTCGTCCCAACCCTTCCATATAATTTTCGTATCCCTACGCCCACCATCTCTCTCTTTATCGCGATAAAAGAAAAAAAAATCACGTAAAAAAATCCGATATAGGGCGACAACCGAGAAATTCCCAAAATATGAAATTCTCGATAAAAAGCTCACCATCGCTGGGCCGCTGGCATCAAAAAACCTTAACCATCAACGCCTTGTCAACGCTAATATCGTTTCACGGTTTCACACATTAGAAAAAATGCCCGACCATGAGACAAGCCACGAGCACGCTCCAGTTGAACTTTTCAACCAGCTAATAAATTTGGGGCGTCTGTCTATTCTCACACGGAATGAACAACAAATGACCGAACTATGCGCGATTTCGTTCATTTTTTTCGTCATCTTCACTGCTAAATTGATCACCTCATGATTCAATAGTCAACTACCGTTTCTAAAAATTTAATTTTTAAAATTTTTTTTACAAATTTCAAAATTTTTTCTAATAATATCATTTCTTTCAACTCCTCCAATAAATTTTTTCCCCACTAAACTTTCTTTCAAAATTTTTTCTCAGCTTCAAGATTTTTTTCAACTTCTTCGATTTTTACTTTTTGCCAAAATTTCCATTTTATATTAAATTTCCTTGAATTAACAACCGTGAAATCCCATTTTTTGATCTTAAAATTTTTAAACACTTGACATTCTCTCGATTTTTTCTCACAACATTTTAGAAAGTTATTCAACGCAATTTTTTCAACATTTTTTAATTCTAAAAATTTCAGAGCTGGAAAATAATTAATTTTAGAAAAACATTTGAGCAGAGCTAAAAAAAAATGGAATTTTGAGGGAAAAAATTTAAAAGGTGTAAAAATTGAACTTTGAGAAACAATTTTGAGGGCAAAAAATTTGAGAAAGATTCAATTTTGAAAAAAAATTTCCAGAGTTGAGAACTGAAAAATACGTATTTTTAGAAAAAATAAGGTTGAAAAATTGATTTCGGTTTCAAATTTTCAAATATCTTACGATTAAGAAGTTACAACGCCACGAGACAGGTTGCGAAGTTGCGATTCTAGCGAACGATTTACACTTTGTTGTTCATTCCGTGTGAGAATAGACCGATCCTTGGGTGACGAATCGTTCACGCACGGGTGTATAAAATACGAGCCATATTCGTTTTAAAAATACACGCCGATAGCATTTTAAACCGCGATAAAACCTCTTTTATGTACTGTACCCTGTATACGTATGAATATTTGCGAAATACGAAGAGAAACGAGAAATAAAAAATAATAAAAAAAGGTACAGCTAACATAGACTCTAGACAGGTATACAGATAGACAGATACATATTTGAATAGCACATATATCTCGTACCTAAGGTGCGTATAGAGATCTTTATGAGATTCGTGGATGGAGGGCTGCGAATAAAACGTTCAAGTTGGCGAGAAAACTGACGTAGCAGCGATATACTCGCACAAGCACTTTCAAGCCTTCATCTCCCCTGCAGCCAGCTCGTCTTCATTTTGATGGAAATTATCATCCAAAACTGAGCTGTCATCAATATACCCTGCACGATGAGCTTGGCGAGAGCTGAAACGAAGTTAGATTCATTTATCAAACAGCCGTACTCTCTTATGTCTTATCCACATTTCAGAATGGTTTGTAAGCAGACTGCTGTACGTATGGAGCATTTATATGCGAGATTCGGCTCGGGCAAAAATACCCGACGCGATGAGGTCTTTTTGCGTCAAAACCACTTAACAGTTTAAATCCCTGTACCAACGTCCACGTCCCCATTTCCGACGGTGGGCTCGTTGTCGTCATTATCGTCGTCGACTTCTCATAGCACACTACAAGTCCGTATAAGAACACTCGAGCCCGCCGATCCATTCAAAAAAGCAAGTATTCTTGGTCGTAGTAGGCTTACTTAACTTTGTCCATTATTTACACCGTACTACGTACAGCCATCGTACTCGAATTTAGCCAACATTGCCGAGTAAAGGTTCATCGAAAGACGAAGGGAGATCGTCGAACCATCTACACTCTGATGGTAGTTTGCGGTATTTGAGCATATTTTACCCCCCTTCCGTCGTCAAATTTTCGCCCTAAAATGGGAGCAAAAGAGCTGGCGAGATGGGTTACTGTTTGCTTCATCGATGCTTCCTTGTTGTAAGACTGGGCCCCCCACCGACGTCGTATACTTTCGCCGAATAGTCGTTAAAATTTAAATTTAAAGCATAATTCGTCAGCACTGGGTTACTTTTCATTTTAATTACTTAAATGCTAATTTGCGATATAGTTGTTTGCGAAACGCTCGAATGGTTTGCATTTCGAGGGCTTTGATACTCGGGTCGTACCGAGCCCCGCGAATGTAACGCACCAGCACGTACTTTTCGGTTATAACCGCTAAATTAATATTCGTCGGGTAAATTTTCGACTAAGATTAACTCTTTGACGCAGCATCGCCCGGTATGTTAACGTTCCTGTATTCGTACCGGGGTTTTCCGACGAACCGATGAATTTCACTGGGTTGCTAGTTTCACAGTTGGTCGTTGAGTAGCATCGGCGATTGAATCGGATAAAAAATTGTCTCGTTTGGGTACACGCGTATCCACGATGCGGTCAAATTTACATGATAAAGTGTTCCACGTATTATGAAATTTAATGCGAATTGCGTTTCGAAGGGTGTAATTTTTTTCATATAGGCGAAATTTGCCAGACACGTGTTTGAAAAATGATGTCCCGAAAATCATTCGAGCTGGAGAGGTGTGAAATGTTATTTTGATCTAATAAAATTTTATTTCGTAACATAAAACCGATTTTTTTGGCAGATTGAGAAAATAACGAGCATTGAAAATCATTCAAATTTTGAAACCTGGTTGCATAAGAAGATTCTGATTCAAGAAAAAAAAAAAACATAAAAGAAGAGCCACGTTCAAAAATACGACTTTTTTTTTTTACAAAATACACGCTAACGACCCAAAAATTGAAAAAATAAAATAGATAAAAAAAACTGCGCTTTATTTAGCCAATTTTTCTGAAAGAATTCATCATCCGTTTAAAAATGTCACGAATCGTAAAAGAAACATGAAACTGCATAATACGATGAAACGGGAAGAAATATGCGAAAGAATTTTAAAATACTTTTCCCAGTTATTAAGAACTGAAAAATGATCTTTTTTGTTCCAAAATACATTTCTTTTTGTTCGAAAAAGCAAAAGAGGAAAAAGACAGTCGAATAAGGTAGTGTATTTTTGATACTTCCTCAAAGGCGAACTTGTTTCCATTTTAATATAAGAAAATGCTCGTTGGGTTTATCTTTTCAAAGGATTTCTGAATTTTAATGACTCTCGTAGAACGTCGTGTAATTTAACCTTGAAATTTAGGCAGCATTCTATTAAACGGAATTATCTTGTTAGTTTCATAGATTGGAAAGGATTAAGGAATACAGAATCAAGTGTTGTACGAAAAAGGCTGATTGGGTTGAAATTGATATGAGAGAGTAATCTCATCACTTATTTACTCCATTTTTTCTCTTCAAAATTCAAAATCAAGTTTTTTTTCCATAAAATTGAATAATTTTGATAGAATACAGAGATGATTTTTGAAACCTTAGATATGGTTTGTATGACTCGAGATAACGAATTCGAATGTCATAGTTTGAAAAAAAAGAGTTTTTGAAGGCCATTTCAAAATTTGAGATTTCAAAACAAAAAAATGAATGAAACATTTTTTCAAACAATAAAAAATAATCACAGACCTTTTAAAATGTTGAAAAATCTATTAATGTTAACATTTTAAATATTAGTAAACGTTCACGTGAATATTAGAAAAAGCTAAGTATGAAATCCTTGAACTTCAGATTTCCATAGAAATCAATTTCTCCAACATTTCAAGAAAAGAGAAAATTATTCAAAAATGCATACAAAAATCTAAAAGTCCATAAAAATTACTTTTCAAATTGTGAAAAAAAAATTAATTCAATGTCACAATTTGAGATTTTGGCAGAAAAATAATAAATAAACTCGAAAATAAATACCTGGGTACTTGAATTGTCAAAGAATATCTCGGAACTGATTTTCCAGTTGTAGTCATAAAATTTAATAAACAATAACAAATATTTATCAGAAAGGTTGCTTGGTCTTTTTTCTCTCTCTCTCTCTTCAGTCGCAAACCCCGTGATCGGAAAAGAAGACGATTATTAGCCAACAGTTGTTTTCGCCTTCAAAACAAGTGGTAACATTTCGTTCGTCAGTTTCATGTTATTCAAGTTGCATATCCAATTCACCTTACATTTATACAGGCGCTAGGCCTCGCATAGGGCATATTTACGGCGGATTGGTTATGCAATTCTATCAACATGATTTTTTCTTCCTTCAATCTGTTCACACGATTAAACATAGCGTGTGTTCGCTTGAAAAATGTAGATGAACCCGCCTCCTCCCCCTTCATTCCTTTTCACCTTCTCTTTGATCAGTGAATTGTGATCAGCATGTTGAAAAAAAAATGAAAAACTAAAATTCATTTTTTAAAAAATATTATTGAATATTTCCTTTTATTTTATTCATTTTACTCCTATTTATAAAGTTTTTTTCATTATTTTCAATTTTCAGAACACAATCGAAACCGAATTTACCAGAAAAATCATCTTAATTAGGGATAGTTTTCTACATTCATTTTCATCTTTTTAAAAAAACATGCATCAAATGGTTTTTTTTTTCACTTAAAAAAATTACCTCAGCCGGGAAAAGGGGAAGAATAGTGAAAATCTTCTACAGATTAGACTTATTTTCGAGTAAGGGTATCCAATATTCATCTAAATAATTACAAGACAAATTTTCTCAAAAATAAATTTATAAATGAAAGTGTGAAATCAGCGTCAGGGGTATTTGAAAATTTTTATTAAAACAATTTTCAATAAGATCTGTTCAAAAATTTATGGTGAATTTTTACCAGATTGTTTCGTAAAGTAATAAGTAGAATTTTTTGTACCTTCCTCCCTCAAACGTTTGAAAAAATTCAAAACTATTTCATTTTCAAGGCTAGTTTTTAAAATGTTGAGAGAAGTATAGACCAAAAGTCTGTAGGGGTATATGACCATGGCGACTTTGGCAACCCCATATATGACCATGGCGACTTTGACAACCCCTACACATCGCATACTTGTGTATGTGATGTATTAGGAAGTCGCCGTTTCACCCCTCGCCGGCCGCAAGCATCGATACCTAGGTATATGACGTGCTCGTCCGGAATCCGCGGCTTTCCTTTTTTACAAAGGTGATTCAGCCATCGGGATTTCCCTGCATTGTTTCGCAGGCGACGCTGCCAGTGTATTCCAGACCAGGATTTCTATTCATTCACCCTCGCACGTCATCCCTCTACCTAGCGGCTTGCATCTTGAGGGAAAATATGCAGACCAATTCTCGGACACACTAGCAGCCAAGCCACTGCTAGCTGATAGAGGGAAACCTTTTAAAAATCAGTATTCGTATATCCGCTGTATTGTATTGACTGTATCATATCTCAACGTAATTTTTAACTTCGAGTCTCTCGCCTGTATCTCATTCGAATACACTTTGTAAAATCTTTTCTCTTTTTTTCCTTTTCTTGATCAAAACGTATTCGCGAACTATTCTTTTCTCAAACTTCATAAATTCGGCTGATATCTGACACACTGTATCAGTGAATTTGGTATTCGTAAGTAATTAAGGCGACTCGAATGATTACTGGTAATTAACACACTGCAACAGTGAACCAATTACCAGTGATTAGGCGACCTCAGTATCCCTGCACTGACTACAACAGGACGTATACACGCCGACCGTAGTTCTCCCCTCTCTCACTACGACAGTACGTGGTACAACGACGACTGTAGTGAGTTTAAATCGCGATCTATTTATCTGGGACACAGGTCCCCTAAATTCGCAATCTTGTAGGGGTATATGACCATGGCGACTTTGGCAACCCCATATATGACCATGGCGACTTTGACAACCCCTACACATCGCATACTTGTGTATGTGATGTATTAGGAAGTCGCCGTTTCACCCCTCGCCGGCCGCAAGCATCGATACCTAGGTATATGACGTGCTCGTCCGGAATCCGCGGCTTTCCTTTTTTACAAAGGTGATTCAGCCATCGGGATTTCCCTGCATTGTTTCGCAGGCGACGCTGCCAGTGTATTCCAGACCAGGATTTCTATTCATTCACCCTCGCACGTCATCCCTCTACCTAGCGGCTTGCATCTTGAGGGAAAATATGCAGACCAATTCTCGGACACACTAGCAGCCAAGCCACTGCTAGCTGATAGAGGGATGACGTGCGAGGGTGAATGAATAGAAATCCTGGTCTGGAATACACTGGCAGCGTCGCCTGCGAAACAATGCAGGGAAATCCCGATGGCTGAATCACCTTTGTAAAAAAGGAAAGCCGCGGATTCCGGACGAGCACGTCATATACCTAGGTATCGATGCTTGCGGCCGGCGAGGGGTGAAACGGCGACTTCCTAATACATCACATACACAAGTATGCGATGTGTAGGGGTTGTCAAAGCCTCGCACGTCATCCCTCTACCTAGCGGCTTGCATCTTGAGGGAAAATATGCAGACCAATTCTCGGACACACTAGCAGCCAAGCCACTGCTAGCTGATAGAGGGAAACCTTTTAAAAATCAGTATTCGTATATCCGCATTCGAGTCGCCTTAATTACTTACGAATACCAAATTCACTGATACAGTGTGTCAGATATCAGCCGAATTTATGAAGTTTGAGAAAAGAATAGTTCGCGAATACGTTTTGATCAAGAAAAGGAAAAAAAGAGAAAAGATTTTACAAAGTGTATTCGAATGAGATACAGGCGAGAGACTCGAAGTTAAAAATTACGTTGAGATATGATACAGTCAATACAATACAGCGGATATACGAATACTGATTTTTAAAAGGTTTCCCTCTATCAGCTAGCCTGTCATAAATTCTGGATATGTAGCTAGTGTCTCATCAAATTCGACTCCTCCGACTTCTAAATCATTTGAGGAAAGGATGGAGGCCAAATTCGAAGCTCTCGCCACTCAGCTGACCACTCTCATGCATTCTCAACTTCAAATGCTCCAAATTTCAGCTATAGGTTCTCAGTCTCAGCCTGACCCGAGGGGCCGAACTCGCTCACGCTCCTCCTCCCCTACCAGGAGGGTCAAAAGTCCTTTCCGCCAAAAAAATCAATATTACTGCTGGTATCATTCTAAATTCGGACCCCTTGCTCAAAAATGTGTACAACCTTGTAAATTTTCGAATTCTGACGACTCCAAATTTACCTCTACTCAGGGAAACCAATAAGAGGGCAAGTGGCTGCGGCACACTTACCCCCTCCTTCCTCCTCATCTCGCCGCTTACATATTCGTGATAAAAAATCAAACACAGAATATTTAGTCGACTCAGGTTCAGATTTTTGCGTTTTACCTCCTCACCTTGCTGGTTTTAATCAAAGGAAATCAAAATTGAAACCAATTTTTTCACTTTTTGGGGCCAATAATAGCGAAATTCGAGCTTATGGTTATGACACACGTCAGGTCGACCTAGGTTTGCAAAAACCAGTTTCTTGGACTTTTATTGTGGCAGATGTAGATAGACCCATCATAGGAGCCGATTTTCTTTACGAAAATGACCTAATTCCGGACCTCCGACGCCAACGTTTAGTTAGGGGAAATAATTTTTATGTGGCAGGAATTTCTCGCAAAGCTAAAACTCCATCAGTTCAGATTATAAGTGACTCAGGTAATAAATTTGCCGAATTAATCAAATCATTTCCTTCATTAATTCGGCCTGCGCCATTTCAGGAGTCCCCAAAACATAATGTGGTCCACCATATTGAAACCACTGGACCCCCTGTATTTTCAAAACCACGTCGCATTCGTCCTGACATGTATAAACGCGCTAAAAAAGTTATTTACGACATGTTAAGGGCCAAAATAATTCGACATTCAAAATCACCTTGGGCTGCTCCTCTTTTACTCCGTGAGAAATCTGATAATGATCTCAGACCGTGCGGAGATTATAGACAGCTCAATAATGTCACCACCCCAGATCAGTACCCCCTTCCAAATTTAAATGACGTTCCTTCAAAATTAACCAATGCAAAAATTTTTTCGGTCATAGATTTAGTAAAAGCCTTCCATCATATTTTAATTCATCCTGACGATATTGAAAAAACGGCAATTACAACCCCTTTCGGACTTTTTGAATTTTTAAGGATGCCTTTTGGGCTCAAAAATGCACCCAAAACATACCAACGTTTTATGGATATTATTTTGAAAGATTTTGATTTTGTGTCTTGTTATTTGGACGACATCTTAATTTTTTCTGAAACTGAAGAGGAACATTTAAATCATTTAAGGCAGGTACTAGAACGACTTTGCGAATATGGGCTCACAATTAATCCGGCTAAATGTCAATTAGGAAAAACTGAAGTCACTTTTCTTGGCAGAACAATTTCAGCCTCTGGCATATTACCTAAAAAAAGTAATGTTGAACGAATTTTAAATTTACCAGAGCCCAAAAATGTCCACCAATTAAGGAGAACAATCGGTTCATTCTCTTTCTATCATGACCACATTCCTGGCATCGCCACATTATTAGCTCCCTTAAATGAAATGATTAAGGGACACCCTAAAAAACGTGACAAAACTCCAATCATCTGGAATGAAACAGCGCGACGTGCGTTTGAAAAATGTAAAAATTTGCTAGCCAACTCTGCTCAACTAGCTATTCCAAATTTTTCTTACCCCTTTACACTCACCACAGACGCCTCCGATACCGGCATCGGAGCTGTCTTGGAACAAATTCTCCCAGATGGAAAAATCGAACCCCTGGGATTTTATTCAAAAAAACTAGATGATAGACAAAAACGATACCCTACTTATGACCGCGAACTCTTGGCTATTTATGAGGGCTTACACCATTTTCGACACCTTGTTGAGGGTCATCCAAATTTCACTGTATATACAGACCATAAACCACTCACATATGCAGCCACAAAACGACCTATCACTAATAAACGTTATAATGCAAGGCGTGCCGCTCATTTAGATGAAATTTCTCAAATTACTACAAATATTAAACACATTTCTGGGAAAAGTAACATAGTAGCGGACATGTTAAGTCGAATTGAAACAATTTCTGCGCCCATAAATTACGTAGATATTGCCCTTGCCCAAGCCTTATGTTCGGATTTACAAAAATGGAAGGAACCAAATGCCACAGATGCTCCCTTTCCCCTTCAGGGATACCTACTACCCGAAAAAGAGGGTCTAACTTTATATTGTTTTGTAGGGAAGGATGGAAAATCAAGGCCGTATATTCCAAAACACTTGAGATATGATATTTTTCTGCAATTACATCGCCTCTCTCACCCTGGCTCAAATGCCACTCTAAAACTAATTCAAAAACGATATATTTGGCCTGGGATGTGCAAAGAAATTCGACACTGGGTTAAATGCTGCAACGATTGTCAAAAAACAAAAACAAACAAGCACAATCACTCAGCCTGTCAACCTTTCCCACCTTCAGAAAAATTTCAAAAGGTTCATATCGATATTGTTGGCCATTTCTCAGAAAGTAAGGGATATAAATACCTACTAACGATGATAGATAGGTATACTAGGTGGATCGAGGTCATTCCCATTCCAAATATTCTGGCTGAGACTGTAGCTCGCGCCGTAGTAAATGAATGGATCGCCAGATATGGCGTCCCCCTTGAAATTACCACAGATAGGGGTACCCAATTTACTTCTGAGCTGAACACAAAATTAACAGAACTTTTAGGCGCTCAACATATCACTACTACAGCTTTTCACCCAGCCGCCAACGGAATTATTGAAAGGGTCCACCGCCGACTTAAACAAGCCCTAATTTGTCATGGGTCTACCTGGACGGAAGCACTACCTGTCGTACTTCTTGGCTTACGTTCAGTCTGTCGCGAAAACCACCCATATACTCCGGCTGAAGCTACCTTTGGCCAGTCACTTCGCCTCCCTGGTGAATTTTTAGAAGAGAGTATAAAACAGTCTGCACTTCCTTTACCTACTTATGTCGCAAAATTAAAACAGGCATTTAAAAATTTCCGACCTGCACCCTTCCAATACAAAACAAACAAAACATTTTTTGTTCATAAAGATCTATTTACGTCTGATAAGGTTTATTTAAGAACGGACCGCGTAAAAAAATCATTAGAGCCGTCCTATACTGGCCCATACAATGTTTTGAAACGATCACAAAAGGTCTTTACAATCGAGGTAAACGGAGAGAAAAAAACTGTCTCTATTGATCGGCTAAAACCTGCATTTTATTTAGAAATCGAAAACTCCACCACAAAATCTACATCCTCTGAAAAAAACATTAATACAAAACCTGAAAACGACACAAAACTTTGCGAAAAAGAATCCACTCGACTCTTTCAAGAATTACCCTTGCAAAAAGACAATGACCACCTAAAACCTTGTATAAAAACGCGTTCGGGTAGAATCAGCAGGCAGCCTGACCGCTATGTCGCCTCCGTTAAATGGCCTATATGCCTTGAAAAAATACATCTCCTTTATTAATTTATTCCATCTTTTCTATTCCTCTTTTCAAAATCTTACCTTTTCACCTTCTTTTCTAAAAAATTGATCTTTTCACTTGATACATGGAAACATACAAATGCTACATACAGTCGGTACATTATCATTCGCGTCAGTTTCGAACTCGTCAATATTTCGCGACCTAAAAAATGGCTAATGAGCCAGAATTTCGCGATCAATGATCATGCAGCCAAATATTTTCAACCTGGACCAAAGTTTGCAAATTTACTGCAGTCCAAAGGCAAATTTTACACCTCGCTGCATGCCAATTTCGAGTAATACTGCGCCACTCTCAACTTCACACCAAATGTCATTTCCAATCAATCAATCATGGTGCCAAATTCAACATCTATTCCGACGTCGCATCAAATATTCAACTCCATGTCAGTGAAAAGCCACCAAATTTCACCACTATTTTCATCAGAGGACGCATCAACACAGCCATCATAGTTATTAAAAATGTTGATTCTCATGTACAAATTTGTAAATAATTTCATGCATACATTGTTCTATCACATGTTATTGATAAACATCACTCAATATTTTTTGACATGCATTTTCGATATTTCTGTGTAATTCATGCATATTTCTCATGTTATCTCTTAATTTTGATATTTTTAAACCTATTTTATGCCCTATATTTAATTTTTTATGGCTCCGCCATTAAGGGGGGAGTCTTGTAGGGGTATATGACCATGGCGACTTTGGCAACCCCATATATGACCATGGCGACTTTGACAACCCCTACACATCGCATACTTGTGTATGTGATGTATTAGGAAGTCGCCGTTTCACCCCTCGCCGGCCGCAAGCATCGATACCTAGGTATATGACGTGCTCGTCCGGAATCCGCGGCTTTCCTTTTTTACAAAGGTGATTCAGCCATCGGGATTTCCCTGCATTGTTTCGCAGGCGACGCTGCCAGTGTATTCCAGACCAGGATTTCTATTCATTCACCCTCGCACGTCATCCCTCTACCTAGCGGCTTGCATCTTGAGGGAAAATATGCAGACCAATTCTCGGACACACTAGCAGCCAAGCCACTGCTAGCTGATAGAGGGAAACCTTTTAAAAATCAGTATTCGTATATCCGCTGTATTGTATTGACTGTATCATATCTCAACGTAATTTTTAACTTCGAGTCTCTCGCCTGTATCTCATTCGAATACACTTTGTAAAATCTTTTCTCTTTTTTTCCTTTTCTTGATCAAAACGTATTCGCGAACTATTCTTTTCTCAAACTTCATAAATTCGGCTGATATCTGACACACTGTATCAGTGAATTTGGTATTCGTAAGTAATTAAGGCGACTCGAATGATTACTGGTAATTAACACACTGCAACAGTGAACCAATTACCAGTGATTAGGCGACCTCAGTATCCCTGCACTGACTACAACAGGACGTATACACGCCGACCGTAGTTCTCCCCTCTCTCACTACGACAGTACGTGGTACAACGACGACTGTAGTGAGTTTAAATCGCGATCTATTTATCTGGGACACAGGTCCCCTAAATTCGCAATACGGGGGACGCGCCGCGTTATAATTTACGTCCCAACAGGGCAATTAGGACGCCGTATTTTGTTTGTGGGTACAAAAAACCTCGCTACCCCACAAGTCACAGATCTCTGATAAAATTTTGTTTTTTCAAGTACTTGAATGATACAATGAAATTAGTAATTTTTAAGTGATCTTTCAATGAAAATCCACTAATTAATCAAAAAATTCAAAAATTTTGGCGCCATAAAAAAAAGTCAGTGATTTTCTATTGGACTCATTGCACTGATTCATGAAGTAAAATTTTACTAAATTTGACTAATTGAGATTTAGGAAGTACACTGATTGTTCTAAAAATCATTTTTCAAATTTTTCCTTAGTTCAAATCTGTATTATGAATCATTTGTACTTTGAAAATATCCTGAATAGGCCAGCGACATAAACTAAAACTACTGAATTATTCAATTTTTTTTTTATTGAATTCTAACCACCTTCTCTCAATTTTTTTTTTTCAAAATCGTAACATTTTGTGTATAATTTTTTGAAAATCAAAGTAGGAAGATTTTGGTTGGGAAACTCAAAAATAAAACGATTTGAAAATACCAATTTTATAGTTTAGGTATATCTAATTTTACATAGACGACTGTTAGAGTTTCAAAACTCGAGCATTTTTTCACAGATTTATTATTTTTTTTTTTTTAAAAAGAGCAACTTCATTTTAAAGTTTGTGTATCGTAAAATTTCTCTCATTTCCTGAAGCATTTCGAACAAAATCAAACAACACCCCGAATCATCGTTTCATTCGATCTGCCACTCGACTTAGTACTTAAACCCAATTTGACATTTTGCATTACGTGAAAACGCTTAACGCTTCAAACAACAAATCCGAATCCGCAAAGCGTTCGAATATTCTTTCTGGTTCAGCGTTCTTGCCATTAAAAAATTCCTCCAGGTGACGCGTCGAACGGATATTCATAAAAAACCGTACCGAGTTCGCGGTTCGTTTTCGACAAATTCGCCGGTTCGTCTCACGGTTCGGGTATTAATTATACGCCCAGCGAAAGATACGGGTAAAAAGCCAGCGTAGCGATGAAATTCAGGCAGCTCGGATCGAGTATTTGGTATATCTGGCGCATCGTTCGGTCGGTAAACAAACGACAGTGTCTTTTTAGGGTATTCGATCGGTGTAATTTGTTAACTATATCAATACGATGGTCAATATTTACCCAATTAAACCAAACCAAGCGTAGTTTTATACGTATATGTCGCCAGTGTACATTGCAATCTAATGCACTTCCAGCACCGACGCCGAATTTATTAAATATTAATCTAGATTAACTTCAAATATCGAATCTGTTGGTAACTTCGAATAGCTCCTGTTTCGAATTTCGGTATATTTATATAACCGAAAAGCTAAACGGTATCGTGCATAGAGATACAAAAGAGATCATACGATAAATTTTGCGACGAGATGCACCCAGTGCACTCAACGATATCCATTCCCCCTCTCCACATTCCCACATAATTCACCAACACACAGGAGGTAAAATCGTTTGGCAAACTTACCATTACAGCGCTTTTGTAGGTACCTAATCCTATCCATACAATGTTTAAAATTCATACACATAAAGAAAAAGCTCTCGCACTGGCTTTCTCACTGAAAAGAAACGCCATAAACTTCATTTACACGATAAGAGTTCCACAAATATGCGGGACGGTAGTCGCCAATTCGAGTGTAAACCATTTCACACCTTCCGAGGTCGTACGTTTTTTCATGTTATTTTTCTATCAGATATTCGCGGATACCACATTCGAGATAGAATTTTCCGCGGTTTATCTCGAATAAATATACTACTTGACCCATTTTAATACAATCATTTTGTCGAGCAATGGATAACTCGTGCTTTTTCTCCCCCTCCCCCCCACGGTCTCCCTCTTCGCCGACATATTTTTACGGTTTTGTTTCTTACTCCCTTAAAATTAATTAAATTTGGCAAGAGATATCCGGAGCAGAAGTTTCAAGAGCCGACGTTAATTAATGCTATTGTTCCGATGAAACTAATTATATTGAGATCACAGTTTATTAATTAAAAGAAAATAGGGATGTTTCTACCTTGGCGTGTTTGCGTATTTTCTATATACGTACACGGGCGAGTAACGTTGGCGACGCGAAGAGGCAAATTCGCCAGTGTGCTTCTTCGCGCGCCACCGAGAGAAAAGCCAACGAAAAAAAAAAAGTTAACGAGATTTTAAAATGGCATTATCTCTTCGTGATAATCTAATTCCATTTATTTTCGAGTCGACAAATTTTTAATTTTTTCTTCTCGTTTTTTTTTGTGTTGGTAGCAAAACCAACCTACCGCAAATTTTTTCTTCCTTGCATCGTTTAACCTTTAACCTTCGAAAGGATAAGCCAACGTAAGTGAAAGTACCTCGGCGAGTGAAATTCCAACGGGGAAAGTACGTGGTTGAGAAATTTAATTTGTGACGACGAATTTTAGTCGACTTACGATCAAACTGGGAAATTTCATCGATGCTGTTTTGAATTTTAAAATATTGAACCGAAATTGAAATTAGGGTAGAGTAAATTTTGGACACGAAGTGGAAATACCATTCGGTATTAGTTTACTCGGACGTTTTGTTTTTGGAGAATTTACCCAAATATCGAAATATTTTCGGAAATGGGCGATTTTCCATAAAAAATTTCCAAATTATACAGGATTTTAATGCGGTTCCGAATCAAGTTGAAATTTCGATTTTGTAACGACTTCTCCCGGATTATTCCGACGAAATACGACGTCGTTCGGACAGTCTCCGATTAAATGCGTATTTACACGAATATTTCCGAAGATGCACGACTTCTGGAGACCTCTGTATTTCAAAATTTTGAAAATTTATTCAAGAGTAGTGTTGTGTGGTGAGTACATCACACTTTAAAAAAAATTTATCGCTGTAGAAATCCTATTTAAAAAATGAAAAAATTCTTATAAAAAGTCTCCTCACCTAAAAGTTCTCCTAAAGAAAGGAGATTTTCGCAAGAAAAATTACAGTGTTGAAAAAAAGAATCATAATAAAAATTAATAAAATTTTTCATTTCGAGAAAAATAACTCCACCATTCATGTTCAAAAACATTTCTGAATTTCGAATTACAGTAAAAATTATTTAAAGTATTCAGAGTACCGGGTGACCCAAAAGTACTGCAACCCAACAGGTTTTTTGTAATTTGAAGCGGAATCGTTCCTCCTTGTCCTACGGTGGCCTGAGCGAAGGGTTGCCATCATTTAAGTCGTCAAGGGACAACATCAACACCGCACTCAAACCACTCGGGAAGGGTGTAGGGGAAGACGCAGTGTTGCCAATTTCACTAAAATCGGATTTTTTTGTAAATTTTTGCCCCTTCAAATTTTTGGTCAGGCAAAATCTGCATTCAGCGGTTTTTTGATCTTCATTTCAAACTTTCGCGTGCAACAATAAGTTTCTAAATATTTCAATTTTCAAAATTTTCAGAATTTTGGATTTTGAAATTTTATTTTTTAAAAAATGCAAAAATCAAAAAAATCGAAAATTTCCAATTATGTATTTTTTGGAGAGAAAGGAGTGTCAGCTATGCTATGAATGAGATTTTTTTATTCATTGAATGTTGGGATTTTTTTTACCTCACAATTTTTTAAAATTCACCCGGTATTTGAAATACTTACTTTTGCTATCACCTCCCAACCCTCCCCCCCCCCCCAAAAAATGGAAAAACAGTTTTCGCAAAGTTGCTCAATTTTGATGAATCCTTTTCTTCCAACAATATTTTCAATCACTTTAAAAAACGATACCAACAAACAGATTTTTGTAAACTCTGACAAAAAATATTGGAAAACTACTACCAAAAAAATGCGTAATTATTGCTAAAAAAAAATGATCAAACAGTCATGAATCCAGACGGGGGAGGGAGAGAATTTATGTTCAGATTTTCTCGATGAAATATGTAAATACAAATTTAATTTCAAAAAACATAAGATTTAGGTACCTACGTGATGAAAAAATTGAAAAATAACATGTTTTTTAAAAGAAATCCCAAATATACAGATATTATCTTACGATTGGTAAATAAAGACAGAAGGGAAATTTTTCAAAAAAAAAAAAAAATGATTTGGAAAAGGTAGAACAGCCATTTTTTTACAATTTTACAACCCAATCAGGAAATAAATGATCATAATGTAAAAAATCAAATTGAAAAAAATCATTGCACCAAGTTAGACTAAAATGTTACAAAATTGTAGTTTCTGTTGAAAATCCAAAAATATTCATGTAAGAAACATTCTGCATCTTTACCCATTTTGTTTTTGAAATCTATACAAATCTTAAAATTTGGTCTCAGTTTCCATAGCTTTTACTTTTCACAAAAACATTCGACTGATACCTGATCACCTTCCTTCCAATAAATATCCTCACAAATCCTTATCATCACTTCTGCAACCCCCTTCCCCCATCATTCCAAAAATGAGCCAATTGATTAGAAATTTGGATTTTTTCACAACAATGAATTTTTCATCTGCAAAACCATTTGAATAATCTCGAGGTTTTCAATGTTTAGATTTCTCCTCACACTTCTCCCGAGCATACCAAATTCACATTAAAAAGTATCATTGATGTGCCATCAAAATGGCACATAAACATTTGGATTTTTTCACAACAATGAATTTTTCATCTGCAAAACCATTTGAATAATCTCGAGGTTTTCAATGTTTAGATTTCTCCTCACACTTCTGCTATAATAATATTCAACATCTTTTATAAATTTTCCACCTGTTGACAGCGATAGTATAAATTACATAACATCGAACACATCAAACGATAGGTGTAGATTTTCACAGTATCTTTCCTTCATTGTTTCTTCACCTTCGAATACCGAACGATATCAGACTGTCATTATCTCATATTTCCATTAATTTATTTCAACGCTAGAAAATTCGACGAAGACGCAGTAAACAACTCGCCAATATAGAAGTCGACGTAAACAGGAAAAAAAACCCTCGACACTTGGTTACTATGCCACACCGTCTCGATAGCAGGTAATCCATTTAGCCAAGAAGCTACGCAGCTAGAATCAAAATTAATGAAAAAAGGAACCCCTCGAAGTCAAAAACTTGATCTCGAAGGCGTTGTTAATTACGTTTCGCAAACAGATTAATAATCACTTTTCATGTATCAATTTAATCGAATTTTTTGGATAATTTCATCGGACGTCAATTTAGTAATTATTATGTACCTTGGTATCAGAAAGGATTAGAAAATTTATATTTCCATTTGTGTGACTGTACCGGCTCGAAAATGAAATATAAAGTTAGAGAATTTGAGAAGAAATTTCTATTTAGTCTCTTATTATTCTTTACTTTAGATATGAGTTCTAAAAAGGTGCGTACGTTTTCTTTGTTCGCATTAAATTACTACGTACACGTGTGTATTTCGTTTTGAAAACTTTTAACCCTACTGTGGTGTGTACATTATACACGTGTTAAAGTAAGGTTACAATAAAACATAATAATTAATAGACAGATATGAGTACAATGCACCTATGTTGAGGTAAATATTGTAATTTATAATTAAAAGTAGATAATGGATACGAAAATTTCAAGTGCTCGAATTCAGTTCTCATATTTTGACGAATTTTTGAAATTTAAAAATCATTTCAAAACCCTTCAAAACATTAAAATTTGATCTAATCAACGAAAAAAGGTGAAAGGTGTGGTAGATGTCTCATTTTTGAAACGCTTTGTAGCGGTTCTGAGAGGTTTCGCGGTCACTAGAAAATTTTGGAATTTTCCAATCCTGGAGAAATGTCCGTAAAAATGGTCCATTGATGACCTATTTGATCGATTAAAGCTTAATTTTGTAAAATTTGTAATTTTGAGTTCAAATCCATATTTTTGGGCGGAAAATTTGGAATTTTTTTCCATAAAATTTCCTTTTTAAAAAATTCGAATTTAAACTCGAAATTACGAATTTTGAAAAATTAAGTTTTAATCGATCAAATAGGTCAAAACGCTGGTAATTTGCGATTACAGGGGCTGAAGTTCAAATGCACCTATTTTCTAGACTTTTTCCGGGTACGAAAAATTCTAAAATTTTCTGGTGACTGAGAAACGTCTTGGAACCGCATTCAATCAATTTAACAAGTCGAAAATAGGGTATATACCAAATTTCAGCTTTTTCCGTTGACTAGATCAAATTTTTATATTTTGCAGGACTTAGAGATCATTTTTAAATCACAAAAATTCGTAAAAATACGATAAATGCATAATTTTGGATATGAGGTTCTTTTATAATGTATTTCGATTTTTTTTTTGTTTGGGGCAAAAATATTACTTTGAATTGGGATACTTCAACCTCCCGTATAAGTGCAAGGAAGTCGATAAATTTTCAACTTTTTTTCTGTTTTTCTGCATACATCCCCAACCTCACAAATTGAAATTTTAATTCGATAATTTTCACACGACTAATTCCAATCAATTGGCATTCCGATGCGGAGAAATTCTACTCAATACGTGTTCTCCTTTCTACTGACACTTTCGCCATGCACCAGAACCCCGAAAGTATTACCGAGACGACAAAAAAAAAAGGAAAGAACCACGAATGTGAAAGAAAAAGACATCGAGCGGGTACGCGGGAGGAAAAAAATAGATAGCGGTACCAAAAAAGACTAATGCTTACAAAGAAAATAAATTAAAAGACCCCTTCGAAGAAGCCCTATTTTTCACCTTGACTTTAATAAAGAGCCAGTCAGAGGAATGTGGAGGCGACGACGGAACGCGGGCGGTACCGTCTCACTCGAACAGTTTTACAAGCAAAAGCTGTACACGTCTAACGTCCGATTGTCGAGTTGTCTTACCGTCTGTGATTTAGTACATAAGTTAGCACTGTTATCACCCTTTAACACTAGCAAATGGTTTTAGAAAGAGAAAGACAATTAAACGCCGACTCCTCGACCAACCCACGTAGCTCGCGCCGTCGTCGTATACCTTTAATAAAGCGGTAAAAGCGCACCGAGTAATGACTTTTTCTCTCTCTCTGTGGTGGGTACTTTTCCCTATACACACCTACATTTCGCGCCAAATAACGCCGAAATAAATGTATAACGAGAAGAGTCCGCACAGGGTTGAAAAAAAGCTCAGGCTCTGGGCGATGAAAAGGATGAACGTAGTTGGGTACACATAACAGCCGAAAAAAAATGGCTACGTGATAAAATGGAAAAAATCAAGTGAAACGAGTTAACGCCGCACCAAAAATTCTATTGTGGACTTGTTGAAAACGTGACGTAACTTTTTATCGTATACGTTCCTCGTTCGTGTATCGAGGCAAATGATGATTTTTCAAAATTGCTTCGGCTTGTTTCTGCATTACACACAGAGACACATACGCCCATCGTGCTGTGCAATTCATCTCAATATACCAGAGACAAATAAAACGTAAATGAAAAACGCTGATATTTTTTTACCCGGTGTTTCATAGATACGCTGTCATTATGCCTTTGCTCTCATGGCTATGCCATCGTATAGACGAAAAGACATATCTATGCAAACATCATTACTTTATGGTGTGCCATATAACCCTATATTGATGAACTTGGCATCGTTCGTTTTGCACCTTTTGTTCACCGAGTATAGATAAAATCATTTTTCATCCTCCTTTTTTTTTTTGTTTATCCATAAATTGTACGGTAGGCTCGTAAATCGAAACCACTTCGATATGAGCTTTGAAAAATTCACTCTATAAAATAATAATTATGTAATTTTCCTGCTCTTGATTTTTAAAAATTTGGAAATTTGACGTTTTGATATTTTTTTTTTCAGGAATAACCCAGTTTTAGTTTTGAGTCTAACCTATTCACGCTCTCTCATTTATAAATCAGTAAAAATTATCGAAAATCACTGGAAAACAATTAGAATTGTAACACAATAATAAATCAATGAAAGGAATTGGTTGAAAGCGAAATGTGAAAAAATTGCCGGAAAATCAGTGAAAACTCAGTGAAGAGTTGGTAAATAGGAATCTGAAATTTACTAATAAAAAATCAGTGAAATTCTGTGAAAAATCAGTGAAAATTTTCTGATGTAAATCAAAGAATTTTGCTGATATTTTCTATGCCAAAATCATCAGAATTGTAGCACAAAATAAATCAGTGAAAGAAATTGGTTGAAAGCGAAATGTGAAAAAATTGCCGGAAAATCAGTGAAAACTCAGTGAAGAGTTGGTAAATAGGAATCTGAAATTTACTAAAAAAAAATCAGTGAAAATTTTCTGAAAACCAAAGAATTTTGCTGATTTTTCCTATTTCAAAATAATCAGAATTGTAGCACAGATCATTGAAAGAATTTGGTTGAAAGCGAAATGTGAAAAAATTGCCGGAAAATCAGTGAGAACTCACTGAAGAGTTGGTAAATAGGAATCTGAAATTTACTAAAAAAAAAAAAATCAGTTAAATTCTGGGAAAAATCAGTGAAAATCTTCTGAAAATCAAAGAATTTTGCTGATTTTTCCTATGCTAAAATTATGATTTTTCAGTGACTTTTCACTGATCCGGAATGAAAGAGTGGTGTCTGCTAGATCTAAAAATTGAAAATGTCTGATATTTTCTGATCATTTTGGTGTCATTTTTCTTTCTTTTAATTCCCCCCCCCCCCAAAAAAAAAATGTTCATCTTTAGATTATAAAATTCAAGGAAAGAAGAAACGTTTAACTATTTTTGCTTTTTTAGTAAAAGTATCAAAATTCTGATCATTTTCTGGTTTATTTCTTGTTATACTGAAGTGAAAGTCATGGTTTTTTTTTGGAGGAGGAGGAGGGAGGTTCCTGCTTTTCTCATCAGTAGACATGTCCTTGAATATGAAAATATGGGCAATGATTTGTCAACACTGAATATTTGTAGAACTCATTTACAAGTTCAAAATTAGTTGAATTACTCAATTCTTACTTAGGTATCACAAAAACTTTAAAATTTCAAAGCTTAGTTTGTCTGGCTCTCCTCCCCCGTATGAAAAAATGTGGGATTAAGGAACCATATTTTGGGAGAAAGCCATTTTTTTAAAGCTATTATTATGATTTTGATGAATTTTTTTAAAAAAAATAATATGATGGTGCTGTCGACTATATTTATGATTCACGAAATTTTAATTTAATTCAAATTGTTCTTTGAAGTAGTTGAAAAGTCAAAATTTTTTGATCATTAGGTAATGGGTATAAATTTCAATAAATTTTTAAAAAATCAGCAACCTTGCTAATCGGGATTTAGTAAAAATTGCGTGAAATATTCACAAAAAATTACTCCAGGAGACCAAAAAAATGTTTGAACTAATTTATGAAGTTGGAGTAAACGATTTGAATTATTCCAAAAAGCGAATAGCGTTATGTGTCCAAATTTCGATGATAATAGCTCAGGCTTCGGAGAGGTGTAATGTGTATAAACGCAAATCTACTATGAGGAGGTGTGACTAAAGTGCTAAGTTGGCCTTCAGTGACAACACCCAAAAACGTCGAAGAACCAAATATTTTCCGAAAATGACTTCACCTTTAGATCCCCAAGCTCTGTCACCCTTTAGGCTGAAATAAAGTTGATCAAAAAATTTTTGGAAGGTCTCTCGCTCAAAATCAACTACCATATCAATTTTTATCAAACGCATGTTTTTTTATCCATTCCTAAAAAATTTATGGGAAAAAGTGGCCACCGTGTATCTACAGCAATGAGTGTGATAAAAATATAAAAATTTTGTAATTTCAACAACTTTTTAACCTCATTTGCAACAAATAGGATGACATTCAGTGTCATAATTTTTCACTCTTACTGTCAATTTGAGTCTAGTCATATTTATTCAACTTCTGTACATAACTGACATTCCAGCTCGATAATTTACAAACATGTTTGACGAGCACCCATCAAAATGAAAATTCAATATCTGAAAATTTTACAAACGTCAAAACAGCCTCCGAACCATTTCCGCTTTGCGACTGTTTCATAACCCAATTGCCTTATAATTCCAATCAAATCGCTTATTTTTATCGTTTTCTCATATATGCTTACAGAGCTGTAAAAGAAAATTTCATTTTGGCCAAAGACACAACTCGTCGTCAAAGCAAATATTGCAGACGTCGAAATCCACTTTTAGTTTCAACTTTGCGTAAATTTTGCCTCAACTTTTAGTTTAAAATTCACCCTTCGAGATTATCATACCCAACGAAGATCGGATACAGTATAAGCGGAAAGTAAAGCGGAGTCAAGGACATGGCTTACACCGGATTCCCCTCCGGCTATACGTTATTTCGTTTCACAGACCGTCTACGTCCATTTTGTGAATTTTTATTCGCTGCGAAAGCCTAATTTTTGCAAATATTGAACAACTTACCAAAATGAAGCAATTTTTTCATCGCATCGAACTCGGAAATTTTTTCTTTTATCGATGAAACGCTGCCGGCGTATTTAAGGAGCAGTTTCGGTAAAATGTTGTTCCGCCGACGACGACGTCGGTAATGATCTGGAAAAAAAATTCCGTTTAAATAACCTTGACATTTTTATAGATAAAAACAATGTTTTTACTTGTACGTATTGAATGAGAGTGCCCTCGAGGGAACGTTTCGACAGATGGTTCAGTGACTAGTGAGCTTGTATTTTTTAAGGTAAAGATTGAACACGGTTAGGAAAAAAAAGATAGGTTAAAAATAATGGTCAAAACAAGCCAAAAAATTCAATCACGAATTTTTGTAACCTCGTATTGTACGAACTGTGAATTAAGACGAAATGAATTTTATACAGTTGACCATTCTCATCGAAAATCAAACCGTAGAAATAAAATTTAAAGTCACATTACGTATTTTAAAATTTTTTCAGAAATATTAACATTTTTAGCCCAAATTGGAGGAAAAAAACGGAAATACATCATAAAGAACCCCACATCGAAAATTTTAGACGCCAAAGATCATTTTCGAATTTTCGTGCCCCAAGTATTTGATTAATTTAAGCAGAATTTTCCAAAATTCGCAACTTTGAGTTCAAATTTACATGTATGTAGAAAATTGATTTTTTCTAGGAAAATTGTCTATCAAAAAATATGTACCTATTTGAACTTTGAATCTAATGAATGAGAAATTTTGGAAAATTTTGTTTTACATTTGATTAATTTAAGCAAAATTTTCCAAAATTCGCAACTTTGAGTTCAAATTTACATGTATGTAGAAAATTGATTTTTTCTAGGAAAATTATTGTCCATCAAAAAATATGTACCTATTTGAACTTTGAATCTAATGAATGAGAAATTTTAGAAAATTTTGTTTTACATACCTACTTAATCGATTGAACAGGCCATAAATATGGGTATCCGAGATTATAAGTGTTGAAGTTCATATTATGGATCATTTTTCAGGGTGTCCACGTCCACTGTCTACTCTATCTCAAAAATGATTTTCCCTGACTTTTCCAGGTTTTCCAGACCAATTTCTCAAAATTTTCCAGACCTTTCAAATATGTTATTCTTGCAGGATGGAGAAGAGGGTGGTTTTTTGGATGATGAAACTGTGCAGAAGAATGATTTAAAATTGCATAATGCTCAACATTTTTTTTTTTTCAAATCATTACATCTTACAAGATTTTCAGAATCTCCATTTTCCGACCACAAAATCGGTGTAAATTCAATTTTAAAAATTTTTGAATATTCTCAGTCTTAAAATTCAAAAATTCCTTCGAAATTCAATGCCCTCCACACACAAAAAAACATGAGACTCAAATTTATGAATTCCACGAAAATCTTTCTTTTTGGCTTGGCCCAGTAGATTGATGGGGAGTAAAATATAAATTATTTTAATGAGATATACAAATGTGATGGGCCCAAGCGAAGCAAGGGCAAAGATTTTTGTAAAAAAAAAATCTTCAAAAGTTGAAAAATTATCACTGAACTCTCTCGTAAAGTTTCTCAAAATGTGACCAGAAAATACGAATTCTCTTTCATTCTATTTCAAAATAGTAATCAGAGAGGTATCTTGGTTATACACCTTTCTCATCAAATTTTATCAAAAAATACATGTTAAAAAAATCTCTGTAGAAAGAAAAGAGTGTAAATTATGCCCGAGCGTAGCGAGGGAAATTTTTTTGACAACTTGATAATTCAACAGACAAGAATATCAATTTTATGACCAACAAAAAATGATGAATATATTAAAATAAGCAGAAATAATTTAGCCCCAGCGGAGCGAGGGGAAAATTTTTTATATTAATGAAAGAGCCAGAAACTTCAGACAAATTTTTCTTCTCGATTTTTACAAAAATTCCGGCGGAAATTAACAAATTTCCTGACTTTTCCCGGTTTTTCAAAGAATAGACACCCTGTTTTTATGGATTTTTCTCCAATGTTGGAAAATTCCTGAACTATCTGGAGGCTCCGAAATTTCTCGGAATTGTTTCAATCGATTTGGAAGGTTGAAAATAAGAATATCTGCTAACTTTCAGATTTTTATCTCAATGTGAACACTATCGGCGTATTTTGAATTTTTTTTCAGGAAAATGATTTGAATTAGAAACCAGGAATTTTAAAAAAATTGAGTTGTAATCGATCATAGGTTACCAATATGAGTAATCCACGATTACAGATGCTAAAGTTCACAAATATCATCTTCAAAAAGTGACGAGGTTTTAGTAGCAAGATCTTTTCAAGAAGTTTAAATTCAAATTTTAGCTCATTTGGTCAATTTTTAACCATTTTTCTTCCAATTTTTTATGCCATTTCTAAAATTTGAGGTTATTATGATTCAAGCCAAACTAGAATTTGAAAACAACTTTTTTTCGAGATCAAATTTGAAAAAAATTCTGAGATAACAATAAGATTTTTTTGAAACCAAAATTAAAATTGTAATTTTTTTCCAAAATTACAATTTACTGTTCACATTTTTTTTCAAAATTCAAATCTCTAACGATACTACTTTTTCGTGATTTTCATAAAGCGAATTCATCTTATTCTCATGATAGAAATCCGCAGTCTGATTTTCAAAAACCAATCCCTCCACCTCTACCTCATCACCTTCTCTTTTCTACACAATTCAGCAACCTCCATTCGAAACCAAACACCGCTCGAAGCTACTTAAATCGCTAGATTAAACTCTTCTTCAAATTACCCGTTTACTCTGCTCAAGGTCTCGGTTTGGCAATTCGGCCCGTCGAAATATACTTACGTCTTAAGAATACCTACGCCACTTTAATCGACCATAATTTATTACGATCTTATTGAATACGCGAATTGGGCACATTAATACATACCTTTTATGACGGTACACTTCGTACACACTTTTCCTCTGCGTGGGGCGCAATTAAAGCATTTATATTTGCCATTAAAATCACCGAATCTCATCTGCCATTCGTTCGAATCGGGCCAGGCCACAGCCTATCTTTGCTCTCAACAATAAACGACTATAAACCGCGCCATCGAATATCATAACCCAATTCCGGCCTATGGCAATAGACACGAGTACCGGCGCATTATCAATAAAACGCTCGCTACGTGCCCCCGTAAAATACTTATCCATAATCATACCATTACGAAGACTTTGACCGACAAAACTTAGTCACCGGGGTAAAAAATTTTTTTCGCCATTCAATAAGGCTTAAGGCATCAAACAATTATACGGGTTATGACGATATGGCTGAGCTGCTATGGGCGTAGACTCTTTTGAATTCAAAACATCGCATCGTTCCGATATATGCGTCTCGTATAAATATATTTTCGTACTTAGGAGAAGAAGAATTCATTTGAACGTAAAATTTCATCATCGCGATTTAAAACACACTCGGTCGAAAAATTCGCCCTACTCGTGAAATTCCTCGGCTTGTTATTAAGAAAACGGGCGCAAATGTCTACGGGTTTAATTGTGAACCGCAAAACAGCTGTGTTTTTGCCAACCAAACAAAATACGTACAGCGGCGATACGGCGGGGGCCTTATCTTTTGGCAATGTTTCTGCTGGTAAACATGCTCTAAACGTCGAATTCAAAATTCCGGTACAAGAAACGCTCCAGCGTAAATTTATTCATATTGGGTTAAGAACGGGACCGGCAGTCATAAAATTAAATGTATTCCAAGTATTACCAACATTTCTGCCATTTAACCATTTCTCTGTCTATAATGTTCTCGTTTCTTCATTTCTCGCAGCGTTAATGTAAATTCAATGGCATAGAAATGTAATTTCATCTTTTATGGATATTTGATAATATCTCTGCGACATTTATTTGCGCGACGAATTATTTAACAGTTTTCGCGAGCCCAGATAACGCGGTGTAAAAAAAAAACTACAGCACGCGTATCAACCTTATACTTACGTTCCTTCACCCCTACTCTCGCCTAACCCTAAAAAAAAAGAGAGAAAAACGCGAACATCTCGAGGAAAAAAATACGCCATACGACAAATACGCTTCTCGGAAAACACCTCGCGCTACAAATTAAATTTCAACGTTCAATTTGAAATTTCACGTCGACAATTGTTTATTTTTATACGGATTACAACGAGCATCGTTCGTACACCCTTTTGAGAGTGAAAAAAAAACACATACACACAGATCATCCAAATACCCCGAAGAATTGAAGATGGGAAGATGAGGGTGCGAAAAGAAATTTAAAACGACGTTCCGTGCATTTCAACGAGCTGAAATGATGGGCACAAAGGAGGGACAAAATAGCTTTCGTGATAGGTATACTTTTGGAGAGGTCTAAGGGTAATGTGAGGGGTACGAGGGGGCATTTGATATATAATTTTTCACGCTGGCTCATACGACAATCCACGTTCTAACCTTTTTCTTTTTTTTTTGTTTCGGTTCACAGGTGAAAATCCGGCCGCTATGCAGGACGGAAGAGGACGAGGACTTGGTTTATTTCACTGCACGTCTTTATGGCTGCTGTTAATTTGTTTTTTAACCACGTCCATACTTTCCGGAACGTAGTCGCAATTCATCGTTGAATTAAGATAATTAATACGATTTTCTCCCGTGTTTTTTTTTATTGAAAAAAAAAAACCATGTAAACAATTTTTTTATACTTACGATTTCTTATGTATTTTTTTTTGTTGGTATCGTGAAATGATAACTCGGTTCGATAAACGTAGCTCGCATATTGGTGCGAAATTTTTATATCGCTTTGAGTATAAAGAAAATAATATAAAAGAAAACCAAAAAAGTTTTTTTTTACGTATTTATCGTTATAAAGAAACCATCGATCAGTGGTATTAGTTACCCAGTTGTTATGTGTATATCTTATACGTACGTGTTTTTCTTTTTTTTTTCTTATTCTTCGACAATGACGATGGTGACGAAGAAAAAAATTTTTCATCGTGTATTCGATTTTGTAAATAGATGAATGTATATGTGTAAAAAATTTTTTAACGATAAATCGCCGTGAATTCAACAATTCATCTCGTTATCGAGTACCCTTTTTTTTTCTTTTTTTCATTTCAAATAATTATTATTAATGTTTTCAACCGTTTGATAATTAATATTACATGTTAATTGTTTGATGTTAAATGTACTATGCCAAAAAAATCGAGATGTATTAATAAAATTGTAATATTATGTTAATTTTTTTGGTGTTTTTGCTGGTGAAAAATACTAAGATAGAAGATAAATTATTGTAAAAAAAAAAAAAAAAAAAGTAGGTAGAAAAAAAATTGAAAGTAACAGTACCAATTTTTCGAACAAATTAAAAAAAATAACTAACACGTAGGTACCTTGGATTTTTATGAAACCACTCAAATCTTTTTTATTCTAGAAAAACGACACAGCATCTTCATTTTTTGGTATGATAGACCCGTCGTTTCTTGTCGTTTCTTAGAAAAACGACAGTTTGAAAATTTTCCAACACACGGAAATTACAGCTACGACTTGAATCTTTTTTATTTCTGGGAAAAATGATATTTTCTAGGTATGACAGACCGGTTGTTTCCTGTCGTTTCTTAGAAAAACGACAGTTTGAAAAATTTCCAACACACTGAAATTACAGCTACGACTCAAGTTTCGGATCTAAGGATTAGGGCCCGCTTTTCAAATCGAAAAAAGGGTCCATCACAACTCGAAAAAATGGCTCAGCTTTCACGTTTTTTTGATGAGAAAAAAAAATCACATCATTGTGTGGTTGAAATTTTTTTTATTAATAGGTGTAAGGTACTAAGATATATATCTGAAACAATTGATAAAATAGTGGGACTAAAATACTAAAAATTTATACGACCCATGCAAGGGCCCATTCGCCAATTTCCTCCGGGGGCCCAAGAGGCAACTGTCTCTTTTGCTTACTATTAAATCCTCCACTGAATTGAAAATTGGTGGAAGATTTCTTCGCAAAGATCTGGATCTCATAGCAACAAAAAAATTCAACTATATGAGTCATCGAATAGGACTAGATATTAAAAAAAAAAAAAAAAAAAAAAAAACGTCGAATTTTACGGGTAAAATACAAAAATAATGGAATGCCGATAACTAAATCATGAAGTGAAGAATTTTCATAAAATCAAATTTAGCAGAACTGCAATAAACTTCTTCGGGTGGAAAAAAATTGCCCAAATCGAAATGCAGATGGCTACCTGCCATTCGGTTTTTGAAAAATTCCATCAAAATGCACATATTTTCAACGATCAAAAAATTTTCGATCTAAATTTCGAGATGGTATTTAGAATGAGCATTGAACAATTTGAATTTGGTGAAAATCAAGACATTGTCGAATTCAAGATCTGAAATTTGCAACCACCAATGGAGCACTAATATGAGAAGTCAATTTCAAAATCAATAGGTCAGAGAGGAGTATAAATTCTAAATTGACTTCTTCAATGAGTGACTGAAAGGCTGCACATGCCAAAATTATCTCAGTTTCAAGGACACGTACTTGACGCCTTTCTTATAATGACTCAAAAGCTCGATTTTTTTTGGGGGGGGGGGGAAGTTCTCAGTTTAAATGAGAATACATACTTCAGCATTTTTTTTTCCAATATGAAATATATTTATTATTTAAGTATTTAAAGTTCGTAAAAAATTAGCGACCTATATAATTTGTACTTTTTTTAGATTATTTTTCGTACTTTTTCAGATCTGATAATTTTTCAAGGCCAGAAACAATACTCGTATTTTCATGAATTGCATTTTGCAAAAATTTTTAACTTATTGTAAATTTTTGTAAAGTTCTCTCTTTGGTATTAGTCATCATACTCGATAGGACCCTCGTTTTTTTTATCCATTTCATCTTCAAAGGAGCCACAAAAAATAATATTTTGTTAAATTAATACCTATTAAAAAACATGATAAAAACCTGCAATTATTTTCTGAAACATATTAGTCATCAAGTGAAGCTCAAATTTTCCAACCTCATGAACATCCCTCGAATACGAATATGCTCAGACCGATGCTGAAATTCCTTTACAACCTACCCACGTATTATATTTTCAATCAAAATTTCTGCCTTCTTTGGTATACCCAGAAAAATTAGACAATGTAAAAAAAAAAAAAACCATAATATTTAAAAATTTGATCATCTTCTCAATTTTTTTAGAATAAAAAATTCGAAAAAAAATTTGCGAATAATTCTAAGATTCGTTGAAAATATTTCTCTGGATGAATCAACATTGAGGTAAATATTTTATGCAACGACCAACCGAAAATAATAATTTAAAATTAGCGTTGAAAAAAGAAATGGAAAACATCGTTCCAATAATTACATCCTCCTCTCACCCTTCTCGTCAAAAAACCTCAATGGAAAATTTTACCTAATATGTAATTACATTTTTAAATAACGATTTCAAAAAAAAAAAATGAAATGTTAAAATTTACGTAGGTAGGTAGTAGGTACGTCTGCATAATTTTTTCACAACGTGACTTTCAGTCCTCTTCAAGGCCAATTTGAGAATAACTCTGTCGCGTCCGTATAACTTTTACTATTAATGAAAAACTCTTGGGAAGCAAAGGAAATGTAATATTTCAACATTAAAAAATTAAAATTACCCAAGCAAATATTCCACCATGAAATATCTGTCAGGAAACAGAGAAACATAAGTACGAGTTCAAGTACAAATTATGACCGGTTTTCAAACTTGAGCGAGCAATAATTTCAAAATTTGAAGAAAAAAATGATTACATTTTTAACATGAATTTTTAAATCTGCATAGTCCCAACACTGAAGGGGTTGTAATAGTTGAACGATTACTGGAATGTATTGAATTTTTTCATCCGAATAAATATGTGAGGCTGGATACAGGAACCACTCGTAGGGATTAAAATTCAAAAGTAAGTTTTTTAGTTCAGTTTCCACCTTGATTCCATTTCCTCTGAAAGATCCAAAATCAGTGTCAACTTAAAAACCAATTTTTAACCCCAAACCCAGAAGTGGTCTCTAATATCCAGACACACACATGAACACTTTCTAGACAAATCCTCGATCAATGATATCTTTCAAAACGTCTAGAACTAATTGTTCGTGATGCGGCTTATGTACTTTTTTCAAAACTTCTTTTTCAACATAATTTGGAAGTTTATGCCATGGGGTATCTATAAATTCGGCAAATTCCGGCAAAAATTGATTTCTTTCAAAAAGTTCATAATCTGGAATTTCATCAAATCGCATCATTTGGGGTAGAAAAAAAGACACCAAAGGAAAAGCATTCAACACATTTTTTTTCATTTCCTCCAGTACTTGTTCTTTGCTGGGAACATCGTTGTCAGGAAATGGTTCTCGTAACGATGAACAGTAAACATCGATCAACTCGTCCCAATACAAATTACGCGTTTTTTGATCCAAATTCATGTACAAAATTAAGGCCAGATCAATTATAGGGCTACAATATCGACAACACGCAAGATCAACGAACTTCACATTTACAGGATGCTCAGCCGAATCATACTTGATCATTAAATTATTCCTGAGGAAATCTCCATGGCAGACAACAGCCATCGGTTCTCGAGCTGTCGTATACATTCGTCGCATGAACTCGTCAGCGTCTCCGATTATTTGCCGAATTAATTCAGCTTTCTCGGAATATTGAGGATTTTCTGATAAAATGTCGAGGTGATAATCGGTGTTAATGTTCAAGTAACCTTGCTTTTGTCTGGTATCAGAATAATGCGTCTCGACCAAGTTACTCACAATGGAATAAAACTCTCGAGGTGATTTACTCCTCGCGTAGTAGGAATAGGCATGAAAATGTGCCAGATTTTTCAATATCAAGCGTAATTCTTCGATATCCAAGAAGGTTCTGAGCTTTGTCAAACGATATCCGCTGACTGTTAAATTTTCCAAGATTATTAATCCGATATCGTTATCAATTTCGGACTCACAGCCAATGGTCAAATTACCGTAGTAAAATTTTGGAAATATATTCAAAATTTCTCTATTGAACGTGGCGAAAAAAGGTATAATTCGACTGTAAGTGTAAATTTCATTTGAAAATACGATATCCGCGAATTTATATTTTTGTTCCGACCTCTCCATCAATTTTACCATGATCGAATCGCCACATCGGCTTCTACCTTGGTCATCTTTGTAGATTATTTGACCGAAAATCGCATCCGAATTGTAACCGTCTTTGCACTCATTATTTTCTGTTTGAAAATGAACCGAACGAACTTGATCCGGTGTTGAGTCATCGCACAAATATTCTCCTCGATGTCGAAAACTTTTCGCGAAACATTCGAAAATCGCGTATTCTACGTAAAATTTCAAATTTGCCATAATGCTAGTCTTTTATTTACTCATTAAAAAATGGATACATTAAAGTTTATGAACCTACCGTCAACTATACGGAATACACAAACAGTTATCTAATGTGCGCGAAGAAACAGATTTATTTAAAAATTATTGTTATCGACGCAGAAAGATACGAAAGTATAATGTAGGTAGAGGTGTGAGGTACTAATATTTTCAAGAGAGTACTTCACCAATATACATTTATCGTTAATTATTTTTGATAATGACGCAACTTGTTATCGCTAACAACTCTGGTGAAAGTTCAAATAGGAGGATTATCTCGAATTTCTATGTGGTTTTTTTTGTTATCATAAAAAAATAAATACATAGATAGAAATGTCCCATAAAAATGATTAGTATGGATATGGAATTTTTCAGATATGACTAGAAAAGTAGATAGGCAGCTTAATTTTAAAACACCTTTGAATATGATTTTTTAAAAAACGAAATGTCTAAATTTTCGTAGAACTACATCATTTTTCCACAACCACTTCTGGTCCTTTTCGAAGCCAATAGAAGAATATTTCCGCTACGTCCGTAACGTTTACTGTTAATGAAAAAATGCTTCGGAAGCAGAAAAAAATGTAATAGTTTCACATTAAAAATAAAAATTACACAAGCCAATGTTTCGCCATGAGAAAATATTCTGTCGAAAAACAAAAATATATCACGAGTTCAAGAGCATTGCCAGTTTTTACATTGACTGATCCAATTGATTAAAGTAGAATTTTACAAAATTCGCAATTTTGAAGTCAAATCCATTAATTTTTTCGCTGACATTTTTCTTGAAAAAATTCAAGTCAATTACACTGCCAAAAAAAAAAATGAATTTGAACTCAAGCGAATTTTGTAATCTGATTTGTTCGATCAAATATGTAGGTCACCAATATTGGTGCATAATCCACTATTATGGATTCTGAAATTCATGGGTATTCTGAATAGGTCAAAAATAGAATATCTGCCATTTTCACCTCAGTGTGGGCGTATTTTTTAAACTTTTTTTCCCAGAAATTTATCCCCCTAAAAATATGAATAGGTCACCAATATCGATTTGTCGTGATTCTGAATCTGATTATGTAAAAGCTGAAATTCATAAGGACCATTTTATGGAGTTTCTTCAGTACCATAGGCGTGACTGGACTTTCTGAGTAGGGTGTGCTAAAAATTGGGATCTTCTAACGAAATCAAAAAATTTCATATTAAAACAAAAATGATAGTACATACTGATTGAATCAAAATCGGAATTGAAGAGAGCAAAGCTTTGAAAAAAAATTGAGTTTTAATGTCCAAAAAAGTAATTTTTTCATGTTTTTATGTTTTGAAATTTAAAAATTCCCATCTGAGGTAATTGAGGTTGACTCAATGAACCAGTTGCCCTTGTAACCCATTTTTCGATACCACTGTAGCATAAAATTGAAATAACCGTTTAAGGGAGGGAGGGGGGGGGGGGTAAAAGGAAGCCTGCTTTCACATTTTTGTCTTAAAAATATTATACAGTATGACACAAAAGTCTTGTCCACGAAAAACACTTCGTAATATCTCGAAACTGAAAAGAGATATCGGGTTGATTCAAACGGCAATATGTTCCTGGAGACAAGGACATTCAAGATTGATAGTCAAATTTTCAGTTCTACCTACAGGATGTCCACCAATTGAGAAACCAGTTTTGGTTAAAAAATATGGGTCTGGGTTTTTTATGGATTTGAAGTCTACACACTGAGATGATTAAAATGTGATAATTTTTTTCGAAACCGGTTCAAAAATTTGCAACCGGTTGTCAAAAATACTTCAAGAATCGAGATTAGAAAAAATTTTCCAAATGAAATTTGTAGAGCTTTGCAAGCCAAAAATGGTCAGTGAACTCATTTTTTGAATCGGTTCACTCTCGGCAACTTGACAATTTCAACAACAAAAAAGATATGAAATTTTTTTTCAAATGAATGTTGAACACCGCACCGTTAAAAATCTAAAAAAATTTCATATCTTTTTTTGTTGTTGAAATTTCAAAAAATGAATTCACTGACAATGTTTGGCTTACAAAGCTCTACAAATTTCATTTGGAAAATTTTTTCTAATCTCGATTTTTGAAGTATTTTTGACAACTGGTTGCAAATTTTTGAACCGGTTTCGAAAAAAAATTATCACATTTTAATCGTCTCAGTGTGTAGACTTCAAATCCATAAAAAAAACCAGACCCCCATTTTTTAAACCAAAACCGGTTTCTCAATTTGTGGACACCCTGTAGGTGGAACTGAAAATTTGACTATCGATCTTCAATGTCCTTGTCTCCAGGAACATATTGCCGTTTGAATCATTCCGATATCTCTTTTCAGTTTCGAGATATCATGAAGTGTATTTCGTGGACAAGACTTTTGTGTCATACTGTAAAACTGTATTCACGCCAGAGTGAAGCCAGGGCCAAGCTTTGAAAGAACTTGATTTCTGATGTCCAAAATTTCAAAAACTACCATTTTTTAAATGTTTTAAATCTACCAAATTATCCAAAAATTCTGTTATCCAACTTGTTATAGGGGTTTTTAAAAATTATACCTAGAGAGAAGAAAAAAACTAGAAAAATCCAAGAAAAGTAGGATGTGCCAAGGCACACCTGGCAGTCATGTTCAGCGCGAGTTAATTCCAAAATTTTCTGCAGGCTCCAAAACGTTTTGAAATCGTTTCCAATATAATTAAATTAGGATGTTAAAAATGGGGTATACACCAAATTCCAGTTTTTTATGTTGATTTGATCAAATATTCAATTTTTCAGAGTGATAAAATAATTTTGAAATTATTTTAAAAAATTGTAAAAGCTTGATAATAGAGAACTTTGCCACCTAAAATTGTGGATGTGGGATTCTACTTATTATGATGTATTTTTGATAATGCTCGAAATTCTACTTCAAGTTGGGTTGCCTTCTAACATTTTATGACGAATTTTCTTCTTCAAGCAGACAATTTTACCGAATAAATCGTGTGTTTTGAAGAAGAATTTCATGGATTACTTCTGCATTTTTTTTTTGTAATTGCGGTGATTTCCCATTGAAGGCTTCCGAGTGCAAATATGTGGATCATTGGAAAACATTGACACAGTTCAAGAACCACATTCAAGGCTTAATAAGACAATATCAACTCGATTTTCAACTCATCGTGAATGGAAAACAGCACACAATATCGTATTATGAACACACCACGATGAATTCATAAAACATAAAATTAAACCGAAATCAAATCCAACCACACCAGACATCCATTCAAAAATATTCATACATCCGCCAATGCCACGTCTCGTCTCGACGAAATCGGGTCACCTAATTTGCCAACGACTAAGGCACGTGACTAATTTATATTTTCTTCTTGATAAATCTCATTAATAAGTTTTGTTAAACTAAGCAAAAACCGCCGTCGTAATTGTCGTAAGTGTATACAATACACCATATTATACATCGTTTTACGTATTCGTAGATGCGCTGGTTTACATTACAAGGATATACAGCTACACAGTGAGTGGCTGCACAGCAGATAAAAATCCATCCAGGCTTTATGGCTTCTATGCGTATGTACATCGTATATCTACATATATATGGTACCTATAGCTACCAGCGTACGTATGTTAATTTATTACTTCATGCATCGTCTCTCAAATTTCTTTAAAATTGCCTCCCTCTTTTATCTTGGTTCGTACGACGAGTAAGAGATTGCTTTAGATATAGATGTAAATATAGGGCTACACATTACACCGTAATAAGCATTAAGCAGATACAATGAGCCAGAAAAATGAACTGTGATGGAACATTTGCTATACCCGTGTGCTATAGATGGTGGGTTTTTTGATCGATTGATAGCGTACAGCTCGACTACGCCGCGATATATTGTTAAGTTTAGAATTTCAAATTTTTCGATCGTCTCCAAGTTTCAGAAATAAAATACGTGTATTTTATAATCGAATGTAAATTGTCGTGCTTCAGATCGACGCCTGCACCGTATGGAACTGTATACCATAGTTAAAATATGAGAAGGGTTTGTTTACCAAGGATACCTTACCCATGTGAGGTGAACCTTCGATGGAGGTTAAATAAATAACGAGCGTGTTTTTCAAATATCTCGATTTGGTTATAAACTTTTCCATGATTGAAATCGTGTCAATGAGAAAGAGAAACTAAAAATTTAAATTTTCAATTCTCGAGTTTTTTGAAATGTAAATTTTAATGTGATTGAAAAATCATAGGTAGCGTGATTAAGATAAACGATGAAATATTATCTATTTCAAATTAATTTATAATTGAAAAATTTATCGAATATTGTAATTATACTCATCAACCAAACGGAGTGAAAAAAAAAAAACGAAATTTGGATTTTTACAAAATTGGACAGGGTAATTTACTGAGTGGTGGACCGACCAAACTAAAAAATTTTAAGCCCCTTTAAAATGTTTCAATTCCCGGTTAGAATTTCTACGCATTTCTGAACCATTGATGTCAAGATTGAATAGGTACCTACTACTATTCGGATTCCACCAGAAAGGTAGATTTTCAATAAAGTTGAATATTTTACTCGAATATTTCGAAATCGGATCAATTTGGCTATCTAAAAATAATTTTTGAAGGAAATTTTTAAGAAAAATCAATGCAATACTGTCAACCAAATTTCGACTCAGCCAATCTTGGAGAAGAAGAATAATTTTAGCTTGCAGTATGTACTGCTGCAAAAAAATTAAGAAAATTTTCAAAAAATCAATTTACTCTCTCATATATGAATCAGTGAAAATTATCGAATATCACTGAAAAACAGGCAGAATTGCAGCACAGGAAAAATCAGTGAAAAAATTTTCACTGAAAACAAATCAGTGAGAAAAATCACTGAAAATTAATGAAAATTTACTGAAAAATCAGCAAAATTTTTCAATCAAACCGAAAAATCAGTGAAAATCTTTGGAAAATCAGTGAAAACTTTTAAAAAATCGGTGAAAATCTTTGAAAAATCAGCGAATTTCACTGATTTTTCCTGTGCTGCAATTTCGACTGTTCATCAGTGACTTTTCACTGATTCAGAACGAGAGAGTACCTTTCATTTTTTCAGTTATTAATTTTTTTTTCTTCCTTTCACAAATTACATGAATGAATACCAACTGGAAAATTTTTAAATTACGTAAATTAAAACGCATGTTGGCAGCACTGTCATGAAAATTTTAAAAAAATTTCATCAAAAATTATTTCAAGTGACCAAAAAAAAATTCAGATCTATTTAAAGATGTTCAATTGAATAAATGGTATGAACTTTGTAAAAAAAACAACAAAAAAAAACAAAGAAAGAACGAAAGAACGAAAATACCCGATTCGCGATCTTCATCTTTCCAGCTTCCAAGTAAAGAACATCAGTGGTGTCCAACTTGAAAGAAAATCGTTTAAGAAAGTGTGTAAACTCCAATTGCAACTTTTTAGGGAATGGACGAGGTTTCCAGCAAATGGCATTGTTCAAAAGTAGCAAAAAACAAGTTTTTTTTCGAAAATAGCCACTTTTTGAAGCCTTTTCAGCTCCTTCCCCTCTTTAAGCTGCGGAAATCATTGAAATCAATATTTTTTTGAGAGATTTTGCACTCACGGTAAACCATTCCATTAATTTTCATTAAAATCAATAAAATATTTCTCTACATCAACTGATTATTAACCTGCTTATAAGTTTACGAAGCTCAAATCCTTATCAAGATGCAAACAATTCCTTCTCGTTATATTTTTCTACTAAATTTCGACAATGCCAGCTCTTTATAGTAAATTCTTTAAAGTTGTGCGCTCTTTTAAAAATTCAAACTTCTGAAGAAAAAATATTTTTGCATAAAGAAAAAAAATGCCGAAAATTATTCCAATAATTTTTCCTAAAAAACCCCGAGTTTTTTTAAACCTTCAAATCCGCAAAATCAAAAAAATTTACCATGTTTATCTCGCGACTGGAAATTATTCTACAAAAAAAAAAAAAAAAAAAAAACCTATTGAAAAACTAAATATCTAAATTATTATACAAACCGAACCACACTTATTTACACGAGTCGTGATCTTGGTCGAAGAATTTAATAAAGGAATATTTTCCTTTGCATTATCTGAGAATTTCACCTTTGCCATTTCTACAACGTAAAAAGCCCTTCGTGATTCATCGCATTTGTAAAACTACCGAGTTTGTAGGCATTTAACGTGAAAAAATTCTCCAACTGAAAAACAAGTCTAAATCAAACGTTCGTGTTTTGTATCAGTTCGTTTGAAAATACTTCTCTGTTCGGGATTCTAGATTGCAGAGGCAAGAAAATGAAAAACACTCTTATCGTTTGTACGTCGGAAAAAAAATCACCTCGAAACAACGTTTCAATTTTTGCTTTGTTATTCCGATTCCACAACTGCGGCGTATGTTTGCTGATTACACGGCTCTCTCGCCGCCATCCTCGTTCCAAAATCGAACGTGTATTAAGCTCTTTAATCAAGAATTCAAGTAGCGATACAAAGATACCTCGTTTTATTCTTTGCAACCGATATAGTAAACACACAATAAACATAATGAATAATAGAAATACATACAAAATTTATTGTACCTAGTTTCAGCGTTGAAACGGTAAGATAGGGAGAGAAGTATTGATAACGAATTTAAGAATGAATTCATTCAAAATTTCCACGATTTCTAGGATACTTTTGGACTTTTGGTAAAATAATGAAATAATTCGAGTTTACTGATTCTCTGATGAAGATTTCAAACATTTTACTGAATAATATAGCAACTCAAGCCGAACAAATGCATGAAGGTTTGCCGACACCTAGAAGGGAAGGGGAAATGCATCAGATAGCTTAACTAATTTCAGTATAACATTTACAAGAAAGACGATTTTATTTTGAATGGTGCACTTGCTTTCTCAATTTTTTTCAATTTCACATTGTATTAAAATTTTTCCAATATTAAAACATCCTTAGAATTTTTACATCGTTTAAAATTTCCGCATAATTCATTCGAAATATTTTCTAAGCTTCAACGTTGGAGAAGCTTGTGAAACAGAAAACGTGTTCTGTTCGCCATTCGAGTAAAAAGAATTGGTAAAATAGGTACCAAAGACCAAACACAAAAAATGATGACTCAAAAATTTCAATTCGAAATAAAACAGAATGGAGAACAGAACAAGATTAACACAATATGAAAATTGAAAGCGAATGCAAAGATGTGATAATTTTATAATAGGTACATAGGTGCCTCGAGGGAAGGGGGCTCAACTTGCAAAAGAAATGAAAAAATGTCAAATTGAAATTTGTTTTATTTACTCCTCCCTGGTAAAACCATTAAAAAATCATCCACTTAATAAACACTCAGAAGTTATTGTAGCTCGAGAAAAGTCAACAAAACTTGCACTGATTTTCATTCACTGATTTTTCAAAATAATTCCACTGCTTTCTCAACGAATTTTACAAAATTTTCAGAGAATTTCACAAATTTTACGAGCTTGAGTTATCACCAATTATGACTAATTTTCAAGTTTAATACCCACTCAAGGGAGGGGGATTCCCTTAAACTGCAAAAAATCTTTTTATTGCAAAAAAGAAAAAAAAGTGCATTTCTGACTCTTCAAAAATAGTACTTTTCAAAAAAATGTTCACCAGATATTTTATTTTGAAAATTGACGATTTTTCACAGATCTTTCAGTCAAAAATCGCTGATTTCTCTATGACTCCGGCTTGACTCCGAAGTCAATTTTAGACCTTGACTCCTGACTCCGGTTTGACTCTGGAGTCAATTTCAGACCTTGACAATAGGGTGGACCGAAAAAACAATTTTTTCAATTTTCAAAAACATCCCCCCTCCCCCGCAAAAGTTGTTGGCTGATGAGACTTGAAGAATAAAAAAAAAATTCAAAATCAATTCATATCTTCCGATCGCGCATTGGCATTGAAATTTTGAGAAATTGGCTAAAATCCAATATTTTCAAAACTTTTAGAAAATTCTGAAAAAATTTGAAATTCATTTAAATTGGTTTTAGAGCTTATCTAGTGACTATTCAAACCAAAAAGCAAAATTTTTTGAAAAAATTCATGCTTTACATCTTTTTTAAATTTCTGCTATTTCTTCGCATGAAGAAAAATCAAAAAAAAAATTATAAGACGTCGATTTCTTCAAAAAAAAAGTGTTTTTCGGTCTACGTGGTAACTAGATAAGCTCTAAAATTGATTGTAATCAATTTTTAATTTTATCCAAATTTTTAAAATTTTGAATTTTTGCTAATTTTTGAAAACTTAAACGCCAATGCGCGATCGAAAAATATGAATCGATTTTAAATTTTTTAATTTTATTCTTCAAGTCTCATCAACCGACAACTTTTACGGGGGTATGTTTTTGAAAATCGAAAAAATTGTTCTTTCGGCCCACCCTACTTGACACTTGACTCCGACTTGACTCCGGAGTCGACTCCTATGTTCTTGCTCATATTCTTTGAGTTTGAAAGAATTGAAAGAATTCAGATTTTTTGTAAATTAAAAAAAAAATAAGAATTGGCAGACTTTAAAATTGGTAAAAATAATGTTGAAAAAAATTTTGAAATCTATATGAAATTTTTCTTGAAAATTAAATTCAAACTCGGAAAAAAGCTAGAACGTCTCATGAAACAAATTCGTCCTTTCCAATTGATTCACATATTTGAAACCTTGAATAGCATTTTAGGCCAGACCTGAGTACCATAGCCAATGATTTCTTCATACCTAAACACAGCCCGCATAGTATTTATCGTTATTTCTAACAAATAATTAGCAGTCTTGAAAAAAAAAAAAAAAAAATGGAGATTATTTCTCCAACTCCAAAAATATTTCAGAAAGAATTATTTCCAAAAGGGAAAGCTTGGATATCAATTTTCAATCATTTTTTCCTTCCAATCAGTAGGTATTTTTGATCCAGGTGAAACCAAACATACTGATCACGATCAAGCAAATGAACCAAACCACAGTAAAAATATCGTATTCTCAGGGTCGTAATTTCTCAATTCACAGATACGATCAAAAATCTACTTCGACGTCCGAAAACACATTTAGTCTCGCTACTAAGTATAAATAGGTGCACATTTGTTTACAAAACATTTCCCATATTATACGTAGGTACTTCCAAGCAAACTACCCTTGTCAGCTTTGCTTTATCACGCCAAAACGGAAATTCCGTTGAAAAACACGCCCCATCCGACGCGTACAAAAGGCAGAACGTCATTATTTGTAAACGAATTATCGCGAATATCGCATTTACACTGATGACATCGCTAATTCTTTAATGGATTCTATACGTATTCGTACAAGGCGAATGTAAATTCGCTAACAGTAATACGCGAAATGCATATATAAGAGCATTTTCCATATAGATACCCAACTCTATCTAGGCTAAACATATCCTCAAGGATATGTACGTATATCCAAGTAAAAGTATACATTAACACCTTATAGATATAGGATTCAACTTTTAGTCTATTTATACGTATAATGGTATAATATGATCGCTATAATAAGTGTACACGAACGTCTAAAAGCACACGAATCAATCTAACTAAAAAACATGCAAAGAACTTTAAATTCCGTTAAACTGTTCAACAAAAGATGATGCGATGAAATTTGCATCGTTCATATTTATTGACTAAAGCGTATTAAGAGAGGTATACGTTGGAGTAGCTCAAGCCATCGTCGTGCACGCGATTGTATCTTCATCATATACAATACAAAAGGTACCTCCATATAACCTTTAACCCTTTCCTTCGGAACTATAACTTTATCTACCACATATGAAAGCACCAGCGCCAGTTATTAAACGTCAACGCTTGTCATCTTACATATACATTTGTACCGCGAAGAAAACTGTTTTTAAACGTAGATGCAGAGATGGGATGTACATACGTGCTCTGCCTACGAATACCGACCAACTTCACCATTAAATTTTTTAATAACATGCTGGACCCGACACAACGACGAGTACAAATTTATAATAAATCTTTGCAATTGGATCATACTACTTGGGTATGATATACGTGTGCAATGCATGCTTCAACGAACCAATTTGAGCATTGGTAGCCATTTTTCGAAATCCCACATTCGTATTCCGAAAAACATGGATCGAAAGTGATTTTGATTGGATTGTTGCAGTAGCTGGATTATTCAGAGTGTACAATTTTGGGTCATGTTATGGGCGCACGATATTGAAATCATCTCTATCAATAAATTAAATGGATGTGAACTTGATTGATGTAGTTTTTATGCAGCTTTTAAGAAATATATTTCAAGTTTAAATGTCTGACAATGTTGTCACCGTTGTTTTGCTCAGATAATGATTTTTTATGCAATCTGCAGATTCGTCTAAAAGCTGCCTCTAATTTTTTCCTTTTTTTGAGACTTGAATAACGTTGAGAGCGAGAAATTCTCCCCTTCGCGTCTTCCCAAAAACCGCTAAATAAAACCCCCTTCTCTCTACAAAAAACAGGATGTTAATACAATTTCTTAAATATTTTTCAGACAATTTTTTTAAAAGTTTTAAATATGATATCTATTCATGAACCATGAGGTGAGAGTAGTATGCGCGATACCATTGGCGAAACAAGTAGTCTGGACTGCAGCTTGGACAAAATAGGTAAAGAGGCGTTTACCTACTTGCCTCTTGCGTACCTATACGCGAACGGTGAGAAAGTAGGTAGGTAGGTAGGTAGGTAGGTAGGTAGGATGGTTGGTAGACGTCAACGTAGACGCAGTGGCGTAGCCAGAAATTTCTCATGGGGGGGGTCCACATTTCCAAATTTTTTCAAGAAATTTTTAGTTCACTTTTCACCGTTCCCCTCACCCCCTCCCCCCAAAAAAATGGCTTATGGGAACAGTAAATTCATAATTTGAAACACTTTCATTCATAAATTTATCAATAAATCACAATTTGCATAAAATATTTGGAGAAAAAACTTCGATAAAGGTGTAATTTTGAAATAAGCAGCTTTCGAAGTGATCATTTTGACCTTAAAAAAGGAAAATAATAACCAGAAACTTCAAGCAACAGTGTCAGAAGCTTTCTTTGGGAAGGCAGAAAGTGGATATGGAGACTTAAAATACTAAGATGAAGCCTTTTTTCGCATAATCATTGCAAATAATTCAAATAATTGAGATTCTTTATGCCCGAGCGAAGCGAGGGCGAAGCTTTGAGAAAAATTTATTTTTAATGCCTTAAAAAGGCGTTTTTTTCATGTGAATTTTTGACCTCATGGGGGGGGGTCCGGACCCCCTGGACCCCCCCCTTGGCTACGCCACTGCGTAGACGTATACGTTGAGGCAACCGCTGCCACTGCCGCCCCCCTCCATCGCATACCATGCTGATGAAGGTATACCTTATCAGTTGAAAAGTTATTTATAGAAACGCTACACCGGATATGAGTCAGCAATTAAAACCTTATCTTATCAAGTCATATTGAGTCAGCAATTAAATCTCGCCGGATATGAGTCAGCAATTAAAACCTTATCTTATCAACCCCTATTGAGTCAGCAATTAAAACCTTATGAAGCCATAGGCAGATGTTTTGTCTGATATTATTTATCCCCGCCACTATAAGAGAGTATAAAATGAGCTACAGATTGTGTTTTGAATTAGTTCATTGGTGTTTACTGTATTGAGCTGTAATGATTTTGACTGTGTTGAAATCAGTTTTCATGTAAAAGGTGTCTTATTCACATGCATGCATGATGGCTGAGGATAAAATTGGTAAGTTGAGTTACAGTTTTTTAATATATTGATTATAAATTAATGGGTTGTAAGTAATAAAATCAATTTAATTTACAGAGTTTGATAATGAGGATGATAGCTGGATGCTGGCAGCACCAGATTTTGTCATCAATGATGATGGTACCTGGACTTTGGTATCACCCAATCGCTCAACACTGGCAACTATTTCAACAATGTCCGGTTTGGGGCAAGAATACAAGGAACCAAAGCCATCAACAAGTAAAGGGTGTGACGAGACTACAGAGCAACAATATGAGGTCTTATCTACCAATACAACTTATAGTCAGAAATTTTACACCGATGTAACAGAAACTGCTATACAATTAAAGAAAATTAGTGAAGATCCAGCAGCAACTATTCGCCGTGTATTTGATGCTATATTGAAAAATAATTTGAAAAATGTTGCACAGAAAGACCAAGTTGGAATTGTACTGGGTAATAAGAGTTTTACAAAACCAATGTACATTACATTGAGGCAACGTGATCAGTTAACATCTGATGTGATTTTGGCTGAAGCCGAAAAAATTATTCAAAGTAACGAAGAATTCTTCTTGAACGAACCTCTCGATGTGAAAATAACAACTGTACATATACCGAATGGACAAAGAAGAGATCGTAATTCACATCTTCTATCATTTGATGATTACTGCGCAAAGCGCATAAAATCTATCGTGATCATCAAGAATCAAGATGACTTATGCCTAGCTAGAGCAATAGTCATTGGAAAAGCGTTTGTAGAGAAGCGTGAGAAAAAAATAACTGATAACCAGTACCGTTCATTGGTTATATCAGAGTTTCCACAGAAATCAGCTGCTGAAAACCTCTGTAAAAAAGCAATACCAGAGTGTGTGGGAAAAAATGGAAGAATATTATTACGAAAGTTCAATGGTGACCTATATGACGTTGATAAATTTCAAGAATATTTTGAGAATGATTTTGAATTGACTGTTTTTGATGGGTCTGATAGACTAGGAAGAAAAGTTTTATATAAAGGAAATACTGGAAATACTCGACACATTGATTTGTTCTTGAATGTGGAGACAAATCACTATAACACCATAACAAGTGTAACTGGAGCTTTTGCATTACCCTTATATTGCAGAAGATGTAACCGTGGATATGAGCACAAAGGTACCCATCGTTGCAAAGGTAGATGTAAAAATTGTGGATGTGATACCAAATGTTTGCCTGAAGAAAACTTCAAGAAGAAATGTGACGAATGTAATATTTATTTTACAAGCTCTCAATGCTTGGTTAATCACAAAATACCTACACTGGAGAAAGAAAAATCTGTTTGTGATGTCACAAAATATTGTTACCACTGCATGCAGATTTATACATTGAATAGACATAAGACAACCCATAGATGCTGGTATAAAGAATGTAAAATATGTCATCAATATGTACCAAAGGATCATTTATGTTATATACAGAAGCTAAGAGCCATCAAGAACAACTCAGATGATAACCTAATGGTTTTTTTCGACTTTGAAGCAAGAGTAGAGAATGGTGTGCATATACCGAATTTCTGTGTTATACAGAATCAATGTAAATTTTGCAAGGATGACAATGTGCAAGAAAAATGTACCTATTGCCAACAAAGAGAATATATAATAGATAAAGAAGGTGATGATTTGTTGGATGAATTTTTTATTATAATTGGACGTAAATCGTAATATTTCAAGAAAGTATTTGTATTTGCTCATAATGGCGGAGGATATGATTTTCAGTTCATAGCCAAATATATGATAATGAAGAAGAGATGGACACCAAATATAATTAAAAATGGCTCAAAAATCTTATCTATGGAATATAGAAATTTATGCTTCAAGGATACATTATATTTCTTTGGATGTAAATTGTCGGCATTACCAAAGATGTTCGACATTCATGAGACAGCAAAAGGGTATTTTCCACATTTCTTCAACTTGAAAGAAAATCAGAATTACAAAGGGCCAATACCAGATAGCAAATACTATGGAGCAAATTACATGAGTGTGGATGAAAGAAAAAAGTTTCTCGAATGGCATGCAAAACAAAATGACATGTTTGACTTCAAGCAAGAAATGATAAAGTATTGCAAGATGGATGTGGATATTTTACGACAAGCATCAATCAAATTTCGTCAATTATTCATAGAGTTGCTGGATGTAGACCCATTAACTAAATCATTGACCATCGCATCGGCATGTATGAGAGGTTACCGTCAAAATTACCTACCCGAAAATAAGATACCTGTAATGCCATTTAAAACATATCACATGAGAGATAATCAGTCTAAAATGGCCTTAAGATATTTGTGCTATTTAGAACAAAAATATGGTGTTGAGTTGCAATCAACTTATAGAGGCCATGAGAAAGAATTTGGTAAATACAAAGTGGATGGATATTACAAGAATTTCCCAACTTCAAAATTGGAGTATTTTGATGGAGATAACGACAGGCGTCAAGAAGTAGACTTGATTATTGAAATTCACGGGTGCCTATTTCATGGATGTCAGCACTGCTATTCGGAGCAAGAAAGGCACAAACCAATAGGCGATACCAACAAGAATTTCATAACATTGCAGCATCGATATGAAAACACAGTTAAGAAAATGAATTATTTAAGGAAATTGCCATCAAAGCCATATATACTGGAGATTTGGGAGTGCGAAATTCAGCGTCAATGTACAACGGATGAAGTTCTAAGAAAAATAATGACCGATGGTGATACTTTGATTCGAATTGAGTCAAACAGAGAAGCATTTTTTGGTGGACGTACCGAATGTTTCCAAAACTATTACCAAGTCAAGCCTGGCGAAGAGATAAGGTATATTGATGTCAATTCGTTGTATCCATATGTAAATAAATATGGTATCTACCCCATTGGACATCCAGAAATATTGCTAAATGATGCAGCAAAGCAGTGTGATTTACATAAACTTACTGGCATTGCCAAAGTGAAGATCTTACCACCAAAACAACTGCTGTTCCCTGTTTTACCAGTACGTGTGAATAACAAATTAATGTTTCCATTGTGCCAAACATGCGCTAAATACGAAAATCAACAAACATGTTCACACACCAATGAGCAAAGAGAACTGATCGGAACCTTCACATGCATCGAGTTGTCAAAAGCGATGGAGCTAGGATATGAGTTGAAAGAAATTTACGAAGTATGGTCATACAACAGTACCCGATATGACCGATCAACAAAAGAAGGCGGTATATTTGCAGAGTACATTGATAAATTCCTTAAAATAAAGCAGGCAGCATCAGGCTACCCATCACATGTTAAAACAGACAATGATAAAGAGGAATTCTGCCGAAAATTCCGAGAAAAAGAGAACATTGACTTGTACCCAAATGAAGTGGAATATAACTCTGGAATGAGGGCATTGAGTAAACTGTGTCTTAATAGGTAGGTACACACAAAAGCATTTACAAAGTAGTGGTTTTTTCTTTCAACTCGTATAATTCTTTTGTATTATCATTTTTCTGTTTTTATAGTTTATGGGGAAAGTTTGGTCAGCGTAATAACATGCAGCAGACATCTATAATCAATGAAACACATAAATTCATGGAAATGGTCATTAGCCCTGAGAAGGAAATTATAGATATCTCGATTCTTAAAGCAAACAACGAAGACGAATCATCCGAAGAAGACATTTCTCTGGTGTCTTGGCAAAATGTGAAAGAATGCGCTGTTGATGTTGATTTTATCAATCCGATTGTTAGCGCTTATGTCACAGCACAAGCTAGATTATACCTGCACTCTTTCTTGCAACGTCTTGGCAATCGAGTACTATATTGCGACACAGATTCAGTTATCTACGTTCACCGGGAAGGTGATGATGAAATCGAAACCGGTCCATATTTGGGTGAAATGGGTAATGAGTTGGATGCCTACGGTGATGGATGCTTCATTTCCGAATTTGTATGCGGTGGGTATTTATTTTATTTAAATGAATAAGAAAATGCGGAAGAGAGCGTAATAATTTTTGTGTAATTACAGAGGGTCCGAAGAATTATAGCTACAAGGTGCTGGATAAAGATGGAAATACTGTATCAACAATTGCAAAAGTACGAGGCTTTACACTGAACTTCTCAGCGAGCCAAATACTCAATTTTGAGACGATGAAGGATTTTGTTACGGGAGAAAATTCGGAACCGATACTAGTTACCGAGCCACATAAAATTCAGCGAAAACGACATTTTGAAATTGTTACGCAGGCACAGACAAAAAAATACAGCGAAATTTCAAGTAAAAGACGCCGAATATCGAATTTTGAAACTGTACCTTACGGTTTTGTAGATAAATTATGAATAAATTTTGATAAAAGTAGTGTTAGGAATATGAATATATAGGTTATGACTCATACTTTATTTATGTAGGAGTGGGGTTTGCAAATGGCAGTGGTGGGAATGGGAAGAATAATCTATAAAAGCAGTGCTGATGATATTTTCTAATCATTTTCACAATGTCTTCCAGCAACGAAAGTGATTCTAGTTCAGACAGCTCTGGTTATGAAACAGATTATGTTGAAGCTTGTTTGCACTGTTGTAAAAAAGTTAAACGTGTATTTGAGCCAAAATCGTTGCAAGATATATGTAAAGAAAAAATTGTAGAAAGTATTCCTATTGTTGAAAATGTATTCTGGCTACCACTGCCCAAAAAATTAATTAGGGTACTAGCCAATTATTCTATTCTTGTATGGGTAGAAAATCAGAAAAACAAACAATTTTCTAGAAGTTCAGTAAAAAATTCTTTATTAAATTTTGAAGAAGAAAATTCTCCATATGATTTGAAATTTTGTGAGTTTTGTTGTCGCAGATCAGGTTGCGCGCAATATAGGGATGTAACCTGTTATAAAAGGATATGGAAATACTTTCGTGGGGAGGATAAGATCCTTCGTGGCTATGATAATGCATACTGTAAGAAATGTAATTACCTAAATTTCGTTAAATGTAACCATAATGCTAATTAAAATTTATGCGATATTCTTTAGTATAAATTATATTTAAGTTGTTTATTAATTATTTATATCTTATCAAAAAGTTCTAATTCAGATAAATCAGGCAGGAAATGACTCGTTAATTTTCTTATCTTATCTAAAAGTTCTCATTCTGATATGAAATCATAGGAAATGACTCATGTCTTTTTTATCATTCCCCACTCTTTATCAATCCTACTCCAATCAATAGAGCTCCCACTACCTAAAGCCGTAGTATAAAATACAGTGCTAGCAGTTCATTTGATTCATTATTCAATTCAACTTCGAGTCAAGCACAGTTTCCACATAGAAAAAAAAAGTACCATGCTTGTTTTAACATATTCTCGGCTGTCTACTGACGCGTATCCTCTTGAGGGCGAAGATACATCATCATCTGGTATCTTTAATTTGAAAAGGTTGGTTTTTTTTAATTTTTTTTAATTCACCATTTTACTTAGTTTGATCAAATTGATTATTGAGGTGACTAATTAAAATAATTTTACAGCCCACACAAAGATATTGTACCACCACATGGTAAGCAGATAATTGCCACTGATATATCTATTCAATTACCAAGGGATTGGACAGCGAAAGTAGTCCCAAGATCGTGCATTTCCAAAAAAGAAGAATATACTGATGTTGGAGGTATGCTGGTTACTGCATAATTTTGAAAATTTGGGTTTAATTTTCAATATTTTTCAAAATTTTTGCTTTTTTTTTATTTGCAGGTAGCACCATTAACAGCGAGTATCGTGGAAATATCCGTGTTGTCCTATACAACAAAACTGATAAAGAGTTTGATATTCCAAAAGGGTTTACGATCGCGAAGCTGATTTGTATGTCAATGGACCAGGAAATAAACAACAGGAATTTTGAAGCAAAAGAAGTACAAGTACCATATAAGGTATGTATTTCCATCGAATATATTGACAAAAAAAATGAATATTATTAATACGATTATAAATTTGTAGGAAGAAGAAGAAGAAGGATTGCCAAAAGTATCGGAAGCGGCGAAAGAAATACATTTCGTAGTTGATGTACAAGGATTTAGCGACAACGACGGTTCCTTTATTTTGAAGGAGTTGGCGATTAAACGGGTGTATGGCGATCAACTCGAACATAAAGTTGTTTGCTCGTCAGTTCCTTGGTCTACACTGAATGCGGAGAAACAGAAGGAGGTAATACATAATGACACCTTCATACATGGCATTTCTTGGTCTGATGGTGATGCAGATCTGAAGAGGGTTCGACACATGGCCAGATTTGTGACAACAGGGAATGCCTCACAAATTTGGGCCAAAGGCTATGAAAAATGTGCGTATCTTAGAAGGTTTCTCAACTGTATGGTATATAATTTGGATATTGCCGGATGCCCAAAAGCATCAGATTTACCATATGAAAGTAAATTCGAAGAATGTCCTTTGGGTGCGCACAAACCTACTTCGCAGACAGAAGGGCCGTCTTATCGATGTGCTAAAGTCCAGGCACAGAAATACGCCCAATGGCTGGAAACACGTTATTTGAACAATTCGCTAATCACGACAGCAGAGCACTCCTCAGAATTTTGCTGCGACTTGATGTGCTTTGACAAGTAAGGTTACATATACTTTGAGTCAATTGTTTTCATACAGACTTTAAATATTAACAACGATGTTTCCTTTTCCACAGAACTCTGGACAGTACCGAGGTGGACGGTTTAGCTTGTCATAAATGCGAATCGTTTGGTAGATGCTATTGCCGGTGCATAACTTATATGCGCAATAAATTACAGTATTTGGAAAAGCAACTGTTAATGGTCAAAGAGGTGGTACATTGCTCGCAAAATTGAAATAATGAGTAAAACGTAAGTTTTATTTTAATACTCTTGGCCGATAAATTCGTGAATATTTCATTAATTCGCTAATCAATACCGATTTTTTCCGGCAGTGTTTCATTTAACCCGGAGACTATAATCCTGTATATTCCATACGAAGATCGTAAGAGTAACTGGGAACAAAAAGCCAGAGATAGATGTAGATTTCGACAACGTATTCTCAAGATGGATTGCCTACTTAAGCCTATTTTTAAATATAGATATAAAAATTATTTACTCTATAACTTAGCATTAGACTCTTTTACATATGCAAAAAAATAATGTATAAATGTATTTAAAACATGCTCCTTGTGTGTGTTTTATTGAAACAAAAAAAATTATAATTAACAATGACTCATAGTCTAGGAATGGTTGAATGGTATAGCGATGAGTCATCATTTAATAATCTTTGAAGGTTATCAATGACATGACTCAGGCAATTTCCTTATCTTATCAAAAAGTTCTCATACCAGCGGCGCCCACAGATTTTCCGAGTGGTAAGGCAGAAATTTCAAGGGGCCCCCAAATTTTGTCTGAAGGGGCCCCATTATATTGTTTAATATTATTTCTAATATTTTTATTTTCACGGACATTCAAATTTTCAACTACTACAAGGGGGGGCCCCGTGGGCGACCGCCCACGCGCCCCCCCGACGTGGGCGCCCCTGTCTCATACAGATAAATGGTTAGGAAATGGCTCAGCAATTTTCTTATCTTATCAAAAAGTTCTCATACTGATGAATGGACAGGAAATAGCTCAGCAATTTTCTTATCTTATCAAAATGTTCTCATACAGATAAATGGATCGGAAATGGTTCAGCAGTTTTCTTATCTTATCACAGCCCCCACCTATACTTGAGATTCTGAATTTAACAGTGGTGGGGCGTTAATAAATATAACTGCCAAGGTATGGCATTGCTCATTCGTTCGCAGTCTCTTCTGGTGTTCAGTACTAAAGAAGCCTTCTTATTATACATTGACTTGCTTTCAATTGTTATTGTTGCTGCTACTATTTCGCAACCATACTATTTGTTGTTGTTATTTCGCAACCACTTTTTATTCGTTGAACAAAATGGAAAAATTATTTCAAGGATTTAATCAACTTGGTGGCGAATTACCGCCTTTGAAAAAATTCAAAGATTTTCCAGTAGGCACGGTGTTCAATGTTGTTAAATTCACACCGGTTACTACGAAATACGGACCTGCCATACTCGCACACATCGAGGAAGAAGATGACGCCTTCAAGCTTTGTTTGCCCAAACGCTTTTATCAGCTATTCGATACAGAGGAAAAACTGGAAATTTGGAATTCGAAGTCTAAACTGAAGTTGACATACAACGGTACTCAAAACCAAGCTATAATGATAAATATCGCTAGCGATTAAATATCGTTATTATAATAAGATGTATTAATTATCGATCGCATTTATAATAATAATAAAAAAATAATTATTATAAATTGGAAAATGTGTGTGTGCTTTTATTTTGGCTTTGAACTTTGGGTAGGATGGACGTTGTTGTTGATGCTAGGTGGAAACATCCATTTGCGGCAATTGTCGCAGGACCTTCAGGGTGTGGTAAAACACAATTTGTGTTGAAATTTTTGAAATTTCAAGATGAAATTTGCAATGTTCACTTTAACGAAATAATATGGTATTACGCCGAATGGCAACCTTGGTATAATGATTTTCCGCAAATTAAATTTGAAGAAGGTTTACCAAAAACGGATTTTGCATCATCAGCATCAGGTAAGTTGGAAGAACAACACCAGCCAAGTACGCTGATGACAGGTAAGCCTCCCAAATTGATTATACTCGATGATTTGATGCGTGAATCAAATACAGCTGTGGTAGATTTGTTCACAAAAGGATGTCATCATAAAAATATGAGCGTCTTTTTCATAACACAAAATCTATTTCACCAAGGTCGAGGTCAGCGAGACATTTCCTTGAATGCTCATTATATCGTGTACTTTAAAAATCCGCGGGATAAAGCTCAAATTCAGCATTTAGCTCGTCAATTGTCCCCAGAAAATTCAAAATTTGTACAAGAAGCCTACGAAGATGCAACTTCTGTGCCTCACGGCTATTTGCTTATCGATTTAAAACAAAATACCCCCGATGAAATTCGATTTAGAACTTGCGTATTTCCGTCGGATGAAAATCATTATGTATATGTATCAAAAAAATGATCTGTATAAAAGTGAACTTCTCCCTAGTAAAGGGATCAGTTGAGCACAATGTCTCGTCACGTACGGAACAATATGGAGATGCTTCAGGCCCTTGTTAAAATGAATCCGAAGCAAAGGGCTAATGTACTAAAAGATGCTGATTCCGGATTAATAATAGCGATATGCGAATGCGCTTTGAACACTTTAAAAGGCAATGTACCATTGACACCGGCTCAGAAGAAAAAGTTGTCTCGTTTCAGACGGTTGTTACACTCTTTGGTGCAAACACCTACTCGTTGGAAGAGTAAACGTAAAATTTTAGTACAAAAAGGTGGTGCTATTTTACCGGTTTTACTTGGTGCTGTTGTCAGTTCATTGCTTTCCCATTACTTGTGAACAATGCATCACGCCAAAAAAATGTTATTAATTTCTCCGGAGGCATATCATCAGAAAACTGCGCATGTTACAAGTAACGCTAACAGCAACAATGAAATTACCAGTTTAACAGCTGCAGCAGCTGCAGACGAATATGTACCCAAAAAAGTTGACCCTATTGAAAATTTAGAAAAGGAAATGTTTTCAACTCTGGGTTCAAATAATACCACAGATAGGGATAAGTGGTCGTTATATTACCAGTTATTGCAAAGATACATCAGGCATATGGATGAAGAGCGTAAGCCCTTTTCACAAGAAAACAATACCGAAAAAGGGATGTCAGATGAAAATATTTTGGAGGCTATTCCCGCATCTTTGCAGAAAAAAGCTACCACTTTACTGAATTGGATAAATCGATCTAGGGCTATAAAATGGAGCGATACTGGGGAAGTGAGTGTTGGCGGTAATAAAATTACAGGTTCAAATATTGTAGATTTAGTAAGAGATTTATTGACATCTAGAAAAGTTTCACCTCCAACAGGTATGAGGGAATTTTGCCTTACTCTGAAGAAACTTAACATACCAAGTACCTTAATAGGGAATCAAGGTAGATATGGGGAATTCACTACTGGATATAAGCAATCGCTAAGCCTGCTAGGGACCAGTACACCCTCACACTCCGCCAGCAACAGTACTTGGTTTACTCGGCATCAGTCTACAAATCGCAAGACACCCTCCTCTTCGCAATTATCATCATCGTCTTTACAATTATTACCATCGCCAATATACCCTCAGCCTCGTCGAAAAACTAAACGAGGTAGGAAAGCCAATCCAAAGTGGGATTCTTTTGTGACAAAATAATGGCACCAAAAATAAAGTCTAAAAGTAAAATTTTAGAAAATATTTATTACAATGTTGATGAACCTGAAGCATATGCTGGTGCTCATAGGTTACTGCATAGGATTGAAAAGAAAAAAGCTAAGGAAAAAGCCAAAGATTGGCTAAGATCTCAAGATACTTACACATTATTCAAGCCAGCTCGAAAAAAATATCGTAGAAATTCATATATTGTGACAAATATAAATGATTTATGGCAAGCAGATTTGGTTGACATGCAGCCGCTAAAAGAAACAAATGATGGATTCTCTTATATACTGACGGTAATTGACGTGTTTAGCAAAAAAGCTTACGCACAGCCTATTAAACAGAAAACTGCAGCAAGTATCATTCCCGCTTTTGAGAAGATTTTTGAAACTAGTGGACAAAGACCACAAAAATTACAAACAGATAAGGGTAAAGAATTTGTAGCAAAAGATGTAAAAAAATTTTTCCACAATAATAATATAAACCATTTTACAACATTTAATCCCGAAGTGAAGGCTAGTGTTGTGGAGAGGTTTAATAGAACATTGAAAACTCGTATGTATAGGTTTTTATTTCATCGTAACAATGTGAGGTACATTGACCATTTACAAGATATGATAGATGGGTATAACAATACATATCATCGCTCAATCAAAATGACGCCAAACCAGGTTAACAAGAGTAATATTTTGGAGGTTTATTACAATCTGAAAAAAACTTCGGCTCTTTCAAAGATGAAAAGAAGGGAAATACCCCAGTTTAAGGTTGGTGACTTTGTTAGATTATCAAAGCTGAAAAATGTTTTTGCAAAAGGCTATACAATGTCTTTCACAGAAGAAGTATTTAGAATTACCAAAGTAATTCCTCACACAATTCCAGTATATGAAATTGAAGACTTGGATGGGGAAGAGGTAGAGGGACGCTTTTATGAGAAAGAAATGCAAAAAGTCAATTATACAACAGATAAAGAATTTGTGATTGAAGAAGTTTTAAAAACAAAGGGCAAGGGTAAAAATGCTCAGTGCTTTGTCAAGTGGCGTGGATACCCGACGTCGTTTAATTCTTGGATTCCGGCAAAAAACGTAAAAGACATTTAACCTATCATGGAAAGCGATAATTTTTACATTACTTTACCCAGTAACGTTTCTATGCATTTATATCCTGGAAATACTTTGGCAAAATATGTTACTCAATTACCAAATCGGATAGAATTTGGATATGATCAATGGGAAGTGGCATTAACTGAGATTATGTATCCACCCCGTTTTTGTAATGCCATAAGTCGTGAAACATGGTGTATCATAGACTGTTTCCCATGCTTTGCAAAACTAAAAGATGATGCTGGAAATGATTTGGGTAAGGAGTTGATATTGGCGGCCAAAAAAAATTTCATACCCGATGGTGTATACACCAATAAGGAAAAACTTGTTGAGAAAATCAACGAAGTTTGCAATAATTATATTCAGAATCTAGCCACAGGCCCGTCAAATATCAACCCGCCAAGTGGGGATTCTGATGTTAACCTAAAATTAATGGACATTGATTCGGTAAATGGTAAAGTGAAATTGCTTGAACACAAACGCTCATCCTCGGCTGAAATGCCTCACATCCGTATAATACAGATGAGTAAACACCTAGGTCATATGTTGGGTTTTATTTCACATCAATTTGGACAGACATTGACTAATCAAGCATCTACATCTTCTTTATTTTCAGTCGGAGAAAAATCTATAAAATTCTTCTGGCACAAAAGCAAAATTATCAACTCTTCATTGTCGGAAATTATAGCTCCGCATCAAACCGATATTGATTATAGTCTACCAAGTCACGCATATGTGTATTGCGATGTTGTTAAGCCAAACATTGTAGGCGATACATATGCGCCGCTATTGCGAATTGTAAATTTGGAAAAACAATTTAACCAGCCTCGCCAAGTAGTGAGTACTGTCTTCAATACACTGTACTATGTGCCAGTTGGAAAACGCGAATTTCAAACTATAGAAATCAATATAAGGGATGACCTTGGTAATCTTGTGCCATTTGATTCTGGGAAGCTGAACGTGCGGCTGCATTTTCGTCGCTCCTCTCAACAACAACAACAACAACAACAATAATAAAAAGACTTATAAAGAGTAAAAAGATAACAAATGTCCATGTATCGAGGTAGAGGTGGTCAACTCCTCGCCTACGACGATTATTACAAATTGCAGGCTGGGAGCGGAATCTCGCCAAATTTTTTCAAAGGTTCGCCGTATCAACGAGGACACGGAATTGGTAGTTTTCTAGGTGGGTTGTTTCGCGCTGCATTACCCTTGTTGAAAAGAGGTGGCATTGCTGCTGGAAAAGAATTACTTAACAGCGGCGTTAATGTACTTGGCGACATAGGGGCAGGTTCAAATTTTAAAGAATCCCTAAGTAATCGGTTAGACGAGTCTGTGAATAATCTTAAGCGTAAAGCTACTGATAAGGTTGTAGGTTTCCTGCAAGGTAAAGGTTATAAAAGACGAAAATGTGTAAAATCTCGTCAGTCAAAGAAAACAACTCGAACAAGGCGGTCCACATCTGGCAAGCAAACTGGTAAAGGCAAATCTCGGCAGCAGTGTCGTCGCCGCAGTCGTAATCGCAAAACGGTTAATAAAAAGCGTACCACTACAAAACAGGTAGGGAAAGGTGCTGCTCGTAGCGCAAGAAAACAGAAAGCAATTGGCGCAAAACAAAAGAGTAAAAAAAATACGGCGAAAAATCGAAGTGTTGTCAGAAAACGTGATAAATACGACTTTCTAACGAATGATATTTTTACATCATAATTGAAAAAAAAATGGCCTTCTTACACTCTCAATCGTGCGAATGTACAAAATCGGAGCTTGATTTGTTTGTACTTCCACCGACACAGCTTAGCATCGAACGTTCAGAATTTGTCGAGTATAAACCTGTTGCTTCCATAACTGAAAATGCTCCGATTGAATTTTGTATTCCTGGAATTCGGGAAGAATATTTGGACTTATCTCACACGTTGTTATATGTTAAAGCGAAAATTATAACCTCCAAGGGGGCGGACCTAACGGCAGCTGATAAGGTATATTGTGTGAATAATTGGCTTCACACCTTGTTTTCGCAATTCGATGTCACCCTGAATCAAAAACAAATTTCAAGCGTGTCTGCAAACTACGCTTATGTAGCTTACATTGAAAATTTGTTGAATTATAACTTAGACACGGTATCCACTCGACTTGGAAATGTACTCTTTTATAAAGATACAGCAAATTGCATGGATGCTGCAGATAAAACAAATACCGCTCTGGCTTTGCGAACTGGTCGCCACAATGCATCTTTGGGGTTGGAAATGATTGGACAACCTCATATTTCGTTTTTTAATCAAGACAAACTATTAATCAACGGTATTGAAGTTAAAATTAAAATGCATCGTTCAAAAGATGCTTTTTGTCTCATGTCTGATGGAACCGAGTACAAAGTCCTCATAACTGATGCCACATTACGTGTACGTCGTGTCAAAGTTAACCCAAATATCGCTCTCACACACTCCAAAGTACTAGAGAGAAGTAATATAAAATACCCCATTAATCGTGTCGAGGTCAAAGTTCAAACATTAGCACAGGGTAGCAAAAATCATGCCGTTGATAATTGGATTTGTCTCAAATGAGGCATATAATGGCCATTTCCAGCTGAATCCGTTTAATTTCCGGCACTTCAATTTAAATTATCTGTCTCTGTATTTGGATGGACAACAATTTCCGTCAAAACCACTAAAGCCAGACTTTAAAAACAAATTATACGTCGAAGCCTACCAAACTCTGTTCTCCGGCACTGGAATCCACTTTCACCCTAGTACCCACACAATTACATACGATGAATTTGGCGGAGGGTACTGCTTGTACGCTTTTGATCTTACACCTGATTTATCAGCGCATATGCCAACTCACTGGAACTTAATTCGTCACGGATCTCTAAGAGTTGAATTGGGATTTGCTGACGCCTTACCAGAAGTTATCAATATGATTATGTATGCCGAATTTGATAATGTAATTGAAATAGACAAAGCTCGTAATGTAACTACAGACTTTGGATGTTAAGTAATGGCATTCGACATTTTGTAGTCTGTTAGTTTGGATGTGTATTTCTGCGTTCTTCTTCTTCTTCTTCTTCGCTTAATAAATAGATGGCTCCACCTTATGTAAATCACGATAGACCAAAACCAAATCCAAATCCTCAAAGGCCTACCCATCCACCTCCGCCTCCACCACAAAGACCTTCACCGCCACCATCGAGATAGGTTCACAAAACAATGCAACATCTAGTGTGCTACAATAGGCCAGCACAATCTCCAATACAACCTCCTCCGCCACCTCCACCACCAACTCGGCCACTTCCACCTCCACCAGTACCACCACGATCAACATCGCTTCGGTGAAAGAGAAAAAACAAGGCCTAAATTGCTACATTATGAACACTTTGCAATTGAAACGTGATTTCATCACGCGAATTTGTTCCCTACATGAAAATGTATATGCCTCGGATCAATTACCTTTAACACCGGTACCACTTCCAGCCAGTGTAATCATCAATTTAGACAAAAGTACTCAGAAAGGAAGTCATTGGGTGTGCATACATATCGATGTACGCCGCAAAGCGGAATATTTTGACAGTTACGGTCTACCACCTTTAAGAAAGGAGTTTGTAGAATTCATGAAACGTAATTCAGATATTTGGACATGTAATACTCAAGCACTTCAGGCATACAGCTCAACAGTTTGCGGACAATACTGCGCTGTATTCCTTTATTTTAAAACCCAACACTATTCCCTCAAGGATTTTCTATCATTTTTCTCCGATAATCGAGTTACCAATGACCGAGTGATCACCTATTTATATGACACAATTTTCCACGGACGGAGAACTGCAGACAAACAAATACCAACTTCTTCACATGTTCACACAATGATGAAACTTTTGCTGGATAAAAATTTACAATTCCAACGTAGTCAATCAGCCATGGCTGCGATACCCAAATTATTCTACATAAACCCCCACCATAGTCAAAATGAGTGGGGGTAATTGTACGGCGTTGTACATCGTTATAAAATCAGCAGTTCCTCATCAATCTATTCATTTGAGGTTTAAACTTGTTCTAGTGCACACTTCTGTTTGTTCATTCGTTCCTTGTTTTGTTTGTTCGCTCGCTCGCTAGCAGGACCGCGTCAATCTATTCATTTGCTGTTTAAACTTGTTAGAGTGCACACTTCTATTCGTTTCTTTGTTTCGTTTGTTCGTTTGGTCACTCGCTCGGTAATTGAAATGGCGCAAAAAATGATTGACATTGCCAAAGAGGCAGCTATCATCACTACACCAACAGACATTGGAAGCAGCAGCAGCAGCAGCAGCAATACCGTTAATGCTGATTCTCCAAAACCAAAATGCAAAGGTGGCCAAAAAACAAAACAACCTCTGAATGTTGTACTGAATGTCGAAAATTACTGCGATTTGCATGTACCAAGATCCGAGCAAACTTCTAATGATGACGAAATACAGAGTGATTCGCCAATTTCGCCGACACATGATAACGCTGGTATGTACTTGTACTTCTCGCATTTGAAAAATACAATTTTCATTTTTTGCACAGTTGTGTAATGCGTGTATGTATTCATTTTTTTTACAGGTACACTTATCGAAAATATTGAAAACTTGCCGCCGCCAAAGAAGAGATGTCGTGTTGAAAAAGCACTTAAGCCACGCAAGTACTTCATATTCAATCAACTCTACCCGGTAAATTGGAGCGGTACAAAAAATATTCTCATGGGTCTGGATATAGACGCTGATTTTACACCATTACTCAGCATTACACGATACAGTAATGGTAAAACTGGCGGCATTTATCTAAGTCAACAAGAATTTGCAACTCTGATGGAACCAAAAAATTTGGATTGCATTGAAAGATACTTCCAATGCCTGGATCCTACGCAAAAACCAAAGCGAATGCTCATTTCCGACAAATGGAGAATTGAATTTCGCAATTATTGCAATAATAAATCGGTTCTCTTGGCTGAAACTACCAAATCTACGGAATTTCTCCCAGACTCAATTATGTTGCAAGAAGCCAGCTGGAATATGATTCTATACATGAAACCTGTCATCGAAGATACGTTTAATCTACTCGCCGATTACCAGGCAGCAGCGAATCGAGCCTGGCAGCTCATCATTAACGATATCCCTGTGGTCATTCATTTATCCAATCAAACCACCAATTCCTTGGAAACATTTATACGTAGCTTATTGATTAATTACGAACCCAGTGATTTAACTTTGATTCACGAAAATACTAAATTGGCTAAGAAAATTTTGTGTGATATCAAAATTTTTAACGAAGACAAATTGGTATCTTTCGTAATGAATCGTCTATCTCAAGCTACTGCTGAGATACCTACTTCTCCTTCTACTACTATTTAAATTATTTATTAGAAATATATTTATCCTATCATATTTTTATTTCATAAGATGTTTAAATACATTTATCTTATAATATCTCTTCAATAAATAGTTTTAAAACTAAAAAACTGTTCTTTATTTCACTCTACTGATGAAATTCATTTTTACCCCCCTAAAATCCAGTATAAATTATACCTATATAACCAAAGCTAGGCAAATTAATTAGCTTGAGAGATGTGATGAGATGAGGTGAAATGAAAAAGAAAGATTGAAAATATTGCTTGATTTCCAGCACTAAGAACTGGCCTGTATAACCCAAACAATTCCTTATCTTAATGAGATAAGAAATTTGCCAATATTGGTTACATCTAATCTCATGCTGATTTTTTCTCTCTTCTTCTGTCTCTTTCTGCTGACTACTGAAATTTATTAATGTCAGCATTTCTTAAAATTATCTACAAATTTTACTTATCAAATCATGGCAAATCATTTACCAACTGAGAAGTCTATTTCAGTCTTTTACTGTTTCTTCCTGTGTTTAGAAGTGTGTTTTAAACATTGAATTTTTGCTCTCTTTTTTTGACATTTTTAAAATATGGCGCCTAGGGATGAACCTAGAAAAAAAAATACTGTTTTCGAATCGGTAGAAAACATAGCCGCTAATTTATGGGAGGCAGCTTTGGCTGATTTGGCGGCTGCAGAACAAGAACCTGAACCAGCTCCAATTACAGCCAATCCTATACGAGTGGCTGTCAATATTTTTCAGAGGCCAGAACTAGATCAAAGTAAGTACTTTTTCTTTTTTTGTATGCTTACATACATGCATTTTTAGCTTTTCCTAATTGCTTTTTTTTTTACATAGTTCGTGGAAATAATTTCCACAACCTTCTGCTTGTGCCTATTACGGAGACTCCTGGAGTTAATGTACTCATCCAAACAAATGGTACCTTCCTGAGTAATGGTAATGGCGGCGGTGACGTAGGCAACAGTGGCGACGCAGGCGGCAGCGGCAGCGGCGACGTAGACGGCAGCGGCGACGCAGGCGGCAGCAGCGCTGTTGTAGGTGACAGCGGCGATGTCGAAGGCGGCAGCGTCGACGATGTAGACGGCAGAGGCGGCGGCAATGTAGACGGCAGTACCCTTAGTGCCATGTGATATTATATATTTTTTACATTTATTATCACTGCTTTTATGTTTCTTGTTCCTTTTTTCAATATATCATTTTTTATTTTTCTACTTTTTTTTATTTCTATAAATACTTTGCTTACTAGGTGTGAGACATGACGTCTGCGTCTATGGTTCGCGGCATCGTCAGCACCTACCTACCTACTTTCTCAGCGATGCGATGCCTGCTATGGTGGCTGTGGCAATGGCAACGTAATCTGTATGATATGTGCCGGCGGGGGTGGTGGTGGCAACGGTTGCCTCAACGTATACGTCTACGTTGACGTCTACCAACCATCCTACCTACCTACCTACCTACCTACCTACTTTCTCACCGTTCGCGTATAGGTACGCAAGAGGCAAGTAGGTAAACGCCACTTTACCTATTTTGTCCAAGCTGCAGTCCAGACTACTTGTTTCGCCAATGGTATCGCGCATACTACTGGTGAGAATGATAATTTTTTGCATAGGTAATGTCCAACTCCCCCCCCCCCCCCAAAAAAAAATTGAGTATACATTTTTCATGATATTTTTAAATGCTTCTTTCCTACATAGCTAAAGAAAAAAAAGACTTAAATTCGATTGTAAACATACCTATCTATATCTCCCTCTTTCCGCACAACAACTTGAGAACTTCAATTCATTGGACATGGAAAAAATTCAAAATAAGAAATAAAAATTCTGTTTTAAAGTAAAATTACCAAGTTTCGAAAACTGATACAAATTATGTCGAGTTATCTACCAATCATGCGAATGAAGATTCGTATATTTCCGAACTGAAAATCGAAAAATATTACCCCTTGAAAAAAATCCCCCAAAATCATAACTTTCTCGCAAATTTGTTCCAGTAAACAAAAAATTGGCGAGAGGGTAAAATATGTAATGTATCAATCATTTTGGAACGATACATCAATGTGTTGAGCTTTAGTGAAACGAAGGTGAATATCTGGCACAAACATTCTCCAAAAATGAAAAATCTTATTTTTTTTCCTTCATATAAATTTTGCAAAATGTGGCCAATAATTTTGGATTATGTTCCATTCTCTTCCCTTTTTTCAACATTGTGTCAAGAGCATCATAAAATTTCTTTCTCATCGCAGCTCATCAAAAAATATGTCTAAAAAAATCGATTTCAATTGATTTCTGTACAATGGAAGAATGTCACAAATTACTTTGAGCGTTAGCGAGGATTTTTTTTGGCAAATTCATAATTCAATGTTGAAGACATGCACCTAATTAATTTTTTAGAGTTTTTTTTTTTCGGATGGCGAACAGAACGCTTATCTGTTTCACAAACTTCTTCAATGTTGAAGCTTGGAAAATATTTCGAATAATTATGCAGAAATTTTAAACGATGTAAAAATTCTGAGAATATTTTAATATTGGAAAAAATTTTCAGAAAATTTGAAATTGAAAAAAATTGAGAAAAAATTTAATTGAAAGAATTCAAGACAATTTGATTAGGCTTGGAAAAAAGTTTTTTGAAAAAAGCAAATGCACCATTCAAAATAAAATCGTCCGTCTTGTAAATTTAATGCAATGTGTCTAGCTGTCTGCATATTAATTGAGCTATGTATGCATTTCCCCTTCCCATTTGGGTGTCGGCAATCTTTCATACATTTGTTCAGTTTGGGTTGCTGTAACAAAAAATTAGATAGGAGATATAACAACTGGGCCTGAGCAGAACGAAAGTTGATTAATTCTTATTAAAATAGGCACCTAAGCAAATGAGGAACATTTTTCTAGATGATTTTCTCTTTCAACATGGATATGTTTTTTACTCTTGAGCGGAGGGCGGAGGGGGGGGGGGAATCCAAAATGTTTAAGATCAAAAGTCACTGAATTTCAAAAACAAAATTTTTGTATTTTCGAAATTAACTTCCTAAATATCGGAAACTGAAAATTGACTTGATATCAAAAGTCAGGATGACTGGAAAAAGAAAAAACATACCCATGTTACCAACATTTCCTCAACAGGAAACCTTACTTCTTTTTTTTTTCAATTTTTAAAAAATTCCAAGATTCTTTTGACATTTTCTTATTGAAATTCGCTGACCGTTTTCATGTTTTTGAACAAGTTGACACTCAAAAAAAACAAAACAGAACCCACTTATTTAATTTTTTTGAATAAAAGTTAATACTTATCCTTTGCAAAAACTTCATTATTTGTGGGGCAAGTCAAAAAGAAACGCAATCACTAGAGCGAAATTAATCGACTTGATGCATGAAGGTTTTGTTGTATTTTGGAAAGAGGGGGGAGGAGGGTATCAGCAATGAATTTCATAAAAAATTTTGGAATTCTATGCCAAAAAAATTTGAATTTTCATTTTTATAATTTTATGGTTGTTCTGTACATACATTATCCCAATCTTTCATCTTTCACCTTTTCTGATGGTAACCTCCACCCCTCCACCCCGAATCTGGCAACGTGCCTGTTCCATGATGATTGAACAGGTTCATCATTTTACTTCGAAAATTATTTTTCCTGAAGGTACATCCACTCATTATAAATGAAAAGCTATTCAAAAATTAAAAATTTCGGGTAAAAAAATTAATTTTTCGTTCAAGTTGACAAATTAGACAGAAAAGATTGGATTTATTTTTAGATATTCGCGGGATTATAGGTGGGGAAGTTGACTACATTATTTTTAGGAACAATAATAAGTACTTTAAAAAAATGGCACTATTAAATTCAAGAATGCAAAAGCATACGTATTTAAAGTTTCAATTTTCATCAAAATTTATATTCTTGATTTTTTTTTTCGTTTTTAGAACACTTTATTAATTAAGGGGCCTCCTCCATATTACGTATTAGGTGGTGGTTAATTTTCATCTAATCATAAATGAATCAGATCACATATTTTTCTAAACCACCATTTTGGAATATATCTAATCGTAAAATAGTCGTAAAATTACATGGACTGTTGGATCAAATAATTTACATCAATTCTTCGAGTTATATTACCTGATTCCGTATACAACTGAATTTTTTCTCAAAAATCATCTCTCATCTCAAAAATTCCATCACACTGATTTGGTGGAGAGGAGGAGGAGAAAAAATCATATTCGTAGAATCACAATCTAACCCATGTTTGTCCTCTCTCTCACACCATTGCCATGTCGTTATTTTATCAAATTACCCCACTGTCAGTTTTATTCCAGATACCGGAACAAATATTACTCTTACGTCGTATAAAATTGTGTAGACATTCGTATCAAACTGTCCAGACATCTTGCAACGTATACGTACAACATTTCGCAACTCGTATCGTCGTATCCGAACATATAATGCAAAGGTAACCCATATTAAACGCAGTGCAAACGCGAAACTTTCAACATCCGACATTCTTCGCAACGTTACAGCAGCATCAGAGTAAAATTCTCCACAACTCGTACCATATACCGGTATAGTAAACTACCAAATCCATAATAACTTCCCTTTGCTCGGAGTAAAATTCTTCCGAAAATAAGAACCTAATCTAAATAGGATAAAACTTTCAGCACGACAAATATTCCTTATTAAATATTAATATCGACATTAGAGCGTGATGGAGTCGCACCATCGTTTTATACTTTTGTCACCGGATAAAATTATAATGAACGAATTGTACCTATAGGAAGATACCTGAACCACTTTGCACGTAATTTAGGTCTTAAGGGCACACAGAATACGAACTCGAATGTCGAAGAACTTTTAAAACGATCAAGACGCGACGACGTTAAAAACTCAATTTTCTAATATCTCGACTTTTTAATTGTTTTAAAGGCGCAAAGCGTAGTGTGAATTTTGACGATACGATTCGTCTCGGTCGCGTCGTCTGCGCGTCACCTTTGGGAATAAATTTCGATGCATAATTCATCGAGTAATTCTATACGCGAGGTGCGTCGAGGAGAGCTCAAGGAAGAGAGCAGCACGACGAAAAAATATTCCAGGCGGTTATTTCGATTCGATGATGATAAATGAGCTGGCTGTATGACACGACGATTTCACAGCGAAGACCTTTCCTATCCCATTCGTGTTCCGCTTCGGCGATAATGTCGTCGAAATTAGCCCAGTCTGCGAGCTCGCCATATACTTCTCGCTGCAGCACCAGCTTCGTCAATCTGCTCGAAACTTATTGCCAACAATGAAAAAAACCATCCTTCGCGTACCAATCAAGATGAAAACTTGCAGAATCTCGTTGACTTTATGTGTTTGAAATTCCAAGGAGTATTGTGATTTACCGTGGGTAAGGAAACGTTTGCATATCTAGGTACACTGGTTTGACATATGTCTGATTTAGTTCCTTCTGTGTTTTTATTTCCCTTTTGGTGAATTCAATCCACGATGATATTTCGATATTACGTACCTTTTTTTTTCTTATTTTTTACGCAGATACGAGAGTACATTTGCATGCACGTAAGTATACTTTGTTCGTCTGTCTATGTACAAGTTTCTTATAGGTTTTCGATTCTTTCAACTTTGGCATCCCTTCAATCGCATTGGGTGTATTTGGTGTGCATATTCTACCATACTTTCCATCATGTTAACGAGTTTACTTACGTATTATTTTGCTGTCGATAAAACATCGACGACAAGAGCACATCTATACGATGAACGACTCGAGAAGGGTAAAAGCAATTTTAATCAGCGAGTTTAGAAATTTGATTGGATTTTTCGGTTCGTTTGTCTTCTTTTTTTTGCCGTATTTCATCGATGCGGGTTATTTACGAGCTTTAATCACATTTACGTGTATTTTTTTCGTCTTTGCCTCTCGTAAACTGGCTCATAGGCGAACGAGAAGCAAGCGACGTATACGTTTTTCCGCAAAATGAAGGAAGGGGAAACACGATAACGTAGCAGAGAAAAGGAAAAAAGGTGCGGAAAAAAAAACGCAACAAGGAAACAACATAGAACTACACGTTTTATCATTACACTTATCAAATTTTTAAGGTGTTTTTATCTCGGATTAAATGATTGGAGCGGCTTTGAGAAACTCATTCCGTTTTAGCACGTTTCGAGCTTCGTTCAATTTTCAAAAAATTTCTATCTCGGTGCCTCTGCCGGGCAAACTGAGCGTAGTACGCCTTTTTTTTTTTTCATCTTTCGCGTATGTTTGCGCCTATTTACCAAGCGAGGCGATTAAAGATGTGAACAGTTTTAGTCGTTTGGCGTAATTTTATTTTCTCAGTGTGAAAATTTTATTCAAACTTTGACTATTTGCAAATATGCATTCGCCAGGGAATTACTGCTCGATTTTAATTTGGTCTAGGGCTGAGGTTTCATAGGACGAGGGCGTATAACAATAATTTTCCAACAAATGAAACGAAGTGGAAGATTTTTTTTTAAAAAAAATGAACACAGCTCTAAAAAATGATTAACTTGAAAATATTCTAATAATCAAGAATTTTTAATTGTTTTCTTCATCAAGGTTAAATTTCAAGGGAAAAATTATTCAGCAAAATGAAGGGCAAGAAAAATTTTCAAAAAACAACAAAAAAAAAACCAGAAGTTTCTCAACACAGAATTCAGGCAGTTGGAGTGAATTTCACGATATTTTTATCTATGCAGATTCATCAAAATTCCAATTACTTGGGGTCAACTGGATCGAGAAAATTTGAAATACATACATGCTATTTTCATGTTTTGCATGTCATTTTAAAACAATTTTTCATGTTCCCAAATTCACTCAAGAACCCCCCCCCCCCCTCTCTTCTCCTCCTTATACTCATTGCGAAAAAGATTTCAAGCACTTCTCTAGAAATTTTATTCTGATGAGATATCGCTTGCTGAGTAAAAAATAATACGAAACGCAAAATAAATACATTCAAGGTGTCTCAACACACCCTTGAAATTGACAGGCAGAAATAATTTCACAGGTCATTTCAAATAAATTTTATAGAAAATGACCCCACCGCATTGAAAAAAATATATCCCCATACTCTACGTCCAACCATTTTTTCAACTGATGAAATCGCAATCGTTTTCACCCTTGGAGTATGGGCGTGGTAAAATGATCTGCCCCACAAAATAACCCACAACCAAAAAATTCGATTTTTTTAGTGGGGTATTGCATTGGCAGGGTAATGAACTAATGATCTGTCCCAAAAATACTCCACAAGCAAAAAATTATATTTTTTATTGGATTATAGATGGGGTAATGATTTTCCCTACAAAATAAACCAGTCTGAATATGTTTACAGAGGTGTACAAACATATATTATTGAGACATTTAACACTTCAAAACTACCTGGCATGCAAGAAAAGCAGAATCATTCTGCCTTTTTCTGCTCGAGTCTTCTGATGATTTCTGCCCTTTTCTGCCGAATTCTGCCTTTTTCTGCGAAATTATCCCAGAGGAACAATTCGCAACGCGCATCAGCGGAATATCAAAAAAAGTTGGTTCAACACGCAGCAGGGGTCGAAATGAGCAAGAAGTGAGAATGCCTGCTCTTTTCAGTTAATTTTTCTGCCCTTTTCTGCTTTTTTTGCACGCCGCACCGGGTAGATACTTTAACCACGTTTAGTTGAACATTGATTTTCTAATCCAAGTTTTTCATGAAAATCAAAAATTTATCGAAATTCAAGTCAGAAATCAGCTTACTTTGACATGAAAAGAACTTGACTTCTTCGCTTTACAGAAGTGAGAAAATGAATACGTAATTACCTACTTCAAATGATTTTTGTTTTGTGTGCTGCAAGTTTCATAAAATATTATTTAATCGAAAATACCTCCTTAGCTCACTTGATAATGTAAAAATTAATTGGGAAAAAATATGATTTCTTCATAAGAATACATTTTACTCAACTAATAAGGTTGACAGGAATCTCTCTTTCAATTTTCATCAGTAAACAACTCTTAGTTACCAGAAAGCCACCAGAGCGCGCCTCCTTTAAATTTTGTAGCAAAAAATTCTGCCTCATTGATAACTGAAAAAAAAATTTCCTCTGAAAGAAAATGTGATAACATGGATATGTTTTTTCCTCACATCCTGACTTCTGATATTAAGTTAATTTCAAAGATATAAAAATTTATTTTTTCAAATTTAAAATCGGCTTTTAGCTCTCTGATTTTTTTTGTCATTCTTACTTTCTGATATCAGGTCAATTTTCAGCTTCTGGCTTTCTGATATATACCCGATGAAAAATTTCAGATCTGATCATATCTCAAAAATGTCCCAATCTAATTTTATCAAATTACATCATATCATATCTCATTGCATCAATCCGTATCTGAAAAAATTATGAAGGTTCAGATCCAGTTTGATATGATGTGATCAAATTACGTCTAATTTGATCAAATTATATCTATAAAAAAATCAGATGTAATTAGATATAATTTGATTAGGACATTTTTGAGATCAAATTTTATCGGTTTTGATAAAATTTGATCTAAATCAGATATGATTTGATATGATTTGATCTAAAATTTCTTCATTGGGTAATAAGTGGATTTTGAAAATATAATAATTTGTAAGTTTTCAAAAGTCAGCTTCTGACTTTCTGACATTATGTTGATTTCAAAAATACAAAAATTTATAATTTTTTGACTTTTGGTGATGCAAAACAGCGTCACGCGACCTCCCACCCAAGAGTAAAAAAAAATTAAAAAATCAGCTTTTAGCTCTCTGATATGTTCCTGGTCATTCTGACTTTCTGATATTCAGTCAATTTTCACCTTCCGACTTTCTGGTATTTACATATATTTTGAAAATAGAAATTTGTAAGTTTTCAGAAATCAGCTTTCGACTTTCTGACATAAAGTTTTGAAAATACAAAAATTTATGTTTTTAACTTGACGACACGTTAAAAATTTTGAAATGACCCCCCCCCCAAGAGGAAAAATATATCCGCGTTAAAAATGCGAACCTGGTACAAATGTACTCCTGTGTACCCCCTCTCGCTGAGTCTGACCGAGCCCTGACTCTGTCCGAGCATCGAGATGGCGAAAATTTTTGAAAAAAGGACATAGAATCTGATATTTTATTATTAGGTAAAATAAAATTGTGCTTTTTTTCATGGTTTGCATCGACTTCTAAGAAACGATATCTTTTGACTTATTTCCTGATCTTCTTTCAAAAAATCGAAGAATTTTTAAAAATTCCAATTGAAATCATTACCGAGTCCTTTGAGTTTGATAAATAAGAGGGGACAATTTTTTCCACTTGAAAATAATGATTATCTAGATTGAAAAGGAAGAAGTTTCATACCATCATTTTGAAAATAAAATGGTGCAAATTTACTGAGCCAGAGCGAAGGGAGGGTATACATTTTCATTTCTTGATTATTTGATCGATATTTTAGTACTGAAAAGGAAACAAAATTTTCAAATTTCTTATTTTTCAAGGAAAAATGTGATTTTTTGAAAGTTTTGAAAAAATACTGACCTTTTGAGCAAATTAGTCAAAAATACTGCAATAAAACTAAAACATGCAGTTGACTTATCACCATCGCAAATCAAAACGGACACAAATTGAAAAAATAATTGCACCTCTGAATGCAATCATTCAATAGATATACAACTGAATTGAGTTTTCTATTCACTACGTGATGATTTCTCTTTCCTTTTCATTCGGATAAAAAATTAGTCTAGGGAAAACCCCTACACCACCTTGACTGTTCATCCAACACAATCATAGCAACAGAAACCCTTCTTCGCCGTCAAAAAACCCACCGCAATTGCGATTTCGAAATAATTTCCAACGTATTCGGCGAGCTTAAGTAGACCACGGGTGGGTCCGGAGGAGCGGGGATTCTTTCATGTTTGCCATTTTACACATATGACGTCGTCCGGCTTACGGAGTAAATGACTTTTCTTCTCTTATATATCGTTTACTATAACTGACGTAATTCATCAACGTTACGATCACGTTCCGAGTTCTATTCCGTGGCGCGGATGTCTTATTCCATACACCTACGAGGGTACATTGTGCAATGTATTCCACAATAATCTACGCGTTAGAACATCGTATCGCGACCAGAACTACATCATCGCCCCAACGGGGTAAAAAGGTCATCGGATCATACCGGAAACTCGGCCGGTATCTCGTTTAACTCTCGGAAAAGGCGATTAATTTCGCTCGTTTTAATTTCTCCGATCGTTTAACTTTTCGATGCAACTTTAAAACCCCCTGAGGAAACAAATGTCGCATAGACCAGAGAATTTCTATTTTAAAGCGAAAACAGTTTTTATTACAAAGTATAAATCCGGATTAAGTTTTTATCCTCGTAAGTTGTTTGTGCGCCATGTAAACCGACTCTTCTTTGTATATAGTCAATTCTACACTCACAGCCTGCTTTTGTCTACGTACATTCTGTCTCTCTTGCTCGCTCATTTTCCCCTTATTTCGCGACGATCGAGCCAGCGCACTCCAGCGACCGACCGCCAAACGCAGAAAAAACGGCAATCGTGAAAATCTCATTTTCTCCGATTACATATTATCACCGTTTTTATATTTGTTAGCTCCCCGGGTTATACGCAGCCGAATTACAAAAACGGGGGTAATTGCGAGCTTCTTCGTCGACTGTCGCGTATAAAAAAGTATATAATTTCATTTTTACCCCTCTTTTTTCTCCCTCTCAGCTAATGAAATAGGTTCGAGTTGAAATTAGCTTCGTAAGATGTTGTCGCTCGTTGCCTCCGTTGATGTTGAAGACATCGCCTTTTTTTTTTCGTACGTCTGTCTCGTTTCCTCGTTTTATTTTATTCAAAACGTGTGATCAATACGAAGTGCCCGTTAGTCCTCTAAATGCCTGTACCTTTTCGTCGAATACCGCAGAATTTCCCTTCGTACGATAACGTAGGTGAATTTTAAATTACTACATGGTTGCAGAAATTTTAGTAATATCGTCATTATTTGTAATACAATTTCGCAAAAGTGCTACAGACACCATTAAGAAATCTTGTAACGCCAATTTCGCGAAACCACTGCGAGTAGAAAAATTTTTCGAAAGAGGAAGGACATGGAGGAAATTGCCAGCTCAGTTTGCCTTGAAATTCCAAGGATATCATTTTCCAACTCGAAAACTACATGTTAACAACTTTTTCAATTATCTGGCTCGGAATGACGTTTTTCTACATAATGGCTCCGTTTTGTTCTAGTTTTTGATAAATGATACGAAAAATTTGCAATTTTAATTCCACATCAGTGAATACCTAAATTCGAGGCATAGATTTCGTACTCTGTAGATTTTTCCACCAAAAAAAAAAAAAAGATCAAGAATATTGAAAAGAGGCTGCGAATTAATTCAAATTCCCCCTTCCTCTATTAATAGAGAGAAAAATCACAAAAATAAGAATAAAACGAGAACTTATCGTATGTTTGGAGAATTCCATGAAAATCTGGCTCTTCGACATAACTTATTTATTTACAATATTGAAAATATCAAGTTTGGGTATATATTCGCCTATAAATTCACTTAAAGAATCGAAAGTTGCAAACAGAAAATAATTTTTTCGAATAAATTTGATTTTTTGGTAACTTTTTCGACACGTGCCATCGGGTAAACTTTTTCATCGATCGAGTCGAGCAAATTAACATTTATTAGTCTAGATATTTTCGTAGATGGATATTTTTTCGACGACGAACCGTATACCGTCTCTATAATCAGTTCGATCATTTTACTCGCACGATTAACCGTAAAATGAAGTTATATAAATGAAATTTAACGCTGTGAGAGAAAAATTCACGAGGCGAGATTGCGGTCGTGTGTTTCAAACGGTTTATTTTTTCCTCTCCGCAGATCCCTGGATCGTATATGGACTGCGAACCGATGAAAAAAATTTCATTATGCAGACGACGACAACGATGATACGAATTAACCGCGATGCTTTGTTTTGATCCTTCAAACAAACGAGTCATTTTATGACACGAATTACAATCGAAGAGGGTTCAACGTACCGAATGTTTGAAATGTCGCCGTGCTTTAATTATAGAAATCTGAGCGAAACAATAATACCGGCGCGATTTGTTTAATACGGCGACCAAAAATAACAATACATGCGCGATTTATTACGTGCAACGTGTCTCCTCGTTCGTTGGTTTATTCTGTACTTACGTATACGAAAAAGGGTTTCAGAGTGGTGTTTTTCATCGTGAAAAAATCTGAGTGGTTTGTAACGCTTTGGAAATATTTATTTTTGTCAGTAATTGCATTATTATTCTTAGTAAGGTTGTGGTTTGAAGGCAAGAGGGGAGGGGAAGGACATATGAAATATTTGAGAATAATTTTTATGGTTTTGAATAAAATTTTTATAATTTTTTTTTTTTGATACGATTGCAATAGGAACAAAGATTTTTTTATTGCAAATATATATTTAAAAAAGTGCATATTTTTGTTTTTCAAACAGTATTTTTTCAGAAAATTTTCACCCTCGCCTCGTTCGGGCAGTATTTTGGTAATTTTCTTTTAAAATTTGATAATTTTTGACTAATGTTTAACTCAAAAATCACCGATTCCTCAATAAATTCTCAATTTGTCGGAAGCATAATTGAAGATTTTCGACTGAAAGATAAATGAAACATGATTAATTTGAAATTTGACCCCCTCCTCCTATTTTTCTCAAATTCTCAGCCCCTCCCTTAATACATTTCTAGGCGCACCTATGACTGTATTTTGCTTAATATGAAAAATGGGACCATTTCGGCACCTAGCCAAAGTTACCTTCTGTTGTTTTTGAAATTTTTCTAATAGAAACATTTTTTCAATCATCAATTTTTTCATAATTTTTTTTCATTTTTATTCTTTTAATTTTTTTCAATTTCTCCTTTTTTAATTTTTTTTTAATATTATTGAATTGAACTTTTTTTCGAAAAACATTCGGTTAAAATTTTTTTTAAAAAAATACAGTTGGAAAAAATTGGGTACTTATACTTAAATACTCGACTAAATTTTTTTTCAATTTCATTTTTTAAAAACTTCTTCCCAACTAAAAAAATCATTTTTAATAATTTAAAAACCATTTTTCTTCAATTTTTTCCTACCATACAATTTTTTAATTAGAAAATTTTTACGATTTTTTTCAACGTTGAATTTTTCAAAAAAGTTATCGAAAAAAATTAAAAATATCAAAGTTGGAAGAAAGCAGAAAAAATTCAAGGTAAGAAAACTACTGATAGAAAATTAAAAAATTTGATACACCTTCGAAAAAATGTAGAGCTGAAAAGTTTGAACTTGATTTGTCCCTGGATCGTTGTAATTCTTTATAAAATCGATGAAATTCGGAAGAAGCATTTATGCCCAAGATTCATTTCACAATTGATCTTGAAGAAATTACAAGAACAAATTTTTTGCAATCAATTGGAACTTCAATATCCGAAAATTGATGAACCTATGTGATAATTTTTTGGAGCATTATCATTATTATATTTTGTAAGAGTTGCACGGGATATACTCGTACCTTGCGAGGGAATTTTTTTTGATCAGTTCTGAATAAAATAAAAAAATTTGTTTCAATTGTTGAAGTAAAATTTTGAGCCAAAACAAAAATTAATCGAAAGTACGTTATAAAAGAGCCCTACATCCAAAATTTCAAATGCTGAAGTTCATTTTTTAAATTTTGGCGAATTTTTGAAATTCCAAAATTCCCTCATTGCCCCTGCGACGTACAAAAATTTGATCTTATTAACAAAAAGAGCTGAAATTTGATATATACCCTATTTTCGACATCCTGAATCGAGTAAAAGTATTTTCAAGACGATTCGGAGCTTCTAAAACATTTGGGAATTTTTCATTGCCGGAGAAATGCCTATAAAAATGGGTTATTTAAACTTCAGCACTTGTAATCGGGGAATACCAATATTGATGACCTATTTATTTGATGGATTGACGAAGAAATTTCGCAACCTCGAGTTCATATTCATATTTTCCTGTCAAAAAAATCCGAATTTGAACTCAAGGTTGCAGATTTTGGAAAATTCAGATTTAAATCTACTAAAGAGGTCACCAATATTGGTGATCAAAGATACTGAAGCGTTGAAAATGATATGGACCATTTTTATGGGCTTTGCTCAAGCGAGGGAAAAATTCAAAATTTTCTGAAAACTCCGAAACGTCTTGGAACCACTTCCAATTGATTTGGGAGGTCGAAGATAAGGTACCTGGCTAGGTATCTAATCTATGCAGCAAATTTCAGCTTATTTCGTTGAATGAATCAAATGTTTATATTTTGCTGGGAGATTACGTAATTTTGAAAATTCAAAAATTAAATGAACTTCAGTCCATAAAATTTTGGATTTGGGGGTTTTCATAATCTATTTTTGATTTATTTTTGTCCTGGCTCAGAAGTTTTCTTTGAGTTGGAATAAAAAAAATTTTGGTTTGAAGGTAAGTACCTGGAAGAGTCGATGTAAAAAATTGTAGAGCCTAATACTTAAAATATTGTTATTTTTTTTAAAAATTTTTGCTCGAAAAATCACGTAGAGTATGTATCGTATTTCAGAAACTTTATTTTATCAATTTGCTAAGTTTTGCAGTTATTGGCCCACTATTGCGGGGGGGGGGGATTGATAATTTATTAGATATGTTGATGTAGTAGGTTGATAGCAGCTGACTGATAGGCTGACCCTTGGTATTTTAATTAAGATAAGTAGTAGCGATATTTTTTACATCAATTCAATATAAATTCTTTCAGTCGTCTTTAAAATCTGTATAAGTGTTTACCTTGATATCTATATTCATAAGTGCAAAATAATATGATATCTAACGTACTTTTGTATATAATATTATGTTTGTGTGTGTTTTTGAAATCTGAATTTGGAAATGGACAAAGTACCCCAAAATTTTGTTTTTCAAAGTATCTCCAAGAACTCAAGGACGGAACTCTAAGTTCCACTCTATCACCTCTACAGTTAATTGAATATGCGCAAGACATCGAGAACGAGAAAAACCTCGCAGTGAGCGAGAAGAATGCCATTGAGAACGAGAAGAATGTCATTGAGAAGGTCAATGATTTAAACGACTGTTCCAGAAGAATACGAAACGGTATCAAAATTATTCAATTCGTGTACGCGGATCGATCTTTTATTGCTCAATTTCGTGATCTCTCAATTATATTTCTTCTGAAGTTAGATTCAAAAAAACATAATCGTAAGTTTTCTAAACAATACCTCGAAAGCTTGAGTTCAGGAGCATTGCGTGGAGAAATAACAGATGTTTACACTGAATTCCACCAAAAAAATAGAAACCCGAAGTTCCCGAGGCAGATTCTCACTCAATATCAACAGATCGAAATCATTATTGAATGGTTACTGTTCAGTGATGAATACAAAACAGCGAAAGACGAAACGGGGCGCCTAAAAAGTTTTGCAGAAAAACTGAGGGTAAATTTCTCGGACTTGAAACGTTCAGATGTTCCAGCTTTGGTCAAGACAATACAGAACGATGTTTATTCCAAAGCATGTACCATCATTAAGGCATGCGATATTGATAAAAATCATGTTGAACAGGCCAATAAATTTGTCGAAGCAGCACTCAGTTTTTATGCTAAAAACGAACGAGCTGAAAAATGTAAAAGTACATCTCGCCAAATTTTTTCTGATCCACATGCAATAACTGACAGAGAGAAAAAAGTACTGATTAAAAATAAATGGTTCGAAGAATTTTAATATTAGGATATGAAAAAATAGTTCAACAAAATCGTCAATCAAATTTAATAGTTAAGTACCTATCTTTTAATCTTATCAACTTTTATCTTGATTTATCGTTTTCCCAGAAAACTTGTTGTCGAATAAATATATATTTTTTGTAGATCGCGTAGTAAATTTATTGGGTTTATTTGAACTAAGAATTGCCTTCATCCGCCAAAAATTTTTCCAAAAATGAATTCATTTAAGTCTGGCTATGCATTTATGTTAGGTGGAAAATTTGAAAACGATAGGATTAGAAATGGCGATGTAGTGTCTGATAAAATCATTTAAATTCGGAAGAAGCATTTACGCCCAAGGTACGTAAAATGATTGATTTAGTAAGAGGATCAAAAAGAATGACAATGAATAATAGGCGTTTTTCCAAGATTTTTGTATGCAAAAAGTTTTTGAAAAATAGTCATTTCCATAGAAATAGCAAAAAAATAAAATCATTAAAAAGTTTTGTAAAAGAACATTTTTAAAAACTGTAATTTCTATTTAAAAATCCAAAAAAACAGTACAAGTCTTAATCAAACCTCCGAGAAAAAAATCTTACAATCGTACTACAAAAAAGTACCCGTCAACGAATCCAGTATCAGCAAAAGAAAATCACCAGATACCTCGCTCAGGCTCGCATGTAAAACAAATCTATCTTTGGGTGTTTCGATACCGAAAGCATCCGTTTAAATTTCAGACTATTTAAATGAAGGCAAAGTAATGGCCCAGCTTTAGCATACACTTCAGCGCGTATTCGAGCATATGACAAAAAAGCCATTACACTTGCAAAAACACACACCGACCTCAATACAGTACACCGTAGGCATTTCACGGTAAACGAAACGTCACGTTTAGCATCTGACAGATGGGACACATTTTAAGACCGAATGAACCAACCCGTCAAAGGGTTTTTCTTTGACATTACCCTGGCACTGTGCTCTTCGGCACAACAAAAGTAGTATGCAAAAAAAAAAGAAGCAGGAAAAAAAGGAAATCGTAGTACTACCCATGTACTTTATATTCGTCCGTTTCGTATACACTTACTATACATATACGTAAGATTTATCGCCCAAAATATAGTTCCTGGGAACGCGTGAGTGGGATCAATTTTTCTTGAAAGTTTTCAGCCTTTTTTCTCTAACGTATTTAAAAAGCTGATTCGCCAAGAATCGCTGACCGGAAAAAAAGCAACTCTATAAAACAAATTTAACTAACCCTTAAAAGCATTCAAATCGAAGTAACCTTTTTCCCAACTTTTTATTAACTCTAAAAAGAAGAAGAGCCAGGGAAAAAACACATCTACAATCAACCGGAATCTACGCTCCAACACATTTTTACTCTCGCAGGCAAATTATTAAAGCGAAAATACATACATTTTTTTACCAACTTGGTGAGATACATTTTCTTACCGAAGAAGTACAAAACTTCATTTTTTTTCTCGTCTCGAGATGAACTTTTCTTATTGTTGCGATTTGTTTACCTAAGCGATGGAATGCATGTATCAAGGATATAAAAAATTTTAATTTTTACGCGTAATTAACTAGAAAATATTTTTCAGTTGATTGCAGTTCAGTTTAAAATAAGGAAAAAGCAGAAAGAAATTTTTGATAGAAAAATAGCCCTGGATTTTGAATAAAATGCCACAATTGGGTAAAAGAGCACCCAGAAATTGTGTAAGGTAGAAGCTAAATTGAAGGAAAATGGGTAGGAGGAAGTCCAAAACCACTGAAAAATTCAGTAAGTAATCTCTTATTGAAGTGGTAAGCATACTGCGAATGCGAACATTTTCAATAGACGGATGATACCAATACAAATTTGAGTAAAGAAAAATTGAAAAATTTTGGAATTTTTGGAACATAAAATTGATGCACTAAGAGGTACTCTTTAAATCTAAATAAGGCAAATTGGGATGAAATTTTGCCTTTTTGAATTAGCAAAATAGATTTCACTCAAAATCAGCGAATTTTCACCAATCTTTCCGCCAAAAAAATATTGATTTCGACTGGCCAACTGAGAACTAACTCAGATATCAGTGATTTTTGAAATGAGAAATCGGTGAAAATCAATCATTTTCGAATTTATTCAGTTAGGTATGAATTTTTATAAAATTTGATTCTGATTTGGAGAATAATAAGCACGTTTAATTTCAGAGTGTCTAACAAAATTTATTGAGCAAAAATACAGACTTACACCGATCTTTTGAAATGACTTTTGGCATAACTTTTCGGAGCTCCCTCTCCCCCCCCCAAAAAAAAAAAATCTATACATCAAGGGCGAAAATTTTTGGTAAAGATTCTGAAAAAATGGAATTTTAGCTTTAATTGGTGGATTTTTTGCTAATTGTTCATGTTATTTCAAATCGGTAACTTTTCACTCATCTTTCAGTCAAAATTACCTACTGATTTCTCCAACAAATTGGAAATCAGAAATATTTAATTAAAAGATCGGCAAAAATCATTAATAATATATTCCTAAAATAAGACGAAAATTTTTCATTATTATATTCGAAAAATTCAAAAAATTCTCTTTTTCACATCTTTGTAGTAAAAAAATGCTGCTGCCTTAATTAAAAAAAAAAAACGCGGACCTGATATAAATACAATCCTCTGTAACCCTGTCTCACCGGGCCTGGCTGAACCCTGACTGAGCCCAAGCACAGTGAGGGCAAAAATTTTTGAAAAAAAAAAGTCATTCAGAATCTGAAATTTCATTATTAGGTACTAAAATTGTACTTTTTTCGTGGTTTGTATTGAATTCTAAAAAAACGAAATCTATTGACTCATTTTTCGATCTCTTTCCAAAAAAATCGAAACATCTGTGAAAATTCCATTCGAAATCATTACCGAGTCCTTTGATAAATAAGAAGGGAGAATTTTTTCTTGAAAAAATTGATTTTCTAGGTTGGAAAGGAATAAGTTTCATACCATCATTTTGAAAATGAAATTGTATGAATTTATTGACCCCGAGAAAAGCGAAGGCGAAAATTTATGTAAAAAAGGCATTCAACAGCAAAATATTTCTTCATTACATATTTGATCAATATTTTAGGACCAAAAAGGAAGCAAAATCTTCAAATCTCTTAGGAAAAATGGAATTTTTTAAAAGAATTTTTGAAAAAAATACGGACCTTCTGAGTAAATTGGTCAAAAATATTGACTTATACTGACAATGCTGTCCTCTTTGCAAAAATACTGACTTATACTCATCGTTAAACACTCTGAATTTGAAAAATCATACTTGAAAAGCAATAGGTACCGAAATTATTATTTTTTTGACATTTTTATGATGAAAAATCTTCTTGGATAACTTGGAGGGGGAGATGATAGAGCCCCCGAGCCCTCTTATTGAATACGTCTATAAATTAGAGTGTTTTTTTTTGACATTTCATGAATTTTCAAAAAAAATTCTTATGCATCTTCAACATTTTCCCGCTGATTTTTTAAATTGAAATTTTAGGTTTGAATAGTGTTTCAAATTCAATAACGAATTCCAAATTCTCAAAATTACATCTTCTATAAATTTTGTAATTTGTAATACTACATACCTAATAATAAATTATCTGAAAACTTAGGTGGTAAACAGTAAACGCCAACGTACAAGTTGAAAACAAAAATAATTAGATGGGCAGGAGCACGGCACAGTAATCATTAAATCTAAAAAATTTGAACTCCCTAGACGAACCCTCGATCAATGATATCTTTCAAAACGTCTAAAACTAATTGTTCATGGTGTGGTTTATGTATTTTTTTCCAAACCTCTCGTTCAACATAGTTTGGAAGTCGATACCATGGGGTATCTATGAATTCGGCAAACTCTGGAAGAAATTGTTTCCTATAAAAAAGTGCATAATTCGGAATTTCGTCATGTCGCATCATTTGGGGTAGAAAAAAAGAGACCAATGGAAGTGCATTCAGCACATTTTTTTTCATCTCCTCCAGCACTTGTTCTTTGCTGGGAACGTCGCTGTCAGGAAATGGTTCTCGTAACGATGAACAGTAAACATCGAACAAATCGTCCCAATACAAATTACGCGTTTTTTGATCCATATTCATGTACAAAATTAAGGCCAGATCAATCATAGGGCTACAATATCGACAACACGCAAGATCAACGAACTTCACATTTACAGGATGCTCAGCCAAATCATACTTGATCATTAAATTATTCCTGAGGAAATCTCCATGGCAGACAACAGCCATCGGTTCTCGAGCTGTCGTATACATTCGTCGCATGAACTCGTCAGCATCTCCGATTATTTGGCGAATTAATTCAGCCTTCTCGGAATATTGAGGATTTTCTGATAAAATGTCGAGGTGATTATCAGTGTTAATGTTCAAGAAACCTGGTCTTTGTCTCGTGTCGGTGTAATGCGTCTCGACCAGGTTACTCACAATGGAATAAAACTCTCGAGGCGATTTACTCTTGGCGTAGTAGGAATAGGCATGAAAATGGGCCAGATTTTTCACTATCAAACGTAATTCTTCGATATTCAAGAAGGTTCTGAGCTTTGTCAAACGATATCCGCTAACTGTTAAATTTTCCAAGATGATTAATCCGATATCGTTATCAATTTTGGATCCAGCGCCAATGGTCGAATTACCGTAGTAAAATTTTGGAAATATATTTAAAATATCTGGATTGAACGTGGCGAAAAACGGTATAATTCGACTGTAGGTGTAAATTTCATTTGAAAATACGATATCCGCGAATTCATATCTTCCTTCCGACCTTTCCATCAATTTAACCATAATCGAATCGCCACACCGACTTTTACCTTGATCATCTTCGTAAATTATTCGACCAAAAATTGCATCCGAATTGTAACCGTCTTTCCACTCATTATTTTCTGTTTGAAAATACACCGAACGAACTTTATCCGGTGTTGAGTCATCGCGCAAATATTCTCGTCGATGTTGTAAACTTTTCGCGAAACATTCGAAAATCGCGTATTCTACGTAAAATTGTAAATTTGCCATAAAACGAGTCTTTCATGTACTCATTAACTGAATGGGCACATTAATACGAACGTACCAGTAGCTACACAAAATAGATAACAGTTATCAAATGGATGCAAACAAAAGGCTTTTTTTTAAAAATGACTGTTATCGACGCAGAAAGATACGAAAGTAATGTAGGTAGGTATTGAAATACTCCACCAACACACATTTATCGTTAATTATTTTTGATAATGACGCAACTTGTTATCGCTAGCAACTCTGGTGAAAGTTCAAGTAGCAAGATTATTTAGAATAATGTGTGTTTTAATGTTATCATTAGGAAAAAATAGATACAGAAATCTCTACTTCCGCCAGTTTATTTTTATCTATTTCGTCTTTTTCAAAATTATTTTTATGATGGGAAATATGACATTCTAACTTCTATTTGACATTTTTATAATGAAAAATCTCCTCGACGAGCTTGAGGAAGGTACGCACGTAAAATTGGAGGTTTTGTTTGAAAATTTCATGACTTTTTTAAAAAAAAATCATTACCTACTTCGAGATTTGGGGTGAAATTCGAAATTTTACATGGTTCAAAAAGTAGAAATGGTATCTTTAATAGTAATAAAAAAAACAAAAAAAAAAAAAATGAAGATAGAATATGGAATATTTCAGTTTTCAGATATTTTTCGAGCTAACTAAAATAATGGGTAGGTATTAGGTAAGTAATTTGAATGATTTCTAAAACCTTGAAAAGATTATGTGAGTAGGTACATATACAAAAAATTAGCTACTCATGCATATTTATCACGAATTTTTGAAAATTTTCGATTTTGAGGAGTTCAGAAGGTCTAATTTAAAAATAGAATTGAAATTCAGCTTTTTTTCCCTTGATAATATTACAAACTGGTTTCTAGATAATTGTACATTTAGAATTTGAGACTTGAAAGATATCAGGAAAATGCTTTGAAAAATATGACGATTTTTTTTTTAATTATTTGTCGAAAATGAATAATATAGACATAATTTTGGACGAAATTGGAGGAATTAAAAACACTGCCAAACGGAATATTTCTATACAATTTTTTTTTGCTCGATTTTGTACAAAATTTATAAAATTACATTCTCAGTAAATAAAAACGCACCTTGGATTGCGGAGAGAATTTTAGAATGGTTTACGATTTCAACAATCATCTTAACAAAATAAAAATTCAATAGCAAGTATTTTTAAAGCAAATTTTTCAATAAAAATTCAGGAAGTTGAACTCGTAGGATTTTTTTTCGTGATTTCCTTCCTTCTTCTACCATCTCAATTTTGGGACCAATCAACTGCAAGGAAAATTTGAAAACTAGAAAAGAATTAAATTTCAAGAATTTGGGTGGCATTTTGAGTCGAGGATGATGAGGACTCCTACGCGAGGCTGATCATTAGTTATTGTGGGATATCCTTTACATTTGGTCAATCTAATTTTCGAATGACATATTTTTCTCTTACTGATGAATTTCAAATGAAAAAAATTACTTCAAATCATATCTGATTTAATTTGGAATTACTAACAGAAAATTCCGTCTGATTTGATGAAATTGCTCAAGTACCGTAAAAAAATATTCTAATAAAGTTATATATAATTGCATTTTTGGTTTTTTCCTGACGAAATTTAATTAAAAAGATGTTATTGGGTACATGAAACTGAATCAGTGTTTTCATTACCATTTCTCGTTCGAGTATATTAATTAATGAAATTGGATTTAATTTGATGTGATTTAATAAAATGAGATTTTAGGAAATTTTTATGATTCAATCATACCTACCAATATGAAATAAATTTCGGCATTGAATTTCTAACAAAAAAGAAAGTGAAAACTCGAATTGAAAATTACAACTTTTCAATTTTTTGGAAAGCTACATATAAAGGCGCTTACAAGAAAAATAAAATAAAAACTAAAATGGGAAGTCTGCTAAAAAGTAAAAAAAATATCAAAATCACACATAAACAATATTGATTAGAAAAAAATACCAAAAAATCTTCAAGCTTGAGAATCTTAACCATAAGCATTTATGGTGAAAGATGCCAGATTCTTCAACTTCAAAACAGTTCCAAAAAAAAGTATTAGATAAGCACTTTCTGTCTCTGATTTTCATAATACTTATAAATGACAGAGAGCGGTCATCGCCGATAAAATAATTCAACACAACAGCAGCAAAACTAAGATTACACGATCTATAAGTGAACCTGGCAACATGAGCTATAAATTACAGTTTTTAGAAAAAGCTATAAAAAAATTAATTTTTATGGAAATGCTGCCTAATTTTCATTTTTTTTTTTTTTTTTTTTTTTAATAGCTGGTTAAGAATTAATCACATCAATTCTTTCATCAACAGTAGTCTTCCAATTTTGATCAATCCTGAAGACCATTATTTTCCTAGTTCTGATTCCTCGATCATTATAAAAACCATGATTCTCAGCAACTTGAATAATTTCTGATACTGATAAAGTACTATTGAATCGTACAATCACAATACATGCGAAAGATTCTTTACTGTTCACCATCACAATATTTGGCCGGCGGATGCAAATCCTATCAGTATAATTAATTTTTAACATGAGACCATCGTCATTCAGCAGATTCCCTCTGGGTGCCGCACTTGCCAAAAGCATAGCGTGAAATTCATCTTCCAGAGACTGGTGTCCTTTTTTCAGCATCTCGCTCATGATCTGATCAAACAACAATTTCAACTTTCTCGTGCTGCTAGCGCCCGATTTCTCTGGATTCTTCAGCAGAAAATCCATTCCTTCCTTCAACGTATCGAAAAGCTTGAAATTTTGAAGATAATACCAATACATCATGTATATCAATGGCCTTCGAGCTAGAGAATTTGCAACAGTGAAGACATTCTCGGTTTTGGTATGGGTTAAATAGCCTCTTTCGAAAATATACGAAAACATGATTGGTACCGGATACGTGTACACGACTTTGTGGCATTTCCGGTAATACACAAATCGTTCTCGAGCCACAGCATCGTATTGTTTTTCCAAAGCTATAGTAGCTTTATTTTCGATAAGATCGACAATTTTTAGTCGAAATTCATCATGGTGCATGAAACTGTAAAGGTAAACATTTTCTGGAGCTTCGGTATCGTCGTGTTGGACAAATTCAGGGGTTACCAAAACGTATCGATTGTTTTGCAAATACTCAATTACCCAGCAAGGATTGTACAAAATTAAAGAAGCATTGCGTGTGGCATATCCTTGGTAAAAATTCTTGAACCTGGTGCGATTCTGTTTGCTGATTGTAAATCGATCGAATAAAAGTTGAGTTTGGTGTTGGGTAAATCCGTAGTATTCCGAGTAATGATGATTTTCCAAGAAATGATAATGTCTGAAGTTGGCATATTCGTAAAAATACGAAGGTAATCCGATCGAGCTATGTCCGGTGATCATGATGCTGTGCAAGAAATGAGAATCAAAATAGTAAAAATCTTTCAACATTCCAGGAACCATGAAACGAAACATTTCTCGTTCCCAGTATACTCGGAAGAGCATGGTATCAGTGATTGTGCCACTTAAACCATCAACTAATACAATAACTCGTCTTTTAAAATGAAAATATAGCAGTTCGGCCATTCTCAGGAGGCATTTTCTAATCTCACCTCTGGTCGGTGTCCCATAAATGAGTTTATCGACGTAATAGAGAAGGGATTGAGTACCTGCGCTGGACCATAATTTTCTCTTCAAGTTCAACTTTTTTATATGTTCTTGAACGTATAAATATTCGCTACAACAAATACTTATTTGTCTTCGTAGATTGGCGAATATTTCTTTGGGATTGCTAGCGTTGATGAGGACGTTACCTAGATCCAAGTAGAGAACTGGGTACTGAGCTAGGTGGGTTTTGATGATATCTTTATGTTTTCCTATTTGCAGATTCTTGAATACTTGGTAGGCTTTGGTGTGTTCCGGATCTACCACCATGTTACTCTCGTTCACCTCGAGTTGGGCGAAAAACTTGAGCATTTTTAAATTCGTGGTTTTGCCGAATTTTCGAGGACAGATTATCATGGTGTGATTGACAACGTTCTTTAGATCTTCGAAGTAAGTTTTCAGCAGTAAAGTTTTGTCGACAAAATATGGAGATTTTACGAGATCTTCGAAATTTGTCACTGGTTCATAATTTGAAAATGAGGTTTCAATCATTGAGTACAACATTGTCCAAGTAATCACTTTCAAAATTGACATTGCCTCAAAAAAAATTTTAAAAAATGAGAAATGTTTACGTTTGCATAAGCAAGATGGCTTGGACTTTTTTTGAAAAGATGAGAACGCGACTCAGTCCACGCAGAATTTAAACACAAACTAAATTAAAAATTATCATGACGATAAATAAAATCAATAAATCGTTGGTACATATCATTGCGTTATCTGTGGTATATTTTTTTCTCACTAAGCCGAGGTCACGTACTAACATGGAAGTCTCAATTCTCAATTGCACAAATGTTACAATTTTAAAGTTGATTTGAAAATCAGATATGGACCAGGCAAAGTTATTAAGAATGTAAGAGTACTCAAGTAAGTATAATTATTAATAGAGAGAATAAAAAATAAAAAAAATATATGTTCTGGATTTTGACAAAAATTGGAGTGGTGATTTACTTGAAATAGGAAATCTCCCAGAAAAAGTTGAAATCTCCAGTTTGCAGAGGAGCAGACCGAGAGGGGTCACAAAGAGGGATCATCCTTGAAAAAACATGGTTTACACTTCTGAAAGTTTTGAATAGGTGCTTAGTGAGATTTGTTGAGAACCTCTATCACTCCCTACAGTGACTGTAGGTACTTTTCTGAATCATTGAACTCAAAATTTAATACCACTTTTTCCCTCTACAATTGAGTTAAACAGTTGCAGATCGCTCAATTGACGTATTTTTGATTTTTACACATTCAAATTGCTCACTCAGATGAATCTAGAAAGATTTTCATAACATGTCAGCCAACCATTGCTCATTCGTTAACTTGAAAATGAAAAGTAAACCAACATTTTTTCAAGCATTTAAATAAAATAATTATTTTTTTTGAAAATTTACAACAGCAATTCTGTCAACTGGGTAAATCATAATACAGTTGGCAGCCACTACCATGGAATCGTTCTAAAATTGAAGTCTCCGTCTAAAAAACAACCGTAGTCCATACTTGGGAAATTTTTTTATTACAGTTTCTGAAATAAAATTATACGAGAAAACTGATGGTGTTATTTATTTCAAATTTTAAAAATACATTAACCCTTTTTCTGTGTTTCTAAATTAAAGATTTTCGAGCTTTTTGTTTAAAAAACAACCATAGTCCATCAGGTTGACGCTGATTGGTTGTGAATAACCAATCAGAATCAAGCTGGTGGACTGTAAACAAAAAGCTCGAAAACGACTTCTTGTGATTTAGAAACGTATGGAAAAATTTTCCATTTCCATTTTTGAGAACATAAGGAAAAATTAAACGGTCAAATCTGTTCTGTATTCCCTTAATCCACATTTTGAAATTAAGTAACATTCATCGAACCTAATTTCTAGTCGTAGAAACGTGTTGAGCATATTATTTCACTTTCCAGTAAAATCCCATTTATGGACTATAGTTGTTTTTTTTAGACGGATGAGGCTTCAATTATTCACCAAAAATTATTTTGACGAATCAAAAAAAATGGTTAGATTTTGAGGTGTCCAAATCAACGATTTGAATTCAATAAAAATCAAAAATTATTCAAATTTGCGATCTGCAACTTTACTTATTGTTAAAGACAAAAAGTTGTTGGGTACCAAGCATCCAATTTTCTAGGTGATCCAGTAGGGGACGGGACCTTGGTTAAAAATGGCAAACACTATGTTTTTCCGAATACGATTCCACTTAGAGATCCCCTAGCTCATCCATCCCCTATTACATTGGCGGGAGGGATAAAAATTTTTAGGTCTTGCACTCAAATTAAAAACAATAATTTTCTCATTTTTTCAATTTTCGACAAATTCAGGATAGATAAGTTTTTTTTATCCACCAAACACCCATAATTAGTCAGGTATAAGTGAAAGAATTTTTTATTCAGTACATGCCGAAAAAAATTACATTTTTCAAGGAATATTTTTCCATTTTACAGCAGTATTTCCCCAAATAATACCATACAGGACCGCTTGAGAACTGAACAAATCCAGCTGTACCATAACGCACGATTTTTGGCACATGAAAGTAAATTTTTCACTGCAATATTTCTTCAAGTCATCTATCGCAGAATAACTCTTGAGATTTCTCAACTCGAATTGGAACTGCCAACAAAATTCAAGCAGAAATTATTTTCATCTTCAAATGATCTTCGAAGCCAAACTGAAATCACAAATCACGTACAGATCATTTTGGTATTCCAGCAGCTCACATCAGTTGATACATTCTCCCATATAATTACTGATCATCAGGGAACCATTTCATCAATTTTTTCATCCAATTTTGTCTCATGTTTTTCATTGATCCTGATGACCAGTATTTTCCTAGTTTTGATTTTTCGATCATCATAGAAGCTCTGGTTCTTAGCTTGCTGAATAATTTCTAATGCTGATAAAGTGGTATTAAATCTAACGATTACAACACATACGAAATATTTTTCAAAATTTGCCACAACGATATTCGGTCTATTAGCATCGATTCTATTTTGATAATCAGTTTTCAACCAGAGACGATTCTCATTTAGCAAATTCCCTTTTGATACCACGCTTGACAAAAGCAATGCATGAAATTCATCTTCTAACGATTGGTGATCTTTTTTTATGATCATGCTGAGTACCTGATCGAACCAGAATTTTAGCTGCCTTAAGCTATTGGGAGAAGATTTCGAGTTCTTCAACACGTAATCCATTCCTTCTTTCATTGTATCGAAGAGCTTGAAATTTTTCGAATAATACAAGTACATCATTTGTAGCAATGGTCTTCGAGCTGGTATATTTGAAATGGTAAAGACATCATTATCTTTTGTATGAGTCAGGTAACCTCGCTCAAAAATATACGTAAACATGACAGGCACCGGAAACGTACCCATGACTTTTCTGCACATTCTATATAAGACGAAATGTTCTCGAGCCATAGGACTGTATTGTTTTTTCAATGGTATCACAGCTTTAGACTCGATAAGTTGGACGATTTTCAACCTGAATTGATTATTGTGCATGAAACCGTAAAGGTAGACATTTTCTGGAGCTTGGTCATCGTCGTACTGAACAAGTTCAGGGCTTTCTAAAACCAATTGTTTGGTTTGTAGATACTCAACGACCCAATATGGATTATAAAGCATTAAAGATGAATTATTTGTGGCATATCCTTGATAATAGTTCTTGAATTTGGTACGATTCTGTTCACTGATTTCGAATCGATCAAATAAAAGTTGAGTCTGGTGTTCGGTAAATCCATAATACTCCGAATAAGGATGATTTTCTAAGAAATGATAATGCCTGAATTTAGTAAATTCGTAAAAATAAGGCGGTAATCCGATCGAACTGTGGCCGGTGATCATGGCACTGTGTGCGAAGAAAGAATCAAATTTGTAGAAATCTTTCAACATACCAGGAACCATGAAACGAAACATTTCTCGTTCCAAGAATATCCGAAATAGAAACGTATCGGTAATTGTACCACTCAGATCGTCAATCAATATGATGACTTTTCTTTTGAAATGAGCGTGAAGCAGGTGAGTCATCCTGAGTAAACATTTTCGCATCTCTCCTCTGGTAGGTTTTCCATTGATGAGCTTGTTTACAAAATAGAGAAGTTTCTGACGACATTCGGGAGATTTGAATTTTTTGGACGAATTTGAATTCTTGATGTGTTCGTAAACGTGTAAGTATTCGCGACAGCAGAGGCTTATTTGTCTCCTCAAGTTGATGAATATTTCTTTTGGATTGGTTGCGTTGAAGAGGACGTTGCCTAAATCCAAATATAGCACTGGGTATTGAGCTAGGTGTTTTTTCACGATATCTTTGTGCTTTCCTATTTTCAGATTCTTGAATACCTGATAAGCTTTGGTATGTTCGGGATCAATTGGCATATTACTCTCGTCAACTTCGAGCTGGGTGAAAAATTTAAGCATTTTTAAATTCGTGGTTTTGCCGAATTTTCTGGGACAGGTGATCAAAGTGTGATTGACGGTTTCTACGAGGTCGAAGTAGGTCTTGATCAATAACGTTTTGTCAACAAAGAAAGGCGATTTTACAATATCTTCGTATGGAATATCCGGTCTGTAGTTTGAAGCTGAGATTTCATTCAAGAGATACAACAACAATATTAGACTGATTACTTTCAAAACTGGCATCTCCTCGGAGAAAAATGCTTCAAAAAATGACTCAAAAGTACCTACGATCACATTGGTACGAAGAAAATTACTTTTTAAATGATTTCCAAAACGGTGAGAGCGTAAATCAGTCTATGAAGAATTCAAATACGAACTAAACTAAACATAATCAAGATGAAAATTATTCAATGATCGTTTCAGTGGGTTATCAACGTATATTATTTTTTTATTGGTATGCCGAGGTCACATATTCCTAACTCTGTTGAGAAAGGAGGATTTATGCAATATCAGAAAAGAAACACGAAAAAATGCATCTTTCACTAAAAATTTTTTTTTTAATTTTAATGTTTACGTCAATTTTGACTTCTGGACGAATGTAAAAAAATATAGATAAAATGTTTGGTTTGAAAATTACTTGAACTAAAAAATAAAATAAAATTTATTCAAAAAAATAATAACGTGTCCCAATTCACAAAAAAGGCGAAATTTATTATTTTTTTGAATAGGTACAATTTTTTTTGGTAAAATTTATTCATTTTTTGACAAATTGTATCACTTTTTCAATAAAAAATGTTACTTTGAATTGGAACACGTTATTATTATTTTTGAATAAATTTTATTATGTTTTGAATAAAATTTTATTATTTTGATAAAATTTATCATTTTTTGGGTAAAATATATTCATTTTTGTAATTTCCTTTTTTTCGTGTGTATACTTTTAAATTTATGGAGATGAGTAACTAAGCAGTTTTGAAATTGAAAAAAAAAAATTAAAAAGTTGAACCATCTACCTACTATGTAAATTAGGTATGTATCTAAGTGTTTAATAATACCTAAGTTGAATTCTATCAAAAAGTCGTAGAAATGACAGATTTATTTATTTATTTTTTTTAAATTCAAGAATCGAAATTAATAAGGAATTTTAAAACTTGAGGACAGCTTTAAATATACTCGTACTTAATATACATCTAACACTTGAATGAATTTGATCATCAGAAAGTATGTAGTTACCATTTTTTTTTTATATTAAAAAAATTTAAAAATGAATTTTTTGATATTGAAAATGGAGGATAGGTAAAAAGAAACTTGCCTTCTTATCTATAGCAGATCCATTTTTATCATTGCACTAAGACATATGTTCAAACTTAACTTTTGTCTCTCACATTTTCCTCTTTGATATCGGGATCGAGATGTTGATTGAAAATTGTTAAGAAAGAGAAGAAAAAAATGTACAACTTCGACTTTTAGTACAAACCAAAGCTTGCTAAATTGACTAATAACGACAGCTAAGTAGATTTAATATGAATCTCAAACAAATCCAATGCTAATAATGAAATGAATTTCTCACTCACTTCTTGAGCCCTTGAGCCAAGAAATAACTCAATTATCTACCCCACCCGATGAAAAACCACCATACAGTAATAATTCCCCCTTCGAATCAAATCCGTCCAACGTTCCAACGGAAGTACCTGAACTATAAAATCTCCAAAAACGCACTAATTTTTTACGCCCAACAGTGCCAGCTCTTTGATCCAAAGTTATAGGAAATATAAAATCTCCGGTTCTTGATTTTAATACACCGTTAAAATTTTCCAAATGTAGTATAGTTAATCGTATAAAAAGCTTTTAAACTTCGCCATTAACTGTTAAATAAGCGTTTCGGTGGGGTATTTTGGTCGTATATACGTAAGACTTCATTTGGGAGTTTATTTTTCTCGCGAGTATCATGAATTAAGTTTTTGTTTGCCAGTCTGAGCAATATCTGCGGTAAGTTTTAGGGCTATTCTTCGCTCTGGAAAAGTTTAATTCTAAATGTGAAGAAGGAGAAAAAAGATTCTATCTTGATTTCCATTTTATACTCGAGGGCAGTTTTACCAATAAACCAATTACTTCTAACGTTGGTGGAAAGGTTATCATTTCTTTTAATACTTCAAAACGGGCAGGTCAGGGTTGTTAAATTTTTATGTAATGGTTGCCGACTGCGATATACTGTTGAGTGCTCCGGTATAAAAGATAATATCATTTAGATAATGAGAGAAGATTTTCACAGATGTAAATTGACGATGGTTAGCAGGGTGAGCTACAAGCACTTTGAAAGTTCGCCGGATTGCTGTATAATGGCATGTTATGTGCTTTAATGTTATCGAGGGGGTAATAATGGTGATATATTTTATCGATGGAAAGATGAAAATTGTAATAGGTAGAGATATTTTACAACCAACGGACGTTTTTATCATGGAAGAGTTCGGATGACGCTAACACCGATAGCTCTTCCTTGATTGGAATGATTTACATAAATAATTGAGTAACTGAGTAAATGGCTCGATCAACGATTAAATAAAAAGTAACTAAGTATCTGATTATTCATGGAACGTCGTTACGACTTACCAAACAATCCGAACATTGAGATATGATGACCATTTTGATGTCCACAAATTCATAAGTATCGATAAGTGCTCCATTTGATTTGGATTTGTCCATCACGCCAGTACACGAATTCACGAGAAAATCAATCCGAAAACAGTTACTTCATCAATATCTTAATTGTATTACGCGAAAATAAATCGAAAGAACGATAATTTATCACAAAAGACATCTTAAACAAACCAAAAAAACATCCAATTTATTCATCTAAAGATGATGATGATGAAATAGCACGTTTTTTCACAACAATCACAACACACGCACACACACACACACACACACAATAATAATAAACAATTCTACCAACTCAACGCGGGGAGGGAGGATGAATTTGGTACTTAAATCTTATCAATCACGTAATCAGGGCGATCAGGATCAGGGATGAAAAAAATTTCTATCCAATTTTTCGAGTCGAGCGACAATTTCGCAACATTTTTCAATTTGATTGATTTTGATTGAAAACAGATTGGCAAGACGGCGACACATGTCAATTTCGAAATCCCATAGAATGGTTTTTCATCTGTACAGAAAATAAATCTTCATGAAGTTTGATCATCGAAAACCACAAGCCCTGCAGGTATTCTCCTTTCGATCTAAATATCAACTGTCATCGAAAAAATGGTCATTTTATGACATGCAATCTTCATAGATAAAGGCGAAAGTTCGAAATTCATCAACATTTAGAATATTATTTTAATATTTACAAAAAAATTCATTTACAACAGTAATATACATACGAGTAAACCTCAGCAATGAAAATTAATTATAAAATGGATTATAAGTGACCCAATGGGCTTTGGACTGCGACTTAGCATCTTCGTGTGAGGTAAATAAAGATTTGAAGACATCGGTTGCTTTGGAATCTTTGGAAATACTATACGACGTTTTGGTCTTTTTATAAGCAGGGTCGCACATCTCATCCAGCGATCTTTTACCTGAAATATCAATAATTTAATAATAGAATCATCGTAGAATAAAGAATAAAGCATACAGAATTACAAACACGATACAGACTTGATTTACTTGATGCTGCTTTCGGTGTAAACGAAGAATTTCCTTTCTCTCTTTTGATTTCGATATCTTTCTTAGTTCGTAATTTGTCGTTATCTGTTTCTTTTTTCACTTTCACTGGTTCACTGAACGCAGAACTAGTACTGGCTACAGGTTCGTCATTTGGTTCTATTTTGACTTTAACTTTTTTATTAGATTTTTGACGTAATTTATTCCTAGTCATCATTAATTCTAAATCCTGATCAGCAGCGTTCATAATTACGATATCATCGTCTGTATAGGGATTCTGACATTTGAGACAAGTTTTCTCTTGGAATTGCTTGATGGCACGTTCGGATAAAACGCACCCACAGCTCCAGAAAAAACAGAATTTAAATTTTCCACTCATTTCTAATCCAGAAATGGGACAGATGTAAGGCGCAGCTTGACGATCGACGCGACTATCGCCTTTTTCATCTTCGGTTTTGAAAGCTGGGTTTTCTGTGAGAACCAAATCTTTCACATCCTGTGAGAAACATATCAGATAAGTAATTCTGTATATTAGAAATACGCATGTATGTTTAATTTACCTTCAAACGTTTAATATGCGAGATCGATTCGGGTTTATTTGTTTTATCGAGTAGTTTCTCGATTACAGTATCTTTATTGTACAGTCGTCCCAGGCCACAGGCTACAATGGGTTTTCGTAAAGGTTCGTGGCTAATGGCGCAATGCTGCCAGCGGAATGATAACTCGGCTACTTTATCTTTCTAAAATACAAAGAAACATTTTATAAAAATGAAATTATGATGAATGAAAATCAAGATTGAGAATATCCATACACTTACTTGTTCTGGCTTTTTCTTCAACCTGACGAGTTCATCTCGTTTGGGAATTGTTCCGCCATCGCAACCCATTCTCTATTGCGTTGTTTATCCTTGAACCCTGGTAAGTACGAAATAATTTTCAAATAGTAATAGTTAATTTTTTAGAAAAAATTTCTGATTTTTTCAAATTCCAAGATGATTGATAAACGAAAAGAAAATAAATATTAAATAAATGTTGCCGAACTGACGTGGAGGTTGCCAAATTGAACAAACTGTAATATTTTTTTAAAGCAACCGAAATGCGCCACTAGGCAGAACAACGTTCCATAAAATTGCGTTGAGAAATAAATGGAATTACATGAAAATTACTTGTAAAATACGGTAATTTCTGATAATTACTGACAATGTCTGTAGGTTGGCGGAGAGGGGAGGAGCCAACTGATTTTGATAATAACTGATAATAAATTATCAATATCAATAATTTATTTAATTATTTCTCTAACTTTTCGTATAAAAGTCTTAAACTCTAATTAATTTCATTAAAAATTGAATTATCATTTCTTTTCTAGTCCTAATAGTTCAAACAACGGAATAGAGCATACTCAACACCTTCGCATTTGTAAGATATTTATTTATTTCTATTTGTATCAAGATGTCGGAAAAGCTCAGAGCTTCCGGCGTATTATCTACGACCGAATATCCAGTGACTAAACTCTGTATTTTGTATTTCAACTGATCATAGAATTCGAGATGTCTCGTAGTCGCGATAGTGGCGATGAAGATCTAGACTGTAAAGTTCATATTGGCGTCTTGAGTAAGCGATTGGATTTGTACCTAGTCATGCACAATTGCACAGTCGAAATGTTTCTAATTACTGTATTTTTTAGGTCTTCATGCATCGAAACAAAACATCGAGGATGCATTCTCGTATGATAAACCAATCCGTAACGTTTAACCGGCTGAAAATCCACCGGGTTTCGCATTCGTTGAATTTGAAGACGTTAGAGACGCTCAAGATGCCATCAAAGAAGTTGACGGCAGGTAATAATATAATTCATTCTCGATAATTTAAGATTATTCTTTATTAAAATGGTTGATTCATTTTAGAAGACTTGTTTGGGTAGAACACCCCAGAAACGGGTGAGGTTTCGGAGGTGGATTTCGACGACCATTCCGAGCGAGGCTGATCTTACCACTCTAAAGATAGATGTTTTGAATGCGGCGTTGGAGGATATTTTGCTAGAGAGTGTCGCCTTCTAGTCCGGGGAAGTTAGTAATAAAAATAGTCATACCTAGACATAATTCCCATCAAAATTTTTTTTTCTGGAATATGTTTGGGATGTTGCCCTAAGTAAAACCTACAACTTCCCCCACTCCCCTCCCGCTTGCGTTTCCCCCAATTGTGGATCAAAGCCCCCAAAATCAGTTTTTTTGATTTATCTCTGTAAATATTAATTTTACGTCAAAATTAGTTCAGTACAATTTGAAAGTAGACTGAATTTGCTACAACTTTGATTCTATGAAATTTTTTGTAGCTATCATGGGAAAGGAGTGAGAGAGTCCTGAACAAGGGGTGTTTCCGAGGCAGCTGTAGAAATACTTATAATACATGATTGGGGAACCTACGTAATGCATTTCGTTGAATATGTACGATAATATTTCACTATCCCTGGTTAACCAGAAGCAATTTTCTGAAATCGTGGCGATTTTTTTTTCTACTTCGCGTGTTCGCACATAACGGTGACTATAGTAGAGAATCATATGAATAACAATAGAATACAGTCTGCATTCGGAGAGGGTTAATGAAGGGTAGAATTGTAAATCTTTCCACCCTTGACTAGTTTCACTCAACCTGGCTTACCTACATCGACAGAGATATTTGAAATATAGTTTTAAAAAAACATGATTTTCTTTGACAAATCAGTGAAAATCCACTGAAAATCAGAAAATTTCGCTGATTTTTCCTGTTCTACAATTCAGACATTTTTTCAGTGACTTTAAACTGATTGAAAATAAATTTTCACGCTGCTGAAATATACCAAGGATCAATAGTAGACAGCCAAAAAAATATTTGCTCCGGGTGAATTGATTTATTTGGAAATGAATAATTTTTAAAAATCTTTGAAATTTGATGAGATATCGTGAAAATAATACGTAATTATTTCAAAGTCGAATCACACCAGGAAAAAAAATGAAAAGAAATCGAAACTTTTTTCAACAGAAGGAAATTTGTGTAAGTATTGTTTGATATTTGCAAATTGAGATTCAAGGGTACATTTGACAAAAAATTGATGAATTTTTTCAAAAAAAGAAAATCCAAAAAATTTTTTTTTGATATTCCAAATTATGTACTTATAATTGGGGGGAAAAATCATTTTTAACCGAAGTTAACTCTTCATTAATTAGAAAAAAGTGAAAATTTTCAACGAAAAAAATGTTTCATATTTTCGATAAATTTTTCTATAAATTTAAATGGGCCTCAGTGCAATCTTGAAATCTGAATTCTAAAAATTATTAAATACTTATACAAATTTCCTTCTGTGAATGTCTCGATTTTCCCACAAAGCACTTTTCTATCGGAAAATTTTGCTTCCAGCAAGATCAAGTTTTGTTATTTCTGGCGGGAAAGGTTCCACTTAGTTTTGAAACAATTTTCGATTTCTTTTTCTAGTGGTTCGATCTTTGAATAAATACGTCGTATCATTTTCACACTGTTTAATTAAATTTTCAGTCCTTCACATTTTGGCGCAATTTTCACTTCAGTTGGAGCTTCTATAGATTTGGAAACGAATATAGTCAAATTTCAAAGATTTTTAAAAATTATTCATTTCCAAATAAATCAATTCGCCCGAAGCAAATATTTTTTTGGCTTTCTACTATTGGTCTTTAGTGTATTTGGTCATAGTGAAAATTTTTCAATTTTATCCGTCAGTTTTTCGCAGGGTACCAAAGGGATATACATAGTAACTATGTCTCATTAAAATTGGAAAAAAAAATGAAAAATTACTTTTTGGGGGAGGGGGAGGGGTATAACATTAGGGGGGTGAGACATAGGAGAGTATTAAAATAAAAATTTCAAATATCATCGTGCGTGTTTAACGAAATGCAAAAAGCAGGTACCGATCATGTAAGTATTTAAATACCTATTTCCAATATTGCTTCAGAAACTACCCTTTTTCAAGACTCTCCCACTCCTCACCCATGATAGCTACAAAAATTTTTATAGAATCAAAGTTATAGCAAATTCAGTCTGCTTTAAAATTGTACTGAACTAATTTTGACATAAAAGTAATATTTACAGAGATAAATAAAAAAAACTGATTTTGGGGGGCTTTGATCCACAATTGGGGGAAACGCAAGCGGGAGGGGAGTGGGGGAAGTTGTAGGTTTTACTTAGGGCAACGTCCCAAACATATTCCAAAAAAAAAATTTTTGATGGGAATTTTGTCTAGGTCATTTCCTAATTGCACTGGACTATTCATAGACGCGGGCGTGGGGATCGTCAAAGTTTTGGTTGAGTTGGTTGGTGAGTTGACTATCAACAAGTTTTACAAAATTACGTACACTTGATTAGGTATGTAATTTAAAAACTTCAAATTACATTGGTCGTTGGATCGTCGATGCCAGTTTTTTCACTCAAGACTGCTGAACACGCAATGATTAATTCGTACATCCCAGAAAAAGTTCGCTGAGAAACCTATGCTACCTTTTTTAAATTTTACTCTTTTGTTTCTGAACTTCACGATTTGAGGATTCGAATACTCAACTTACACATTTTTATTAAACGTGTTGTATATTATGAAAAATTACACGAACGAACTTTTGGCCTGTACAATTTTTAATGTTCCGTATCGTTTAAAACAATTTCTTCTTTTTGTTTTGCCTTATCATTTTGTGTTTATGTTTAATTATGATTTAATTGGAAGATGAACATTTCATTACTGCAATCATGTTTTTATTCCGCCAGTAAGACTAGCTGTAGTAATGGAATTACATGGATTGAAGAAAGATCTGCCAAAATTGCCTGAAAAATTATTAATTCGTGAATTCATTTTCAAGTATTCCCAAGCAGTGAGAAGTTGTAGTACGAAAATTTCGACATGCTTACTTCTACATTTGGAAGAGTGTCGACTTGTAAAAGATTTTCTTTTCGAAAACTCAATATGGCTACAGCAAGCAAAGGGATCACTTCCAAAGAATCGTATCCTAAAATGATATCCCAAAGATAGAGAAGCTGCTCGGGTGGTAAATGACCACTGAAGCATCGCATTAGCCATTTGAATACAACTTTGATGCTGCAAATATAATCTAAAAATTGGAAAGTGCTTCAAGCTGAAATTTTTCATAAAGAATAAACTTTACTTACGGTTGAATATTGATTGAGGCAAAATGGGCACAAAGATTTGGCTCGTGAAACTCGAGTAAATGTTGAAACAAGCAACATAATGAAAGCATACTCTGAGGATGTGAATTGACCTCGTGTAATCTGAACCAGTACCTCATGTAGAATGATCTCACCGAAAAGTAAAGTTGTACAGAATCGTTGTAAATATAGCATAAAGGAGCAGCTGAGTGAAATGACAATTACATAATTATAATTTAAATCCTGAGCTGGAATTTTAGTCGTGTAATCTAGTAGGGTTACTTACCATACATCGAAAATCCATGAAAAGGTATAACACCATTTGGAGGATAAATTACAGCATTACTGATTGTATTTGATTTACCTTTGAGAATACCAATTATTGGATTGGAACCGTTGCATCGAAATAGATTTGATACAAAAGTGTCTCTCGAAAAACATAACATTACCTGAAAAAATTTTGTTATTTCAAAATTTACGAAAATAATCATTTGTATTGAGTATTTATCTACCTGGTAGAGCAGGTCTTCAAATACGAAATATTGATCATCATTGCAAACAGTAAGTTGAATATCCTACGAAAAAAAAATTAAGCAAATCAAAAAATCAGATGACTGATATTTTCAGGTTCCTAGTTTTTTTTAAATCTTCGGTCTTTTGATTTTGCCTGTTTTTTTTTTGTTTTTTTTTTTCTAAAAGGCCTTGGTCATCTCACATCACACATTGGAAAATCTTCAACATTTTAATCCCACCAACTGTTAATTTTATTATTTTTCTAAAAGCTTATATCGATATCATTCAAATCAATGAACGAGTTATCGAAAGTCGTAACCTAAGAAACAATTAAAAAAATACCTATAAAATTATATAGCCTATGAGAGACACTTAGGTACATATTAAGTAAGTAGCTAGTTAGGTAAGTAACCATTTCATTTAGAATTCTTAATTTTTTTCAGTCGAATTTGTCTAGGATTATGGAGGAAATTCAAAAGTATAAAAAAAAACTGATAAACATTATACCAACCTACACCAAACTTTTTTTCAATTTTTCCAAAACTTGGAATATGGTGGTTTCAGAGCTCTGGACTCCAGGTTTTCAGAATAGAAATTTTTGGTCATAAAAAATAATTTAAAAAAAACACCACAATATCTACATCTGATCTCGTTTATCATTCTCGTAAAAAACCTCATGCTTGAAAAAAATCGAAACCTTCACCGCAGACCAAAACTAAGCAAAATCGAAAGACTCGAGTTCAAAAGTCATTTGAGTAAATCTGAAAGAATCAAATAACAACCTTGAAGATGAGTTTATCAACCATCATTTCATACTGACCCACGAGCTGTTTTAAATTTTTGAAATATTCTTTGTGCTAGAAAGGCAAATAGAGTAAAATTTTATATCTTATTTTAGAGGTGGACATTTTGCAATGTATCATCATTATTCTCCCATACTCACCCAAGGCAATATCTCTGATCCCAATACCTTGGCCCATAATTTCCCTCGAAGACTATGAGGTGCCAAACGTTTCAAGTATTCTTGGACTGTTGTGGAATTATTGCATCCCAAAACTAAAACGTAGCTAGAATTAGTTTATGAAAAATTATGAATTTAAATCCGCAGCTTCAAAGAGTGTGTAATATTTTCCAGTTTGATAGATATTCAACTCAAGAGAGAAGATGAAAATTCTTGGTAGGCAGGGAGGTCTGAGATGAACTTGCCTACTAGGGTGGGCCAAAATAATAATTTTTTCGATTTTCAAAAACATACCCCGCAAAAGTTGTTAGGTGATGTGACTTGAAGAATAAAATTAAAAAATTCAAAATCGATTCATATCAATTTTTTCAAAAAATCCTGCTTTTTGGTTTGAATAGTCACCAGATAAGCTCTAAAACCAATTTGAATAAATTTCAAATTTTTTCAAAACTTTCTAAAAGTTTTGAAAATATTGGATTTTAGCCAATTTTTGAAAATTTCAATGCCAATGCACGATCGGAAGATATGAATTGATTTTGAAAAAAAAAATGTTATTCTTCAAGTCTCATCAGCCAACAACTTTTATGGGGGTATGTTTTTGAAAAACAAAAAATTGTTTTTCCGGCCCACAAAAATTGTTCTGAAGCTGTATCTTACATCCTCTTTAAGAGAACCCGTTCGAGAAAGCAAGAAGGTATTAAAAATTTCTCAGCGGGCGTGGCATTACAATTTAAAAAAATATTTTTGAGAATAATTAATCATCAATGATGGGGATGCATGAAATAATATTCAGCTCAATGCTAAGATCGCAATTCAAATCAATATATTTGATGTTTTAATACTGAATTACCTACATTTTTAATCGAAATTCATTGGTAGGTAGGTATACAAATAGTGTACTTAATTAATGACTCGAATTTTCCACTGCAAAATCATCTTCTATGCTTAATTGTTAGGTACCTATATAAATTAAGTCGAAGTATAAAAAATTGTTCACTGCTCTGCAAAAACTTCATCAAAATCTCCAGTTATAGGTACCAAAGCCAATTGGATTGGAAGAGGATGGCATTTCATTCATTCTATAGCTAGAACTGTTTAAAATTGCTTCCATTTCACCAGCATCTGGTTTTTTAAAGTTTGAAAATATATCCATGAGATTTTCAGGAGTGTGTTCAAGCAAGGATAAATTCATGTCAGCCGGTAATGTAGCAGCTTGATTGAATGAAATTTTTCCTGTTTTCGGTGGCATTTTCGCAATAGCGGTTTTAGATCCACTTATCTCGTTCAAATTAATTGGAACAGCAAAAACAAAGGAGAAAATCTACGCAATTAACGATTTAAAATATTAAAATGAATCCATTCTAAAACTGGAATTAAGTAAATATACGACTCTGCAATAGATTCAACTCACCTCGAAAAAAATTACGATCACGGAAAACGAACAAATGAAACGACTCATGATTGAGCAATTATTTTTACGATAAAGGTAAAGTAGTGGGTAGATGCTGGATAGGTTTAGCTGGTACACTATGCACAGAACATCAAATGTTCAAGAATAATTTTCAAACGTATCCGATGTTCTTTTTATATTTTTTTTCGTCTCATTGAAAATATAACATTTACGGATTAAATGCCATTAAAAGTAATTAATTCATCGCGGATTGTTTAAAAAAAGTAAATATCTAATGAATCAATGGGAAGAATAAACAAATAAATTTCCACATTTATGTACAATTTTAGTTTTTTTTTCGACATTGGATGTCGGTACAGCTATTACCAAAGGTAGGCATTATCGAATTTCGAATTACTAAAAAAAAAAAAAAAACCCTAATGAATTTTGAAACATCGTACAATTATTTCTTACTTTGAAAACCCACCGAAATGTTTTGGTAGCGACAAACGAATTCAAACAGGTACTTAAATTTATTGATTTTCGATGCTCAATTGTTTTCATTCTAATAGGTACGTAAAATTTATTTGATATTATGAATTTTATGCCGATTATTCGTCAACTGTTCGCGGTCCATTGAAATTCCTTGAACAAAAGTTTATAGGTAGGTATTTTTTTTTTAGGTACCTAAGTAAGAATTTTTTATGAAATTGTAGAGAAGTTAATCGTAATTTGTATTGTGTTGTCGCTAAACTTACATATTTTACCTACTTGACAAAATTTCAAAAATTTGATTGTTATATTTTATATTGATCAATATTTTCCCCGTTTTTTTTTTTTTCTCAAAAACGTGCGTAAGTAATGCATTTTGTTCAGTTTTTCTGATTGTTGGATGCATTCAGAAAACCTTATGGAAACTCATGCACTCTGTGGAATCATATACCTAAAGTCAGATTTTTCAAAAATGGGGTTTTTGTCCTAAATGAAAGGGGAGACTATGAGGAACATTTTAAGACTTGGATAAGCATCCTATAGGCCAATTTTTCGGTAAGATTGATAGCATTTAAAAAATTAGAAAATCACGACTTTCAAAAAAAAATTGGAAAAAAAACATTTAAAGCTGTGTAGAGGTCTGAACTCTGAACTGCCTGCTTTGAAATGCAAAAAAAATTGAAAAAATGCCCATTTCTCATATTTTTGACTCTAGCACAAAATTATGCTTTCCGATTTCAGGTACACCCCCTCCCTGCGCGGTGCACATATTTATAAATTGGAAGTGAATAAATTTAATGGATTCATTTTATATTTGCGTTAATTACAGATTTTCTCCGATTGTCTCGCTTCTCCAATCAAGCCTGAGCAGATAATCGAGTTGGAATCGATAATCTTCTCCTACGAAAAAAAATCGAACCAAAAATTTTCGCGACATGAGAAAAATTTACTCGACTGAGCACACACATGGATTTATCATCATTTGAATATCGTACTGAAAATACAATGTGGGTATTCCTTACAAAATAAACCAAATGTTGAATCAAAAAACCAGTGTTATGGACAATTTTTTTTTAAAGAAAAGTTGTTAAAAACCTGACTAGTAGGTACCAAAACATAAAATTATAAAAACCAGTGTATTTGTACAGAAGCTGAAACGAGCTCAGATGGAACATCATAAAAAACAAATGATACCACACGTACAAATCACCTACGTATAACTTCTTCCTAGCTGTTATTGGTAGGTATATCTATGTCAATTAAATATAGCTTATTCAGGGTGTAGATATTAGATAACCACTTACTTAATTTCAACATGAAAAGAGACAGTTTTTTAGATAGGTACCTATTAAATTCTTAAAATTGAGAAGAAATTTTTATCAAAATTTTCACCTTCATTTCTAATATTTTTAGTCGTGGGTTATAATTATTTTCAATTTTTTTACTTACTTTCTTGGAAAATTAAATAAAATAAACTATTTAAATAGGTAACTTTACATTTTGCTGTAAGTTTTTGTAATTTATCAAATTAATTTTTTTATGTTTTGAAATTTATTTTAAAAATTTATTGAATCCAAATCCAAATAAAAAAAATTATGCTGGGAAAAATTTCCAAAATTGATTTCATCTCAAAGAAATAAAAAATTTTATTGAATATTTCAACCGAATTAAGTTTCTAAATTCATCTACATACCTGCGTTACCCATGGAAATTCGTTCATTTTCTAGTGCATGAAATGATTGGGACGAAGTCGTACAAGCTCCTAGAAGAGGCTTATTTTCCATTATATCAGCGTACATTTGTTTCTATATATAAATTAAATATCAAATTTTTGTAAAATGAAATACCCACTTCATTATTTTTTTACATTACACAAACCAATTCGTCAAAAGATTTCACTTTAAAAGAAATTCGAGAAAAGTCCCACTCACAGCTGTACCTAAAAAAATACAAATATGTATTTCGGAAAAAACAGACCCTTCGAGTAATTTTGACAATTAATACTCTAATCTTGAGTAGGTATACTTACGCAGATGATTCTTGATTAGGATTCTGTACATTTAAAAGCACTTCTAAAAAATCTTTTGGAGCATAGACGGGCCGATATTGACTCAAATCTGATTAAATTGTTTGAAAAATAATAATCAATTTATTCTTTGAATAAAAATTACCACCAAAAAAAATCTAAATTACCAATATTGTAGGTACTAAGCATACTCCATTTTTCCATAATTTCATCGCGATCAGATGCTAATCGAAATACTGACAATGAAACATTTAATTCTGTGCACATTGAGTTCAAAGATTTATATATTCTTTTCTCCCATTGCATCTTGGGAAAAAATTAATTTGAAAAAAATAGGTACATTGGCATTTCCAATTTACTGGATAAGTAAAGCTACCAACCTGAGATTTTCGTAAATAATCCATCGGTTCTTTCTCGATCCAACAACTGGCCCCATTTTCGTGAAAATTTCGTTCTTTCTTCCAATGATAAATATCATTTCGTAATTCGTTCTCCAAACCTACTTCTTTGATCGCTGTAATCAACGTGGATGGAAAATTTTCCGACTTTACGTCTTCCAAAGTTGTAATTTTCTACAAAAAAGTGAGCGAGTAAAAGATACAGAATTGAGTTATACACAGAAATTCAATTTACCTGAAGATTTTTAAAAAATATTTCATAAAAAGGAGTCGATTCGATTTCATTGCAGTATCGTCTAGTTGATAAATCCAAATCGTCGACGGTACTCATGATTTTCTAAACATAATAAATTTTAATATTTTATAATCCTGAGAATTTTTTGAACTGATGGAAGAAAAACAGATATCGTAACTATGGTAACCGGATAGGCAACTTATTTAGAACTGATAATGCTCGTAAATAAGAATACCACGCAGTACTTCATGACTATAGTGTAAGTTACAAATTAAAAGGGCCGCGAGGTAAAATAATTTTTCAAGTTTTCGATTAATTGATATAAAACAATAATCATTAGGTACGTAGAAAAAAAATTCATTCATTTTTTCACTTTAAACTATGCTAACTCAGTTGATATACAAAACCATAACCACGAAAAGTAAACAAATGAAACGACTCATTATTGAGCACTCATTTTTGAGATAGAGGTAAAAAAAGTAGGTAATAAAAGTATAAGTAAGTATGTAGCTAGGGTGTCCCTTATTTATACTTACTGGAATTTTTTTTGAATTTTAATCGGACCCCAACCCCCCTAGTTTGGCTCTTCTCCATGAGAAAATAACACACAAAAATTTTCAGCCCGATTGATGCATGTTAACCCGTGCCTCAGAGCCCATTTCGAAAAATTGACGGAGCGCGCTCGAGCTCATATTTCTCCACTACCAGCACGCGGCAACGAAACGCCTACATTACCCCTACTGACTCGGCGGCTTAAAACTTACGCCGAAGGCGTACAAATAAAGATAGAGCGTTCGGATTTGCGGCATTCGATTCCTGATTAAATTCCGAATCGTACAAGATTTTTTTTCAAATTTTTAGCACCCTCCCCCCCCCGGGAAAAGCGCGAGGATATTAAAAAGTGTGATTGAAAATAACGAACCGACAAAATTGATGCAGAATATTTCAAACAGATTTTATCGAAGGAAAAAAATTCCAAGAGGTATTCAGAGGTTCTGAATCCATTTCTGAGGTCATTTGGATTTCGAACTACACTCATGACCCCAAGAGGGGCCCTTATGAGGAGGGGTGGGGAGGGGTCAAATTGAAAATTTTCCATAATTATCGAGTGTTGGATCAAAATTCATGTTTTTTTTTAACCCGGACAATTTGTTTTCGACATAGTGACCCGAAATGGGTCCATGGGAAGGTGGTGGGGAGGGTCAAACTCCAATTTTTTTCCAATATTATCGAATGTGGTATCAAAATCAAGGTTTTTTTATCCGTGGGATCCATTTCCGAGGTTATTTCATCGAAAAACCAAAAATGAGACCATGAGAGAGCAAATGGAAATAAATGATTGTGAAAATTTTTCAATTTGCAGCTCCTCACGGCCTTCTTTTAAGGTCTCTGATGAATGTTGAAGCTTATCGTACGATTAATTCTTAATACCTAGGTAAGTACTTGGAAATCCCACCGAAATGTTTTGGTGGCGACAAACGCATTCAAAAGTGTACTTTTATTTATTGATTTTCGATGTTCAATCCCTTTCATTCTACTTGATACGTAAAAATTATTTGATACGAGAATTTCATGTAGATGTCAGCTGTTCGCGATCCATTGAAGTCCTTAGAAAAAAATTTACCTTGTAATTAAAAAAACTCAACTCCACCCCTTATTTAATTTTTTGTGAAAAATTCCATTTTCAAAGTAGAAAAAATTCTAATTATTATCAAAATCCTAGAATGTTGTATTTTACTTTACTAGCCAGGTGTGTGGAATTAAAAACCATTAAATTGTCGAAAACAAAACGATAAACGTATTCTCTGGTGACGAATGTGCATACACATCTTTTGAAAATATGGCAATGCCATAAAATAAAAAAACATTTTGCGTCGATGACGATTTTTTTTAATGAGTAGGTAAGTGAACATTAAAAATCGACTCAACTTATGCTGGTGCAAAAAAGCATTAACTTTTCAAAAAAACATAAATCTTAGCGTAATTCCATTTATTTATTGTTATTGATGTTAACTCATCACCCGAACCACGTACCAACGATTTTAAATTACCCGGGCACAAAGTTTTTGTCAGAAAATTATTCAATATATAATTATGTCCTTGTAGGTATTTCTTTCTAACACGATTTTCTGCTTCTGCATTTAGTTTTTATTCTACAGTTGATTGATAATCAAGGACCGTAAAATATTTTCTGTTCAATGGCAGCTGTCCAAAGACTAACGTTTTCTTCATGTTTCATCTTTCATGATTAGAAAATTAGTATGTAAATCCATGCGTCAAGACTAGGAGGAACGTTTTTTTTTCTGAAAATTGTTTTAAATATTTCATTTTAATAGGTAGGTACTATAGGTAGGTAGTTATTAGTTAACATCTCTAAACGTTCCTTTATGAATTAAACAAAACTACGTTTTTTGAAAAGAAAAGATTTCAGATGCTTAAGGGTCTATTCACAAACTTCGTAAATAAGAAATAAGAAATAAGAATTAAGAATTAAGAAATGAAAAATTTTACTTTCAATTGACTTACAATTTACCTCCAATCAGATATCAGAATTAACTGCATCAAAACATAGCCAAATATTTTTCACGTCCTGGTATTTACAGTAAAATTCTTAATTCTTAATCGTTAATTCGATCCCGTCGTGCAATGAGTGTCAAATTTTTGCCACAATTTTGCCACAAATGTGTCAATTCAGTGTCAATGTTTTTTAACCAATCAGAGTAGAGAAGACTCCGCCTACTTTTCGTTCCGAGAGCAACACAGAATCAAAGTTGTCATTATACTGTCAAAATTTTGCCAAATTTCTGTCAACACTTTTTAACCAGTTTTTTACAGTGGCCTCCGGTGACAGCGATATGGCGTGAATTTGACATGTTATGGAGGGGGGGTTGCTTTAAATAATTTATATAAATGTCATTTAATTGATGCAAGGGCGAAGTGTTTAAAAAAAAATTGATATTTAATGCCTAAAAAAGTGTTATGTTTCAATCTTTTAAAAAGATCAATTTTTTAAAAAACTGTGCCATAATTTCGGTTGAGCATGAACAAAGTTAAAATTATTATGAACTATTTGAGGCAACAATGTGAAAAATACTCCTTTTTGCCTCTCACCAGACTTCGAATACCATAAAGAGGAGAAAATGGTAGACTTTTTTTTTTGCAGTCATCGCAGATAGGTTGATATAGTTATAATTACGATCATGCCCGAGCGAAGCTTTGAGAAATTTGAATTTTTCAATATCCAAAAAAGACATTTTTCACGTAATCCCTGAGGGGAATGATTTTTTACGACGTTTTTCGATCTATTTTAGAAACACCTCTCAGAATTTTTTTCAGATTTTTTCAAGAGGTGGAATTTGATCAATTATTAGAAAAATCGCGAAAAATAAATGAAAAGCAGTAATTTCAAGTAACAGAAATGAATAACTACGCCGAATTTTGGAATATTTGTCAAAAAAATCAAAAGAAATTCCGAGAGGTGTAAAATATATCGAAAAACTTTGAAAAAAATAATAAATTTTCACTCATCTTGGAATTGTTTTTCCTGAGGCGATTTTAAACTTTCGAAGTCAAATTCAAGATCACTAAAGTGGTTGAAAAAAGCTGAAAAATTCCAGAGTACCCCCCTTTAGTACTTCTACCTGTGTGCAACGTTTGAAAAAAATCTATTTAAATTTTGTCACTATAGAATTTTTAACCAGAAAACATCACACATTTTTGGGCACCCCTCCTTCCAGGGATGAGATAAAAATTCGGTCGTACATTTTTAAAATCATCTTCTACCAAGAAAAATCGAATGAATTGTAAACATTCAAGCATTAAAATTCTAAACTGACTAGATCATTGTCATAGTCTAGTAGCCATGTGGCATAGGATAGGTAGTTAGGTAGTTAGGTAGTTAGGATTTTAGGGTTGCAGGTTCGATTCCCCCCTCCTCCTGACATCAGGAATTTTAGTGGAAAAATTTGGTACATAACCATTGTAATTCTAGAGAGAATGACAATATTCATAATCAAATCATGATCTAGGACTCCCTACATGCTTTTTTTATTTAATGAATGCGGATAAATTTAGGTTTTAATAACACTGCAATTCGTTTAACATGCCGCTACACCAGCTACATATGTGTAACAGTGCCTAAAAAAGCAGTTAAACCACTTATCTTGAATATGTCAAAAGAGTGTCATTTCCATGTCATTTCACTGCCACAGAGTCAAAACGCTGTCATGCCCGCTACCAATAAACTGGTTTTGTGGCAAGATTTTGACACTACAGTGGCAATTCCTGCTCCGCGCTGATTGGTTGAATTTTGCCATTTTCGTGTCATTTTAGGTGTCATTTTTCTCAGTCAAAATCGTGCCATTTCCGTGTCAAATGGCACCCGCTTTGCACGACGGGATGTTATGTGAACGCAGCCTAAGTTTATTTAGAATTTTTGACGAATTTTTGATATTTATAGTTTATTAACATTCACGTTTTACAGTGCCTAGGTACCTAATTACACACCTGTTAGTTTGCGGTCAAATTACAAAATTTTAAATGATTCAAAAATTTTTCCTCCTTTTTTTTCGAGCGAGAAATTTTTGTTTGCAGTGATTTCCTATTTTAATCCAATAAAAATGCAAGACCATCGACAAAAATATGTAATTCTTTAAAAACAATTCGCCGGTTAATGTGTTCTTAACTTATACAGGAAATGTAACAAAAAATTTGAAAAAACTGGTTCGAATAAATCCCTTAATACCTCAAAATATATCCTAAAAAATTTTGATGAAAAGATTTTCCAATTTTAAACTTTGGGGAGTGGAGGCGCTCTAACCAAATTTTGGAATCTGCCGTGACACTTAATCGAAATTGATTTTTCGCGCTTTATGTAGGTTTCTTAAAAACTTGCCACATGAGTATATAACATAATTAATACAAGTACCTACCTATGCTTAATTTTGATGAAGAATTGAATCTTTCTAACAGAATATACTTCGTAAATGTATTGAATTTCCTTACTTTTTCTGAATAAAAAACTGCTTGGTGGTGTACTTATTATCGTTTTTCTCTTTTTAGCCCTCTGAATTAGCATCTGAGCGTTTGATCCCTTAGATTGATTCAAGTTGTTTTTCCCATGCGAAGAAGGTGATGGCAGTAATGGGTCAGCTAATTCCTCAATTTCATCACTGATATTGCGGGTCTGATAACAATTTATATGATGTGAATATTTCAGTATGCATTTTCTTAGTTGTTATACTTATCACTTTACTCATATGTTCTAATATCAGTAATGCAATTAGTGGAGTGGAAAGCTGTAAATTTCTGCCAAAAAATTGGCTATCAATGATAGAAGTGTGAAACTGGGTACAAATGATTTTGATACAAAACAAAAACTCTCGAGGTTGGGAAGCCAACTAGGATATTACTTTCCATTCCATAGGAGATGCCAAGAATATAAATTTTCGGGCGTGGCGTCGTGTCATTTTCTTCATTTTCAGGTTGAGCAAATTCTGTATTCTTATTGTCTATTTCAAATGCAGTACACATGCACCTTACTGTAGGTACAAGAATATACTACAGTTCACCTATTACTTTTCCTGAGTTATGATTTCAAGAATAATTTATACCAATCTCATTTTTGAAAAACTACTGAAATCACTTTGATTTTGTCTCTAAATACACCAGAGGTGGAGAAGTAAATTTTTTCAAGGTGTCGCAAAACTTTTATACCAGTTTCCTCCCCCGAACCAACACTCCTTCCCAAAAAAAGTATCGCAAAATTTGCAAAAAATGGTCGAAACACATTTAATCTACGAGTATAGGTAAAAATCCTCTCCAAAAAGGAGAAGGGATTTTGAAAAAAAAAATTGTGATTAAACCCAAGCTCCTGAATATTTTCAATGGAATCGAAATTTTTTCTTCAATGTGTTTTTCTCCCGGCGGAACCTTTTTTCGTCAGTTCAACATTTTTGCCAAAAATGGAATTTCAACCACCAAAGTTCAAATTTAGTCTATAAATTCATTTTTTTTCAATCCTAGAGTAGGTATTTTTTAAGTTTTTTCAATTCTATTTTTTTTCCAAAACTGTTTCCATTACTAAAAATTTTCCAACCATTATTTTGTTAAATTTTAGTTTCCTTCTTTGATTTTTTTCATTATTTTTAAAAAAATTTTGATGTGCTGTATTTTTGGCATGTTGCCTATTCTAGAAAATTCCACATTTCACAAATTGACCTTCGAAATCTAGCGCATGTCACACCTGTGACATGCGTGACACGACTTTCTCCGCCCATGAAATACACCAAATATAAGAGTTCAGATCAGGTTTTCGCGTCGATTTCTAAGTAAAACATGACAAATCACATCAAAAAACAAACAATCAAGTACCGTGGCATCGTTCAGGAGACCCAGTAAAATTTCAATGATCAGAGGACTCCGCAAAATTTCCAAAATTCCAACTTTTCTACTAATTCAAAAATTTTTTTTAAAAAATATGAAATTTTTTTGTTAAATGGCTTCACGAGACCATTGAATCAGAATTTGATTGATTTCCTCGTATTTAGAGGCGAAACAAGTTCAAAAATTATTCGTGCTCAGCAAGTCCTACGTTTATATGAAATCGACACTAAAAACGCAAAATGTATTCTACCTACCTGAAAATGGGAGATGGTAATTCCTTAAAAAATTTTTGCCTTGACACCTCTTATGAGAGATTTTTTTTATGAGCGTCAAGCGTATCAAGTTTCACACTTTCATCGTAAATAGTCACTTTTTTAGTTTTCCATTCCACTTACTCGGTATTTTTGGATGGGTAAACTCCAAAAAAAAAAAAAAAAGGTACGAGTAAATACAATTAATCTATTACCATTAGGTACCTACCTACTTTAGAAACAGTACAGAAAAAACGAGTTGATCACTTACCATGAGTGATGAACTATCCGCTTCATGAAATGAAGACACGTTAGAATTTTGTAAGAAAGTGATATCCTTTTCTGATTTCGACGAATAATCATATAAATTACGATTTGGCAAAATAATTGGCAGCGTTTCCTCGCTGGGTTGTACCAAAAGATTTGATTTTGTTGAAATCGATTGAACAAGATCGATCGGATGGCTCAAACTAGATACGAAAAACTGCAACGAGTACCATAAAATTGTAATAAAAAAAAATTGAAATATTGATTTGTTTTCATTAGTTTTTTTGCTCATGCATTTTAACCGTACATAGGTGCATATGATTTAAACCTACCTCGGATAATATTACAATAATAAATAATTGTAATCGAATAAGTTTCAATTAAACAATGCATGGTGAAGTGGTAATGAAAATTCAATAACAATTGATACAAGCAAAAAAAACACCAATAATTACGAGTGCATAAAAAACGTTAACATCTTTTCACAACAAAAACAAGTATGTTGAAAAAAGTTTTCACGCTAGGTAATATAAGTACTCATAGTATTAACTAATACGCCAATAAATATTTTCTTTGTGAAGCATTAATGGCGAAAAAGTATTAACTAATATGCCAATAAATATTTTCTTTGTGAAGCATTAATGACAAAAATTTGAAATAATCACACCTAGTGTGAAGTAATTAGAATTTTTTTGGGATATTTTATTTTTATTATTACTTTTCAACAGCATATTTATTATTATTGGCTGTCATCTAACAACCCGACAAAAAGTACAGTGTGAAGGTCTATGCCGACGAAAAATCGACGTCGGCATTTTCAGCGTGACAGAGAGAAATACAAAAAAAAATTTATTACAAAATAATGCACTTGTTTCTTTTGAGCCAAAAACCGTACATCATGGATACGTTCAAATACAAGTATATCTGTACTTACTTTTGGTGTTGGTGAATTAAGGAAAAATGAAAACATTTCCAGCTAATACCTAGATTTTATTGCGAAAAAATGTCGAGGATAGTCCATTGACTGGTCTCTAAAAAGTCCGAACCATGGACCTTGTGCTAAATTTTTTATGGAGGATTCATCCCCTCAAAATTGATTTTCCAGAATAACTTCTCAAATTTGATTTTACAGCAAAAGTAACTCAGTAATTTTCTATTTCAGACCCAATTTCATATTACTTTTATTTGAATTTTTTTGGGTGGCATCATGTGGTGAAAAGTGGAGTATCCCGAATAAATGCAGTTTTGTAAAATAGGCACCAACACAAAAAATAACACTTAAAATCGTCGCAAACAGGGAAGGAAAATTATTTATTTTTGTGGTATTCATTTTCCTGATGACTTTAGTACGTAGAAGGTATCATCTCGCCTTATTTATGACGCCATTTTTGAATTACCTATACCTGCATCTTCAGATATCACAATAAATTCTATAGGTACTTAAAATTAAAAAAAAAAAAACATTTCGCATTGATAATAATTTTTTTAATGAGTAAAAGAACATTATAGGTATAAATTGACTTGACTTATGCTCCCGAAAAAAAAAAAAACATTAAATTTTCAAAAACATAAATACCTATCACAGCAATACCATTTATCATTTCATTATTCGTGTAGGTAAACACTCATCACACCCGAACGTATGATTCTAAATTATCATGTTTTCGCCAGAAAAATATCTAATAAATAATTTCTTCGTAATACGTATCTTTGTTTCCACATAATTTCTCGCTTATATTTCTCGATCGATGGATAATGACAATGAAATATTTTTTATTCAATGCCAGCTCTGCAAGTTCACGCCCGTCTGATGTGCAAAGTAGCAGAAAAATCCGCAGATTTGGGAAGAAAGTCTCACATCTGAGGCGACAGAACATACCAGAATCGAGTGGAATCGAGCAGTAATAGTGGCAGAAAGTCTCATAAGTTTTCTGCTATTTTTTCATGCCGGAAAAGTGTAATGATTGGCATTTTTTTCTTGTTTCATCTTTCAAAATCGAAAAGTTCAGACATCAAGCCAAATTATTTCTGGGGTTTCTTGAAGCTGAAAATTTTTAAAAATTTATCGTTAGATTGCATCGAAATAACACAATTATTTGATACCGTAATATAAAATACGTGGGTCATCAGCTGATCGTATATTAATAGTTGTTTTCAACTAAAATTTAATCCTTCGTTCATGAATTCAATGAAACTACGTTTTTTAGAATGAGACATTTTCAGCTGCTACTGTTGATTTTTGAATCGATGATATGCAGGTTCTTCTAAAAACAAGATGCCAAGAACTCTATTCTTCTTCAATATCGAATCCAATAATCTACTGTTTGCCTTTTTTTCTAGAGAGAAATTATTTCTTGCCATAACTTTCGAAGCCAATTTTCAAATTTTATGTATTTATTTCAATACAATCAAATGCGAAAATAAAAGTTTGGGGAAATTGGAAATTACAGAATTCGAAGTGGAGGATTCGAGTAAATGTACGGTATCTACCTAACGATTCTTCAAGTAGGTAGAGGTACCTCAAAAACACCTCAATACGAAAAATGAAATGTTGATTGAAAAACTTTTGGTCTTTTTTTTTTGCACAGATTGAAGGATAGTCACTTCAAATGCCCAAAAAACTCTCAATAACTAAAAATTAAAATTTTTATGAATTTGCACGTAATTTTTTTCCTTACTTATACCTACTTGTATTTGACAAAAAAAATTGAAATGTTACTGGCTCTCTGTGAATTTTTGAGACGAGAGTGCTTTTTGATGCATTAAGAGTCATGATTTAGCCCTCAAATCAGCTTTTTCAGATTCTTTGTGAAAGTATGTGCAAAAATCACGGAAAAACGTAAAACGATTTTCTGCTATCAATGATAGTTTTTTGAAATCACGTCACATATGGCTAAATGAGGTGAAAAAGTGAATCTTCAAAGTTCAAACAGTATAAAAGATAAGTAGATACCTATTTAGTTTAGGTACTTACATTTTCTGAATAAAAAATTGGCTTGTGGTTTTCTTCTTTTCTTCTTTTTTCTCATCTTCTGCGCGGTTTCACTTTGAACTGGCACACCCGAGTTCAACTTATCGTCAGACGGCGATGCTCGTATTCCTGTCATTATTCCAATGTTTCCTCGGACATCTCGGGGCTGTTGGTAATATTTATATCACGCGAAAATAATTTCAAAATTCATTTACTTTGTTGTTATCACTTTTTACTACAGAAAAAAATGAGTTGAAACTTTACCACGAACGATGAACCATCAGATTCAAAAAATGAAGATATATTCGGATTTTGTAAGAGAAAGATATCCTTTTCTGATTTTGGCGAAGAATCATTGGTTACTGTTAATAAATTCGAATTATGATCTGGCGAGGAAACTGGCGGAGATTCCTCGATACTGGTTCGCTCGAAGTGATTGGATTTCGATGAGATTGATTGTACAAGAATTACAAGATCGGTAGGATGGCTTAAATTGAATGTGAAAAACTGTAACGAGTACCATAAAATGATAACGGAAATTTAAATATTAATACCTTCAATTAAATCACGTTCATCAGTTTTTTCTCGTGTGACAAGTGACTCAAACTGTACGTAGGTAACAGAGCTGTAAGCGAGGCAGCTCTATACCGCGCTCCACCGTCCACCGCCTCGTCGAAATGCGGTAGCGGGCCCTGACGAGATACTCGCGTTGAAAAAAAGCGGGTAGACGGGTATACTCGCCCACCGCTTTTGTTGGTCAACACGGGTATGACGAGTATTACCTTTTTACTCGGGTACTTTTTTTCACTTTACATTAAAATAACTCGAAATCTAGATCGAGGACATAGGTTTTTGAGGTAAGGAAAATGATCTACGTGAAATTCTCTATAAGATAGTGTAGGTTTGAAAGTTTGCCTGAAAACTGAACGAAAGCTATAAAAGCCCAAAGTTCCGAAGATGGCGAAGATGTAGTTTCATTGCCAACTTTTCGTAATTTTTTTCACTTTACATTAAAATAACTCGAAATCTAGATCGAGGACATAGGTTTTTGAGGTAAGGAAAATGATCTACGTGAAATTCTCTACAAGATAGTGTAGGTTTGAAAGTTTGCCTGAAAACTGAACGAAAGCTATAAAAGCCCAAAGTTCCGGAGTTGCGTTTTCATTGTAAACCTTTCGTACTTTTTTTTACTTTAGATTAAAATAACTCAAAATATCGATCGAGGACATAGGTTTTTGAAGTAAGGAAAATGATCTACGTGAAATTATCTACAAGATAGTATAGGTTTGAAAGTTTCCCTAGTCATTAAACGAAAGCTATAAAAATTCAAAGTTCCGGAGATGCGTTTTCATTGCAAAGTCGAGCGGTACGCGCGCGGTAGTACCGCGGGTTACTCGTACTCTACTCGCCTCGCTTATGAAAGATGACGTATTAAACGGGTAAGCGGGTATGGAAAAGCGGGTAGACTACACCCGCCTCGCTTTTGTGCGGGGCGGTGGACGGGTACAAATGACTGCCTCGCTTACAGCTCTGGTAGGTAAATATGATTAAGACAAATACCTCGGATAATATGACGATAAGTATTGAAATTGAATATGTTTTAATTGAACAATGCATCGTAAAGTGCCGGTGAAAATTTGGTAGAGAATGATACGAGCAAAAAAACGCCAATAATTATACAAGTAGGTAAAAAAACGTCCACAACTTTTCACTAAAAAAACGAAAAAGTTGAAAAAAGTTTTCACGCTGCGAGTAATATAAGTACTTACAGTACGTAATAATACGTCAATAAATATTCTTTTTATGATGCGCTAATGGTGAAAATGTGAAATAATCACACTTTGTGTAAAATAATTGGAATTTTCGTTTCATTATTACCTACTTCTTGATTGCGTCATTCAACAGCCCGACAAAAAGGTGACATGTATGCGAATTAGGTGGAGAGGAGGGGGTTAATTTTCAAAAAATGTAATATTTCTCTACTATCAAAGGTATTTTTTTATATCGATTTTAATTATTCGCTTCATAAATCTAGTTTTGTACTTCCCTTATTGTATTTTTGATAACGAACATGTATACTGTATAGTTACATTCTTGTATCTTTTTTCTTTAGTTGTAAAAAGTTCGTTTAAATAAGTGACTAACGATTTTAAATTAAAGAAAATGAAACACATTTATCATTTATTCTCATTCGTACAGTAGATATGTACCAACTTTGGAAGCTGGTATGTAATGTAGGTACCTAATACAGCTTTTTTAAATTCATAATTTTTTCAGGTACCTAATTCATCGGTAACTGATCAACAGTATTCATAAATTCGCCATCAAGTACCTATTTGTACTTTATGTTTTTTTTTTTATCATCCATTAATTTTTTTCAAAGTAGGGTCATTCCATGTCAGTTCGTACGCAAAGTGGTAAGGTGGGTCTGCGATTTTTCTGATTTTTTTTTACGTGAGTAGACCTCGATGAAATATGACAAATGCCGCAAACCGCAGCTCCCTAAGTCTTTTTGGAGGGCAGCCACGGGCATTCAAAGTTTTGAGGTAAAGTTGGATATGGTAAATTTTGAGCGTGGATAACTTGAAAACCATGATAGGTAGAAAGTTGAAACTTTTTCCTTTGTGTAGGGCCTTTGATGAGCTTTTTGACGATTTTTTAAAAATCAGTGTTGTCACTTTTTTTATTGCCAAAAATCAGCTGTAAAAGTTTAAAAATGACATTTCCCTATCAGGGACACCTTCAAAGAATCTGAAAAAATTCTCCGAAGTACAACTTTACATGCTGATTAACATAATAAAAAATCGAGCTGACGTTTTTTCGTATTCTCGATTTAAAAAATTCCAAAGATGAGAAGAAAATAGACTTTTTCTTTTCAAAGGTCGAAATTGTGTAAAATTGATATATTTTCATCAATTTTATACCATATTTGAAGAAAAAGTTGGTAAAAGCATTCTAACCCCATCCAACACCCATTAATATTCGTGAAAATGCAAAAATATCAAGTATTATGCTTCAAAAATTGAAAAGAACAACACTTCACATCATAATTTATTTTTTTGTTGCCCCTGAATTATGCTACCACCACTACCATGATTTACAGTATTATTACAGTTCATAGTTACAACTTGCATGTATTGGCAACTAAAATACATGCGATAAAAGCTGAATTTGAGTATTTTTAATGAACTAAACGTGTGTAAATAATTATAAATTTTAAAAAATGATTAAAATAAGTAAATAAGAATTCAATGTTGGAAAATTGATGAAAAAATACCAAAACAAAGTAAATTCAGCGTAAAAGACTGCTTATAGTAAAGTATCGAGGGTGGTAAGTGGAGTTCAATAGTTTTACCGACCTTTTCTTCAAATATGGTGTAAAATTGATGAAAATATTTCAATTTTACGCAATTTCGACCTTTGAAAAGAAAAAGTTCATTTTCTTCTCATCTTTGGAATTTTTTAAATCGAGAATACGAAAAAACGTCAGCTCGATTTTTTAATATGTTAATCAGCGTGTAAAGTTGTATTTTGGAGAATTTTTTCAGATTTTTTGAAGGTGTCCCTGATAGGGAAATGTCATTTTTAAACTTTTACAGCTGATTTTTGGCAATAAAAAAAGTGGCAACACTGATTTTCAAAAAATCGTCAAAAAGCTCATCAAAGGCCCTACACAATGGAAAAAGTTTCAACTTTCTACCTATCATAGTTTTAAAGTTATCCACGCTCAAAATTTACCATATCCAACTTTACCTCAAAACTTTGAATGCCCATGGCTGCCCTCCAAAAAGACTTAGGGAGCTGCGGTTTGCGGCATTAGTCATCTTTCATCGAGGTCTACTCGCATAAAAAAAATCAGAAAAATCGCCGACCCACCTTACCACTTTGCGTACGAACTGACATGGAATGACCCAGTACCTATTAGGTTCCTAAATTACACATTTATTTAGGAATTTATGCAATTTTACTACAAATTATAGGATCGGTTAACCGATCCTATAATCTGGGTATTAAGTATCTAAATACTTAGGTAAAAAAGTCTCAAAAAAATTGGTAATCTTTAAGGAATCTTCCACATTTTCTTACTTCTTCTGAATAAAAAACTAGGCAGTGGAGTCTTTCTGTTTTTATTTTGTTTTTTCCCCTTTCGATTACTATTTTCAGTAATTGGTACTTCACATGGATCGGGTTCATCTATACTGTTATTTGACGATCCTGACACAGATAACGACGATGGAGATCGAGTCTGTTACAGATAAAAATACGTATCAATGCGTGAGTTGTCCCGAAAGTTTTCCACTATGATCTCTTTAAACCACACAAATTCATCCATGAAGATTTGTTTTGAGCTAATTTTGTAACCTGAAGTTTCAGCAATACGTGTGTATATTTGGTTTTGTTTTAGAAGTGGTAGAAAAAATTTCAGACGGGTTACCGCCAAATCATTTTGATTCCTCAAGTCGCGCGCGATAATTTTTGAGATGAAAAGGCATCATTCGAAGCGGATTCGGAGTACCTAAGTTGAAGTTTATTGTTCCAGAGTAATTTTGGTCAGGGGCGCACTCAAGGGGGGATCGAAGGGCCTCGAGCACATCCTTCAGCTCAAAAAGAATATTTTTTACAACAAAAATGTGAAAAATGTAGTTTTTGTTGTTCAAAATTCAAGTAGTATTTCACAAAAAAAATGTAGTGATTTTATTTTGACAATTGATTATTTTTTGCTGGTCTTTCTGCCCAAAGTCATTGATTTCTCGATCAATACCGAATTTGTCAGAAAAAAATCAGTAATTTTGACTACTAATTTGAAATATGACCACTCCCCTATATTTTTCTCTAATTCTCAACCCCTTCCTTCGTTAATTCTGGTTGGGCCTCTGATTTTGGATTGAATTAAGGTAATCTGTGTCTGTGGCAAACTGGGAATTTATTGAGGAATCAGTGATTTTTGACTCGAAAATTGGTCAAAAATTATAAATTTTGAACATAAAAAGATCGAAATACTGCCCGATCTGAGCGAGGGCGAAAATTTGTTGAAAAAATACTGTTTGAAAAACAAAAAAATGCACTTTTGAAATATTTTTGCAAAAAAAAGTTTTTGTGCCCAACGGGGGGGGGGGGCTCAAGCCCCCTTGGGTACGCCTATGAGTCGAAAAATTGAAAATGATTATTGCGAACTAATCTAAATTTTTTTTGTTCATTTCAGGACAAAATCAAGCACGCACTGCGTGTTCCTTAGACTTTGGGCTACAAAATGAGTCCAAAACGAACTACATGAGCGAATTTTTGTGTTAGAGAGAGTATTGTGCAAAACTTCGGGTTAACCATTGTATTTAATCAACGTGAATGTATCAGCATTTATTTTCTCTGTTCTCTACTGTTATTACCATCAACAATGCAAATTTTGCAAAAAAAAAAAAAAAAGGCTTCTGATGATAAGCGCAATCTTGCAAGGCCTGCTCAGAATTTTAAATCACCGATCTGCTTTAATGGTTGCCTATCTTGAATATTTTCACCATTTTGAAAAATTATAATGGAAATTGAGTAAAAGTTGATGAAATAATCAAAAATTGTTATAAGGACAAGTTTTGCCTAATTCGAGAGTTGAAGGGACATTCTCAAACATCAAACAAATGTTTAAAATAAGAAAAAAGATATGTTGGTGTAACTCCATACTTCGAAAATTTTGAAACTTTTTGGTCGTAACTTCACCAAAAATGCAAAAAGTTTATTACTTAGGTAATCGAAAATTTGACTTTCTACAAAAGTGATTAAAAAACTGCGTTACTTATGATTTTTCAATCGATTATTTTGTTTCAAAATACACATTTTTAATTAGGCGCAACTTTAAAAATTTTCTGTGTTCAAGTGTAAAGGGTCGTAACTCTATTTTAAAAATTAAAAATCGGTATTTTGAAAAAAATAATAAGTAGGTATAGGTAGTTGAAAGTTCATTCTCAACTCTAAAAGAGCACAATAAAATCAACACCTCTTCCACAAAATTCAAAAATTTCAAGTAATACAGTTTTTTGTTTCTTCTGTAAAAAGTAAAGTTTTGGAGTTACGACCTTTCAGCATTAGAGGGACGATGTGAATTGTATGCCGAATGTTTCTGTGCCCTACTGTCCTATAATCGCCATTTTTTAATACTTTTTCCAAGTGACTTGAAAAATGAACAATTCATTTTAGACATTTTTCAGTACAACTTGATTAAAAAAGGATGAAACAAGGTTTCGTTTGTATAATTTCTATGTACTTTCTGATGTTGAGCAACTTTTGAAAATTGTTGAATTTTTTCCATCAAAATTTATAAAACTTGAAATTATAAAAAGTAGGATATCTAACGATTATCACGTATGAACTATCCAGCTCCAAGAAAAGAAGACGAGTTCGAATTTTGCATTTTTGCAAGAAAGAAAAATCATTTTTGATTTTGATAAAGAATCATTGATTACCATTAATGGAGATGAATTTCGATCTGGCAGGATAATTGGCGAAAATTCTTCAATACTGGTTCTTTCTTGGAGACTTGATTTTTCTGAGATCGATTCAAAAAGATCAATAGGATGACCCAAATTGAATGTGAAAATCTGAATTACGAGTGCCATAAAATGTTGAAAAAAAAATTGGAATGTTAATATCTACCTCTTATTATGGTAATTTTATTAACTTCATCGTTGTAAATTTTTTTTTCTTAAATAAAATTGAAACTGTAAATATGACTTCAACATACCTCGTATAATATTAAAATACGAATTGAAATTGAATTAGTTTTGATTAAACAATGCATGGTACAGTGACAGTAATAATTTGGTCACATATGATACGAGCCGAAGGATTCCAGTAATCACGATTGTAAAAAAAAAAAAACAGTGACATTTTTCGCCACAAAAACAATTAAATAGATGAAAAGTTTTCATGCTATGTAATATAAGTACTCACAGTATTAATTGATACGTCATTAAATATACTCCATGCGAGACGCTAATGATGAAAATTTGGATTAATCACATTTTATGTGAAATAATTGACATTTTTGGGTATATTTTATTTTCATAATTACGTTTGGATTACGTGTTTATTAGGATTGCCTGTTATTTAACACCCCGACAAAACTTGTGTATCTTTGTGCCGACGGAAAATCGGCGCGGCGGTGGCGTTGATTAAAAAAAATAAATGCAAATAATTTTCAAATTTACTACTTTTTTCTCAAAATTTTGGGGTAAGTAATTTATTCAATTTTGATATGGATAAGAATTAGGCTAAGGGGTTAATTTTTTAAAGGACAAGGTTTTTTGGGATCTAGCGCAACAATTTTTGACATAAGACATAAAGAGAGATGACGTGGGTTAAAAGGTGTAACGCAACAGACCAATGACTAAATCTATTCGAAAGAGGCTTCAGGCACGAAATTAAAAATAACCTGCGAACGACTGGATCGTTTTTTTTTCAACCGTATGATTCAAGTGGTCCACTTGCTTTTATCCAAGTTCGAAATTTTGTATTATTTTTTTTCAGAGTTCAAATTTTTTCCACTATTTACTTTTTCTCAAAATTAAAATTCGAACTCGGAAAAAATTCCAATAAATGATGGAGAAAAAATTCAAACTCTGGAAAAAAATTTTACTTCGGAAAAAAATAATCGAGAAAAATTCGAACTCTGAAAAAAATTTTAATTCTGAGAAAAACTAGTCGAGAAAAAATTCGAACTCTGAAAAAAAATTAATTTGGAAAAAAATAATCGAGAAAAAATTCGAACTCTGAAAAAAAGCAAGTGGACCACTTGAATCATACAGCGGAAAAAAACGATTCAGTCGTTCACAGGATATTTTTAATTTCCAGCCTGAAGCCTCTTTCGTGTAGATTTAGTCAATAGTCATAGGTACGCAACAGGTACTCTGGACTAAGATTTTCCTTAAAAGAAGGGAGATTTGTGGATTGCAACAATGCAAAAGTCAAAAAAAAAGCTCTATGCGGTAAAAAAAAATGAAAAAAATCTTATGATTATTTGGAAAAATGCTCCAAATCACCGAGATATTTTACATTAAGAAATACCTACAATTTCAAAATCAAAAAATACAAATGCTATTGGCATATTGGCAAGGATATGTCTGAAAGCAGATGGAGAAGGGGATGTAAAATGCTACCAAATTAAATACACTCAAAACCTAATAATCGACATTACCTTTATTTTTTTCAAAAAGTTGAAAATACATTAATTTGATTTTGATGTTCCAGGCATTAGATTGAGCAATTAAAATTGGGTAAAAATCAAGAATCTTGGAACTCGCGATCTGCAGCTTAAAATGTCTCCGCCCCTGAAGCAGAGTAGTTAAACGAAGTCTACGAACCAGGGAGATATACAAACTCAAATTGTATTTTTTAAGAGAGTGGTGAGGTAAAACGCAGCGGAAACTTTTCAAAAATAGCATATCTGGCTAACAATCATTCAACTCCACCTCACCTCGAATCATCAAAGGTTTCCAGTTTTCCCCAAGAGATTATATTATTCTCATCGTAAAATAAAAGTTTTCAATTTTCATCAAAATCTGAGGTACCTATGTTGTGTTTTTATTCAACCTATAGTACGCGTACCCATCTAAAGTATCAACACAATAAATTCTGTAGGTATACCCATCCAGCCAGGAACCGAACGTGACATTAAAAACCATCAAAGTGCCGAAAACAAAACGATAAAAACGTATTTGCCGCTAATGATGTTGATAGCACGTAAGTTCATACATATTTTGAATATTAGCAATGTAATTGAACAAAAGCCTTTTTACGTTGGTAATAATTTATTTTAATGAGTAAACGAACAGCTCGACTGAACTTGTGATCGTTAAAAAATGTTTTCGGGGGGGGGGGGCGGCAAACCACGATATTTTTTGAAACTATGTCTTCGCATACAACGAAATGAGATGAATCGGTGAATTTTTCAGACGAGATAACAGAATTCCACTGTTGAGTGGCCTTACCTCTTTTAAATAAAAAATTGGACGGAGTCTTCTTTCTTTTCGTTTGTTTTTTCGTCATCAGAGAGTTTTGAAGAGCCATCCGTGCTGCCGCTGGAATTGATAGGTCATTTACTTTTCGGTGGTGATAATCCTTCTGTTTCTCTGGATCCATTGATACTGCGGGTCTGTTTTAGAAAAATGAAAATTTCAGGGTGCGGGTCTGACTATTCTCACACGGAATGGTCAACAGAACAAAGACGTACAATGACCGAACTATGCGCGATCTCGTTCATTTTTTTCGTCAGCACACTTTTTCCTTCAAAATTTTTTGTAAACTCCAAGATTTTTTTTCTATTTCTTCAATTTTCATTGCCGCTAAAATTTTCATTTCTCGCATTAGGTTTCTTAAAATGTTTTCAAACCAATTTTTTCAATTTTTTTATTAGAACAATTTCAGAATTAGAAAATAATTTTGGAAAAACATTCGATCTGAGCTGGAAAAATGGAATTTTGAGAAAAAAATCATAAGGTGTAAGAATTGAAATTTGAGAGATAATTTTGAGGGCAAAATAAAATTTGAGATACGGGAAAATTTCTAGAGTTGAAAAATAAAAAACATGCATTTTTAGAAGAAATAATGTCAGATTTGAAAAATTATTATACCTACCTGAAAAAATATTGAAGGAAAAAATTTCAGAGTCTATAAAAAATTATTTCATACGAAAAATTTCAGAGTTGAAAAACATCTGGAGAAAAGGAAATTGAAAATTGAAATTATTTTGAGAATCGAAAAAAAATTGGGTCGTAAAATTGGTCGATTTCATTTTCAGTTTCAAATTTTTAAATATCTTACGATACGAAATTAAGCAGTACTGCACTGGTCCTTGCGGGGAGGGGGGAATATTTGAAGATGGCAAAAATGCCAAGGTCGAAAAAAGAAGTTTGAAAAATCAATAATATTCTGGAAAAATTCATTCTAAAATCTTGCTCATAAAACCCGGGTGCAATTCTAGTAAAAAAAAAAATCAATCAGCACTGCCATACAATACTCTTTGACAGTTTCGATTTTCGATCAACATCATTTTTTGACGACTAAAGATTTTTTCAAGAAATTTCTAGGAAATAATATCGAGGGATTTTCAACTTTTAAAGGTAAGCAATTGAAATTAATGGTTCAGGAATATGCGATAACTCAAATTGCACCGCGAAGGAATGAGTAATCGAGGTAGGTACCCAACAGATGATATTTCAAAAAAATGAATGAAGAAGGCTGGGGTTTTATCTAAAGTAAAAATTTCAACTTTTGTACCCCTGCCAAGTATTACACTTGAAATCCGACTTCAATCTTTTTTTTTTAAGCTATGAAGAACTTTTGTCAGATATATATATTTTTTTTAAATTGAGAGGAAACACACAGGCAGAACTCCTTAGAAGTGATAAAAATTTTTATTTTCAATTACGACATAACATTTGAGGATGCTCAACATCTCTCTTAATGGTTGTAAGGCTCAAGTTTTTTCAAGGACAAACCTTCCATTAAAGTAAGCTTTTCATTTTTCGTGAAACGTGCATTTATTCATCATACCTATGTACCTATCCATCCAGTTGTTTGAACTTGAAGCCGTAAAATTGCTGAAAAATATTCGCCGCTAATGACAATGACACTTTTCACAAAATATGACAATTCAATGTAATAAATGCCGCATGCCGTATTTATTTTGTTTAATGATTAAGTGAACGTAAAAATCAGCTGCAGGTAAGTACTAGTCAAAGTGAAAAACAGACATTATGTTGTCAAAAAACATAAATTTTGTAGTCATAGGTAGGTATCATTTCATCATCTGTAAAAACACTCATACCGGTACCTAACCCGAACGTGTGTCTGATTAGTATGATGAGATTTTTATGCTTTTACATTTATATTTTTTTTTTTTGGGGGGGGGGGGTTGATTCCCCGTAGAAATAAGTACCTATTTATAATATCTCCGCAAAAATTTTAATTCCGAGTAAAATGAGCCTAATTTGTGTGGGCATATTTTTTACATATTTTTCGTAAAAAACATTTTAGGTAGGTACATAAGTACAATGGAGTCGGAATCTTTTTTTTGGGAGGGTATAAAATGAGTACCAAGGCAGAAAATACCAGGAAAAAACCGGAGAGGGGACAGAAAGAAGCATTTTTTCACTCTGTAGCCTCAAATATTTGGAAAATTTGAGTTTTCAGTGCCTAAATAAACACCATTTTTTCTTACCATTTCAATACTTTGAAAATTTCTATCTCATGGGATGGAGGGGGTACCCTGTCAGAATTTTTGGAGGGTACAATTTCCCCTTTCCCCCACTTTCCGGCGCCACTGCATTAGTATTTTTGATAATTTTATTCGTTTTTCGACATATTTTAAGTATATTTTACCCTTTGTTTCATTTTCCATTAAAGCCTGCATTTGAATTGGCACCTCAGAATTCTTATCAGGTGTCCAGGCTTTATGCAGAGATGGTGTTGTTCGGATTTGGTAAAAATTAGGAAATCTTAAAACTCATATGGCATGCAGCTGTAAATCCCCCCTGCATTTGAAGGAGAATTAATGAAGTTTAGTTTACCAATCAGGTAAACATGGAAACTCAGATTATTACTTATTGTTTTTTTCAAGAGAATGACCTGCCACGCAAAAGGAACTCTTAAAGTTAAAAGTGCAAATTTTCCTTCAGAAAATGGGATACCTCTTGAAGGAAAGTCTTGAAGTCCAAATTTTCTATATAAATTTTAATTTCTCCTCGCATGGGGTCAAAAAAAATAGTATGTGTATATCATTGTAATGCTCGATAACTGTTGTTGACCATCTTCGGTATACCAATGTCCCAATATTTGTGCATAATAATTTGCCTATTTTCTTTTTAGTGAGGGAAACATCGATAACAATATTCTTCCTTTGATTAAATTTTCCCCAAACATTTCTGTTCCTTGAAATAAAAAGATAGGCAATATTTCAAACTGTGGAGATGAACGGCAGGAAATAATCGGGCGTGGGAATTAAAGTATGTAAAAGGAGTCAGTATCACATATTTTATTTTTTGAAGGTGAACAATTAACTGATTAAAAAATAACAATCAATTTGGTGAATTAAAAATAAGAAAAGGCAATAGGTATTATCGTATTTTCTAACAATAATAGGTACCTAGCGGATTTTAAAAAGTCAAGAATTTTTCAATACCCATCATTTCCGATATTATAATCAATAAGACACAAATGATACGTACATCAAGGTGGATAGCTCTGATTTTTCTTCTTCAAAAGTTGAATAGAGAAATGAGATTTCAGAAAGTTGTCTTCTGATGAAATATAAAAATAAAAAACGTGGAGAAAATTGTTACCTTTTAAATTGCTCTCTACAGTTGCTAAATTACGTTCAAAGCCTAACTGATGGTTCAGGGAGGTATAGAAACTCAAATCAGAAATAACTCCATGAGAGATGAAATGAACGAAATACGCTTACTTTGCAGATATACTTAAGTGACAAAATCCCAGAAGTCTGCCCTTGGGTTTCGGCAACTTAAATTTTTTTATGAGGTCTTATGCGCGAAGTAAACTACCTTACCGATTTTTGTTAAAATTCAGAGTGAGTAATTCATCCAAATGATCATAGATTAGTAGATATGATTGTACTTACCTACTAATAATATTGAAATCACATCATTTGAAATTCTTTTATATAGGTAACGCAATTTTTCATTTATTAAACTTTTAAAATCAATTGATGCGATCAAAGTTGAAAATCGGAGGATTTTGTCTTACTTCAACCCATAATACGTATTTCCTTTCATATCTACACATTCAAGAGGAGGATTACCAATTACAAATTCAATACAATTTTTTGAGGAAACTTTTTCCTTTTTTTTTTTTTTGATTTTCAGTTTGAAAATTATGCGGGAAAAATAGTTGATCTGTTTTTATGAGAAAAAAAAAACACAAACAAATAATAGGTACAGAATCAATTTTTTTCACATAAATCGCTTCATTTGACACCTAAATTGGTACTTTTCTTCTTTTTCGAAAAATTTTTACGATAGGAATAGCGGTAAAAAATCCCAGTATGTTTGGAAAAATTTACATAAAAAATTTTCAAAAAACGTTCATCAAAAATATTCTCCGGGCCAAAAATTGGTTCTCCTGGATTTTGAGATGTTTAATTGAGCGAGTTGAATTCGTTTAGAAATCATGAAATCTTCAAATTCGGGAATTTCGACTAATCTTAAACATTCCTTCGCACCTACTCGAAGAGCAATAATTGATTTGCCCGCAGTTTTAAGGTTTGATACGCAAGTAGAACACCTCAAAACGAAAAACTAATTGTGGCATAATTTTAAAGATCCTCAACTCCACCATTTTCTTTCGTGGTTCTAGGGCTTGAATGGTTTCTAAAGGATAGGTACCTCCCTCAAAGTGAAATATCTGTTTAATTTTTATCAAATTTCGAGGCAAACTGTATTTCGATACTACGTAACGTACCTTGTACCTGCGTATATTTACCGTATTTAAATGTTGAATTACATATCTACTTATTCAAGCCAGGTGCGTGAAATTAAGAGTGTTGAATTACTAAAAAAAAAAATTAAATGCATTCGCTGTTAATGGTACAAATTTTCAAAAAAATAAGGTAGCCATAAAATAAATAACATATCGCGTTGGTAAGTAAGAATCAGCTGTAGGTACCTGTCAAAGTGAAAAAGAGGCATTAAGTTGTCAAAAAATATAAATACAGTGATGTCATTTCATTATTGTTAAAAACACTCTTAACCCGAACGTAGGTATAAGTGCGTACATGATCAGAAATCGCAAATTTTTCATCAGCATACCTACCTATTATAATAAATCTGTGATAACAAAACAGTTTCCAAGTCTACTTATGTACTTACTATCAAAATTTTTCGAGCCCAATGATAGGCATTTTTTCATGCAAGCTTCAAGGCACATTAACTCTGGGGTCTCTTGGACCTGAAAAATGTTGAAAAGTAAAAAAATAAGGATATTGCATGGACCATTTTGGAACTATTTAAACTCTGCACTCTGAAATAAATGAAACCACAATTTTTAGCTCTTCAGATTGATTTTTAGTAAATTTGTGACCATTAAAGATGACTAGGTACATTAGATAAATGTTTAATAGCATGTTCTATTAAGAGCAAAGTAATTCAGTTTTATTCAAACATGCAGCCCTTGTTTCTCCTTTTTTGGTCGTTTCAGAATTTAGGAATATTTTTTCTGTTTTGATTGCCAAGAATTGAAAAATTGAGAAGAGCTGTTGAAAATTTTGTTTTTTGAAGTTTCACCTGCCACTTTTTATAGGGTTATCAATGAGTTAGGAGTTTTAAATTTTAGGGATACTTCAGCTTCGGAAAAAAAAATTATAAAGGAAATAAACAACCAAAACATTCGTTTTCTTTGCAAAAATTACAGTTTCGAAAATCATAATTTTAACTTTCAAGCAATCCTATCACCGTTAAGATAACAACAAAAATAATCTATAGGGCAGCAGGTGATATGGATATGCATTGAAATGACTTACCAACTCTGAATAGAAATAATTTTGACGATGGCTTTCTTTGATTTCTTTTTATCTGTTGTTTGCTTGATTTTACAGGTTCCTTTCTCCCTTCTTTTATTTCCTCATATGATTTGGATTGTTGCGATGGAGATGGTAATGTCATGGGTGTCTGAACATCACGGCTCTGTTGCAAGTAATAAATTTTTAAAAATCAATTGAAATTTAAAACTTTTGTATTATTTTTGAGAAAATTGAAAGGAAATAACAGATCGATACTTTACCATGAAAAATGAACTGTCGACTCCAAATGAAGAGAAGTTCGACATTGTCTTCGAAAAGACATCCTGTTTTGATTTTGGCGAAGAATCGTTGATTGTCATAACGAGGTATGGATCATTTAGATTTGCCAAGACCATCAACACACCATTCAAGGATTCTTTTGGATCAGTTTGTTTCAAAGTACTCAATATTGATGGCATTGTTTGAACAATATCAACAAAACAGCTCAAACTGAGTAATATGAAAAACTGAAATGCGAGCAATGAAATCGTAAATAATAATAATAAATTAGGTAATAAGTACCCATCTGTTTCAAATTTAAGAGGCACCTTCGTGATGAAAACTGTACAAAAGTATGATTCAAATCATACCTCAGATAACATGACAATAATGACACTTAGGTAATAATTGGGCGAGTTTTTGGATTAAATGATGTCAGTACATAGATGAAATCAGAAACAAAACAACACCAGTAAATAATCACGAATGTTTAAATAGTACGTTTTCTACTTTCCGTCGCGAATACGAATAAATAGTAAAAAAATTCCCAGCTAATGCATATAAGGTAAGTATTCATGATATTCAATAATACGTCTATAATTATCTTTTTGCGAGGCACTAATGGCAAAAAATTTGAAAAATCATGCGTCGGGAAAAAATTATCAATTTATGAGTTATAGGTACCTAAGTTAGGTACCTATTTTTCAAAAATTAATTTTCTATGATGAAAGGAAATATTTTTTGCTTAAAAATGCTACTTATGTAGGTACCTATTGGAGAAAAAGTTGTTATAGTTCTCCAAAAAACCTGTTTCGGACAATCATACACCAAAAGATGGTCCATTTTGTTTTCTTGTTTGTTGTTGTTGTTGTTTTTTTTTTTTGAAAATTTGTATTTCTTTAAAATTGAATTTTCTCAAAAAAATGCTCAATCGGCAAGAATTAATTTTTATGAAAGGTGTCAAAGAATTGTGAATGATTTTTTTCATCAGAAGCACACTTACCTACTAGTGCTGGATTTAAGAAGGGTCTTTGAGAGCGCATTTTCCCAGCAGCTAAAAATGGTTGGAAAAGCACTACAAAATATTTACATCTTGAATTGCATTTTTTTCATTGGTGATTCGATACATTCTTCCAATGATCGCCCAATTTTTTTTCAATTTCTTAATGCATAAATCTCTTTTTTGACTTTAGTAGGTATTGGCAGATCAATTAGTGCCGTAATTATTGCAAATTTTATATCGATTATTCGACAGCTGTTTGCGGGCCAGGGGGCCATTGAAATAAAACAAAGTTGACATTTTAATTTTTTTCAGGGGTGTCGTGATCGCCCTGAGTCAACGATGAGTGCCCCTCAATTTTTCAGGTCCTCTCTTATTTCCATCAATGCTCTGATTTTTTTTTTACAAGTTTTGAATTGAAAAATAAATAAAATAGTATCGCCAGAGCGCGAGCGTCACACAGACGAAAATTTCTACTTATTACAGATCATAATCAGAACAGCAAAAAATTGCTATGTATTCTGCATGAAGCATTCAGCAAGATATTTTGAATGGGCTGATAACTATACATGTACTTCCTGGACAGAATTCAAAATTAGGGAGAAAAAAATTCAGGAGAAGGCCCGAAGCATTATTAAATGATTTCAGGTATTGTACCTAAAACTGGCCATAGGTAGTATGGAACCGGGTGTAGAGACTAGTACCAATGTATAGTCCAGCGCGCGAGGAGTTTCTAACACCCGGTCTCAGACCCCTTAAATGTTCATCGTATGCAACCATTTATACATGAAAATTTGACGTGTAGTATTTTTTTAAAAATTGAATAAAATCGTAAACTTAAGTATCTAGGATGGTAGAAAAAAAGATTTGTAAAAAATTGTGGTATAAGCTTTTTGCCTATCTTTGTTTTTGAAGGGGCTGCAGTAATTTTAAATTTTCGTAGAATTCATTTTTTTTATGTTTCACCGAAATTATTAATCTAAAGTACCTGAAATGATAGGAAAAAAATGCAAAAAATTTGTGGTATACACTTTTTGCCTTTCATCATTTTTGAAGGGGCTGCGAAGATTTTAATTTTCATCAAAAAAATGATTTTTTTGTCAATTTTATTGAAATTTTGATCTCCGCAGCCCCTTCAAAAATGACGATAGGCAAAAAGTGTATACCTAACACAAATTTTTTTACAATTTTTCTGCAAATCTTTTTTTCCACCATCCTAGATACTTAAATTTACGATTTTATTCAATGGCCGGTTCTAATGTGATGATTATTCCCGAGCTAAGCGAGGGCGATTTTTTTTAAAAAAACCTATTGAAAATGAGGGGGTCTGTTTAATTTTAGAGTGAGTTCAATAAAAATTATTTAATTTATATTTTTACATTCATTTTTTTCTTAAAAACATTTTTTTTAGATAAATTTTTATTTTTGGAAATTTAATACGACGCGACCTCCTCCATATTTCAAGGATGAGCTGCCCATTAAGAATATGCTCTCACCGTTCCCCGCACCCCTAATTTTTCAGGCAATTGCTTTAAATTTTTTAGAAGATACGATATTTAGAGTAAATAAGCTTTCCAATTTAAATTTTTGTAAAATTTCATGACGTGTTATACTCGTATTTTGATTTACTCTATAACGTAGGTGCATTCATCTTACGTAAGTACTTTTCGGTATCTAAATGTTAAATTATGTACTTCTTCCACCAGGTGTGTGATATTGGAAACAGCCGAATTTCTGAAAAATATAATACCTACATAATGTATTCGCCGCTAATGGTACACATTTTTAAAAAATACGGCAATGCAATAAAGTAAATACCATATTGCGTTGTAATATTTTTTTAATGATTTAGCGAACAATAAAAATCAGCTGTTAAAACCTATAATCGTGAAAAAGAGAAATTACATTGTCAAAAAACATAATTTTATAGTAATATCGTTTTATAATGCACTCATGCACTCATCAGCGGAAAGTATGCAGTGTGCAATGTGCATATGATTAGAAATCACACAAAGTTTCCATACGAATGCATTCATAAACAAATGGGCTAAAAATATTTCCCTTTAAAAAACCGATGCCAAGGCCATCTACATTGTTCAAGCCCAACGATTTCTATTTTTTTTTTTTTTTTTTTTTTTCATGTATCCGTCGAGGCAAAAATTGATATTTGGGGTTTCATGGAAACGGAAATGGAAACGTGGAAAAAAACACACGTTTTCGCATTTCCATAAATCTATTTCATTCTCGACTTCCTGAGTCCTTAATTTTTCTACAAAAATTTTTCAAATTTACATTTTTTCTTTGTTCAATTTTCTACATTGTTTTTTTTCAATTTTCAGAGAAAATTTTTCAATAGAATATTAACCATCTCAATTTTCTACTTTTCCATGTCAACTTTTCAGAAATTATTTTTTATTTTTACTCTGCCTGGAAATTTGTTGACAAAACCCGCTAAATTTTTTGAAAAAAAAAAATTGGTGTGTTATGTACGAAAAAGTACGAACAGAAAATGATTTTAATTGTGTAAAAATTGACAAAATTAAAATTGAAATTTTCAAAAAAATGTTGAAACTAGTATAAAACTGAAATTTATTTTAGTTTCAGTTCCAGTTTTCAATTTTCAGTTTTCCATCACTGGTACCTACTGCCTAATTAACATAAATGCAATGGCTCAAACTCTAAAAAAATATTGATATTCAAAACCTTTTTGAGTGGTGTGATAAAAAAAAAAGAAAATTTATGCACTTAATAAAATTTCCCTGGCGGTTTTTTAAAAAAAAGGATGGAAACGCATGGAAACACGTTTCTGGAAACGGGAACGGAAACGGAAACGGGAATGTTTTTCTCGCGTTTTCACGTCTCTGATTCATTACTTATTTTAAAAATTGGTAACATAGGTACCTACAATATGAAATAAATATGTGCTTCTTCATATGGTTGCCATTTTCAACTTGTAACATTGAACTGGGAACCTTTTTAACCAACATGCAACATTGCATTAGAAATTTTCTCAACCCTACTACCCTGGATAAAATGAGACAATTTTTAGGCAGGTGCAAATTTTAGCTCCTGAGATTTGATTTTTAGGTCACAACTAGAGATGACTAATTGGTAATTAGATAGTTATACTTGACGTATAATACGAAAATTGGGGTTCGGAATACCATCAGAATTGCCAGCGTTCTAAAAATGACAACGAAACTCCCAAAAACAATGACAAATTTTAATTTAAGATTTTCTAAATAAAATAAAAACAGTTTCATTTCTCAATATGCATTCATATTTTCATGATACGATCGTATAATTTCAAAATATGAAGTTTTAATTAGAAAATTATTGATCAACATAAGTAAGTATATATCTTTCTATAATCGGTGCTCCTGCATAATCTCTCGATTACATTTTATGATTGATGAATAATTAGTGGCAATAAAATATTTTCTATTCGCTGTGGCTGTCCGAGCTGTCTGAATTTTCAACTGTGAATGTGGGAAAATTTGGGATCTCCTTTTGCAGCTGAAAAAAATGTTTAAATCCGTCACAAGATTGTATCGAAATGACTCTTTGTATCACAATACCTAACTCTGAGTATCAGTTATAAAATATGCGGGTATGGGTATGTGGTTGACTGGTCGTCAACTGATATTAATCTAGTTGCTGTTAACCAACATGGGAAACGTCGTCAACCCCTTTGCTACGATTTCAACGAAACCACACTTTGGTAAAGAGGCATTTTAAGCGATTTGAATTTATTTTAAAATTTTTGGAATGATTTTGATGGTTCAGCAAAAACTCGACTACGTTCAAATACCTATTGCGTCCCATGGTAAATAATTTTTCAGGGAACTTGTGCAAGTTATCATTTTATTCAGGGACACTTGACTAAATTTTCAAACATTCATTTTCATCATATAAAAAAGCAAAAATAAATAATTGAAGATTTTTGAAATTGAAATAATACATGTTGACATATCCATGTAGTGGCATTGCGTGCCCCCAAAATGACTCGAAACCAAACATGAGAAGTGTTGATGAAAAATCTGCTGCTTTTTGTTTCAAACATAGATAGTTAGGTACTAGGTAGTAGGTACCTACCTAACAGAAAATCTTAAAAACGATTAAGTATTTGAAAGTCGTAACATACTTCAGAAAATCCTCAACAACAAAAAAAGTTTAAGGGGTATGTATGGAAATCATGGAAAAAGTAAAGTTGATTTATAAAGGATGTTGATTTCTCGAAACCATGTCACATAGGTACGACTAAATAATAAGAATAACTGAATTTTTCAAATGGGATAATAGATATTGAACTGCCTTACCCTTTTTGAAAAGAAAATTGGCTTTTGGTAATTTTCTTTTTTTGTTTTTTTTAGCCGCCGCTAGGTAGGATCGCAATGCCGACGCTGATTCTGGATCGTGCCTATAAGAATCCTCTTCTTTTGCCATGCGTCCTCCAACATCACGAATCTGTTCAAAATAGTAACGTTTATATGACGTGAAATTTTCTATATTTTTTTTGCGATAATCACATGACTTAAAACTAAAAGTATCAACCTCCGATGTACAATCAGTAAAACGACAAGGTCTGAAAGTGAATTGCAAAAGATTGCTAGGCAGTGATGATGGAAGCGTGAAAATTGGTATGATTGATGTTGATGCCAAACAACAACTTTTGAGCCCGAAAACCAGCCACCAACTCCTATTGAGGGTTCTAGGAGAATCATTTTTTTGTACTATAGGTACCTCCATTTTCGGGTTAAACAAGTTTTGTACGAGTTCTTGATGTCGATTTCATACGGGTAGTTTTCGCTAGGCGCGAATACGATATTAATTTTAAAAACGAAATATCAAAAGTGTCCTGAATATTATAGGTACCTACCAAAAAAAAAAAAAACAGTCTTCAGAAGCAAAACCATAGCCGAACTACAACCATAATCAAATCGAAATTCTTTATTTTTTTACTTGTTGTCGCAAAAAACAGTTTGTATTATTTCAATGTGGAATCGGTGATAACCTGATACCTAACATAGTTCTCATTCCTTTAATTTTTATTTTAATGTCATTTTGGGAATTTCTGTATTTACTTATTTTATACACAGAAAAAACGAAAACAAAAAAAAACCTAGCATAGGTATTACTTATACATTTTTGACGAAATCTGTTCATATGAAAAGGACACTAAAAAGTCAAAATTCATTAAACCTAAAAATGGCCTCCGAAAACGGATCCTCCTGATGAAGCAGAGTGACTGATTTTCGGTCTCTTGGTCTCAGAAGTTTTCTCACGGGTCTCAATGAGCCCCAAAAAACTCGGACCCAGGGAAACTTTCATTTCCCCTTCTCTTCACAAGCCTGTAAATGAACTAAACAAAGCTAAATGCAAATTACCTACTTTTCAAAATAACTTATCTTTGAAAAGTTCATTCTCTACCCTTTTTGATATAAAAAAAGTCTAATTTATAAGTGACCTTGTTGGAAAGAAGGGACATGGTGTAAAAAAAAATCGATGTCTTTTTTTTCATGTGTTTAGTCCAGATTTGATGTTGTGTGGATCAAATACGTGAAAAATGAGGCATCGATTTTTTTTTTTTTTTACACAAGGTCCCTTCTTTCCGGTAGGATCACATATTTCTACGACTTCGGAAACGTATAGATTTCAAAATATCTTCCTCCAAAACAGCAAAATTTCACCATTCATCACATTGAATTCTACGATCTTGGAAACATACGATAAGAAATTTCAATTATTTTTTTTTCTCAGTCTGTAAAGAAAATTGGTGTTTCAGCAGTTTCAAGGTACATATTTCTTGGACCCTGTACGGCATATGGTCGTATTAGGGAGGTCAAATGAATGTTCATACATGTCATTTGACCTTCACTAACTATCCTAAAATCATAATGAAAACCTGATCCAAATTCTTGCATTCAGCGCAGAAATGAAATAATGCTGCGTTTTCAAAAATTGAAAAAATAACAGGTAGGTATAGGTATTTTAAAAGTATAGATTTGAGACATATTTTGCGCTTCCAATCCAAAGGTAGGTAATGATAAATATTTCCTTGAACACTTAGGTATTTCTGTACGAAATCGACATCAAGAACATAAAATTTGCTCAATCTGAAAATAAAAGAAAGAGACGCGCCAGAATTGATCCCTCTGGCTCCCAGTTTCGAAAATTTTTGTTTTTTGTCAACGTCAAACGTATCAAATTTGACGCTTCTATCACCAAGAGCTTATTTTTACAAATTGCTATTCTATTACGTGGAATTTTTGGGCGAGTACAAGAAAGTTACAAATAAACACAACAAATGTAATAAGTACAAGTAAGTACATACTTATACTATTCATCTGAGAATACTAATGATAGAAAAAAATTTATACTCTACCACAAATGATGAAATATCTGCTCCAAAAATTGAAGATGAAGATGAGTTTTGCTTGAAAAAGGTATCCTTTTCCGATTTTGGCGAAGAATCATTGGTTACAAATAATGAGGATAAATTTCGATCTGACAAGATAATTGGCGATGATTCCTCGATACTGGTTTGTTCTAAATGAATTGATTTCGATGAGACTGATTGTAAGAGATCAATAGGATGGCTCAAATTGAATGTGAAATGCTATAATAAATGCCATAAAATGGTAAAAAAATGAAATGTTGATAAGTACCTACCTACCTACCACTTTTTTCATTTTTTTGGCTTTTTAAATAGTACAGACTTGTACTTTTCGAATAGCGCAAACCGCGTTAAAAAATATTGACAAATGAATTTTCTATGATTTTTTGAAGTCTGCCAAAAAATGATTTTCAAAAATCAACTTTTCGAGAAAAACGCAAAACAAAATTTGGAACTTTTTCCTATGAATAAAAAAGGATTGTGAACTGTAACAGACTTTTTTCTTTGAAATTGGTTTATTTACTTCCTCCCACATCATTTTAGGCCATTGACCCCTTCCAGAAATTTCAGGTATTGAAAATAGAAACCATACTGTTTGTTGAAAATCGCCTTTTTTATTTTTAACACGAATATGTTTTCGCCAAAACTCGTTTTTAAGCAAGAAGATTGCACTTTTGGGACCTGTACCAGTTTTCATATGAAAGAAGAGGATTCATAGTAGGTATACAAATCGCCAAAAAATTTCCATATTTTCGGTCCTTTTTTCTTATTTTGCGTTTTTTTTTAGGTTTACTTTTCCGACGTATGGTGGGGTATCCCTGGCTGCGTTACAAATATGACTTTAAACAATCATATCCTAAGGACTTACCTCGAATAATATCACAATCATTATTGGAATTTCATAAGTTTTAATTGAACAATGCAATTGCATGGCGAATTGACGGTAAAAATTCGGTAGTAAAGTATATGATATACCTATACCAAAACAAAAAACACCAATAATCACGAGCAAAAAAAAAACGTTTTCAACTTTTTGTCTCAAATACGAGTACGTTGTAAAAAGTAAGTACCTAGGTAGGTACTCGCAGTATTTATTAATACGTAGGCAAATAAATGTTCTTTTTGTGAGACGCTAATGGTAAAAATTTTGAATAATCACATATTTTGTGAAATAATTGCAATTATTGTGAACATTTATTTTCATTATTATTTTTTTGATTGCATACTTTTGAGTATTGATTGCCATTTAACTGCACGACAAAAAGTAATAGGTACAGGTACTTTAAAAAAAAAAAAGTTTCCAACTTTTCGCTCTGAATATGAGAAAGTCAGCCGCAAACATTTTCCTAGCTATGTTGAATAAGTAAGTAAGGTGCAGTGGGGTAATTGCAAACTACTTTTTGATTAGTGCCACTTTGTCAGTTCACTGTGACAACCCCATGGCACCAAACAATCCCAAATTTCTGTCACATGAACTTCAAGGGGTTCTCTATTGGTGGAAAAAATTTTGTATCGTTTCATTCACTCCTTTGAGATAATGAAATTTTAAAATTTTGAAATTTTAAGTTTCGAGTTTACCCCGCCTGGGGTAAATGCAAAATCGTACATTATCTCGGAGGGAGTTCATTTTTTTGCAATTCTGATTGAGAAATCGAAATCTACATAAAATTTACTATCTGTTTACATGTTCATATCCGTTTTTTGATCGAGTTTTGTCCGAGTTGGAGAATTCTAATACAAATCTCTTAACATCTTTAATGCCTATAATAAATGTTTTTTGGAGGCCCAATATTTTTTTTTTTTTTTTTTTTTGTAATTTCGGACCATATTTTATTTTTAAAAATTGAAAAAAATTGGGGTAAATGCAAAATCACAAAAAAAAAACGAATTTGCAATTGCCCCGACTACATGTTTTTTGGGGCAATTGCGAAATCGCATATTTAAGGCTTACGAGATGAAATTTTTAAAAAATCAATGGTCCTACCTCAAACTTACATGCCTTCTAATAATTAACACGCAGAAATCGATTCGGAAAACTATTTTTTAATTTGTTTTAGACCACATTGAAAAAAATGCCTACAATTTTACTTTGGAGCTATTTTGACACTTTTTGATAAAACCACTTCCAGAGAACACGTGCGCTCACCAATTTTGTTCCTGTTGGGTGAAAATATAAGAAATAGATGTACCTTGATGTACAAAAAGACCGTGTGGTCAAATATTATTTTTCTTGGCCTCCAGCAACTGATTTTGCAACTACCCCAGTTTTGCAATTACCCCACTGCACCTTAATACATTACATACGCAATAATAATCCTTTTTCCGGGATGCTAATGGTAAGAAATTTGAAAAATCAAACGTAGGCATATGTACCTGAATTGTGATAAAACATAACCAATTTATGGGTACCTAGGTATCCATTATTTTTGAAATTACTTTTCAATTAGAAGTGCTTAGGTACTGGTCAGTAGGTATATTTACGGAAGAAATCATTTTTTGCCTAAAAATGTGATTTAAAAAAAAACAAAAACCAAAAAAAATGAAAAATAGCATATGTAGGAATATGTTCCATACATTAAGGTAGACCATCGTTTTTTTTTAATTACCACATTATTAGGTAAGTAGGTATCTCACTTTTAATAACTCTCAATTTCACTCCGTGTTGCCAGTATTGATGATTTTTTCCTAACTGGTTTTTAAAGTTTTTTTTTTAAAAGCAGTGGTGATTAACTGGTAATCTCCATTTTGATTAATGATTTTGGTAATTTTTTTTTTATTCAACTCAAAACAACAAAATATCGGGAGAAATGGCGAAATTTAGTTCTCATTTATTTTTCCATTTTTTATAAAAAAAAGTTTACTTTCACTCTTTTCGGCTTACTTTCTTTGCATTTTTTTTTAAAATCATAAATTTCGAATATTTTTCCTTTTTTTTTTTTTTTTTGTTGAGACTTTTAAATTATCTAAAATTGTAATTTTTGCGCCAAATTTTCAGTTTAATTTCAAAATCTAGGACTTTTTCTCAATATCAGTGAGTTTTTTGTGTAATTCTAGCGAGTTTACGAAGAGAAAGCCACGTGAATTTGAATCTGGGATTTCTTGGGGGTTTTTGAATTTATCACCCGGCAACGCTGATTTCACCCCACCTCTAACCGCTAGAGATGTAAACTATCGATAGTTTTCGACCATCGATAATAACACTGTAGATAGGTAGTTTCTTGCCATCAATAACCACACATTGGTAGCAATGACGTACCGAAGGCATTTTCCAGGGGGGGGGGGGGGTCTCATGAAAATCCCAACTCGAATTCATGAAATTCCCAACTCAAAATGGATGCAACTTAAAATACCAGAATAATTTTATGAATGAGTAAAAAGGAACCTTTTTTGGCGCTATCACCTCAAATAATGCACAGAAAGATGGTTTAATTTATACCCGAGCGAAGCGAGGGTGAAGCTTTGAAAAAATTGTATTTTTAATGCCTAAAAAGGCCATTTTTTCTTATTTTAAGGCTTTCAAAATTCTTATTTAATGTAATTTGAGAGGGGGAGGGTAAGAATGAAGCCATTAGATATTCAAAATCAATGGCGTTGAAAGATTTTTTGGGAGCGTAAAAATTGAGAATAAAAACACAGAGTATCAGATCAAAAGTATTTTCAGGGGAATGAATAAAAGGAGCCTTCTTCAACACTGTTGTTACTTGAAATAGTTTGTCGGATTATGATTTTGTTCACGCCCGAGCGAAGCGAGGGCGAAAATTTTTTAAACTAACAAGTGAAAATTTTATTAATTTCCAACTTGGAAAAATGATACATTTTCAGTTGGGAAAATGATGAATTTTCAGTCGATAAAGTGACTAATTCCCAACTGCTCAATTTTCCCAACTGATGTGTTGAATTGCTCAATTTTCCCAACTTACAAGTAAAAAATTTTCTAGGGGGAAGCTCCCCCCTCCCCCTCTATCGGTACGTCCCTGATTGGTAGTTAAAGAGTATCGAAAACTATTGATTTTTATATTGGCTATTTTTTTAGGGCAATTATGAACGCCTGGGTGCATTATTTTTGGAGGTATTTGATCGTATTGTTACGAAAAATTACCCATAAAAAGTTCCTACTTGAAAAATTGAAAAATAAAATAATCAACAGAAAAGCTGATTATTCCGAACATGAGGTGCCACCCCGACCCTTCCCCTCGCATAAAAATTACTTGGTTATTCGAAAAATTTGCTAAAATGATGGCTTTTTTTTGGTGAAATGTCTTTAATAAGTCATAACTCAAATTTTGGGACCTTTCGCTGACGATGCAAGCCTTTGAGAATTTTCAAACTATCAAAACCTATCGATATATTCAAAAAAACTCTTTATGGTAAAAAAATTGGTATTGCGAAGTCACTCACGATAGTCTCGATAATAACCTGACGTGAAAGAAAATCAGAATTATTCTGCCTTTTTATGCTCGAGTCTGCTGATAAGTTCTGCCCGTTTCTGTCGTTTTTTTCTGCCGAATTCTGCCTTTTTCTGAAAAAGTATCCCAGAGGAATAATGCGCGATGCGCAACGGGGTATCAAAAAAGGTACGTCCGAAGTGCCGCAGGAGTCGAATTGTGATAAAACAAAACCATTTTGCGTTGGTAATCATTTATTTTTATGAGTAAGTAAACGTTCGAAATCGTCTGAACTTGGACGCGTATAATATAGTCTTTGAATTTTACAAAAAAAAAAAATCCATAAACTTTTCATATAATAATGAATGTACTTACAATACATACCTATACATCATTGAGTAGATACAATTTCATTATCCATGTAAACTCTCACCACTCAAACTTATGATTTTAAATCATGAAGTTTTGATCAGAAAATTATTCAATGACGTATTTTGTCTTAATACATACGTAACTGTTGGTACCTACACCAACTACCTATCTTTGTTCCCACATAACCCCTCATTTACAATTTCATGATTGATGAATAAACGACGGCTATTAAACTTTTTCTTTTCAAACGCAGTTCTTCAGGCTATCTGTATTTCAAGCGCAAGGATTTTTTTGTCAAGCTTCACCCTTTAAAATTTGGAACTCCATCCATGAAGACGAACTAGTCATATTTTTTTCCAGCTGAAAAAATGTTCAAATATTTCATAAGATTGTATCAAAATAACGCATGGGTATAAATTATAAGTGTAATTAATTGATAATAATGATAATTCTAATAAGTTTATTAAAGGTAATAGCACATCTCAAAGTGTTAGTGCCAAACAAATTTCAAACAAATAATAAAATTTTATGAAAAATTTGCGCAATATTTTCTTTACTTAATTTCATAGAAAATCCAAGAAGCAATTTTAAAAAACCAGGTATAAATGCCATATCTAGCCCATCAAGGTTTCAAAAAAATGCCACAAAAAATGGAATTTGACAAGAATAGAATTACCTCTATCCTTTTTGAATAAAAAATTGCGTGGCGGCATCCTTTTTCTTTTCTTTTTCTTATCAAATTCGAACTTTGGTTCCGTATAGTCACGTGAATTGGATGTATAACCTTGGTATTCAGATTGTACACCCAACGATATTGTTGGTGATAGTGTTTCTCCGAAGATATCGCGAATCTGTCAATACCAGATTTTTTAATAGACACATAATGTAAGTAAACAGGTGAATTCTATCAGGAGGAAAAAATCCATGGTTTCAATTTCAAAACAATATGGAAGAAAATAACTAGATGCCTTACCATGAATGATGTACTATCAGCTTCAAAAGAAGAAGATGAATTTGATCGCGTATTAAAAGTATCTTTTTCTGATTCTGGTGACGAATTTTTAGTTATCCTTAATACAGATAAGTCACGATCGGGCAAAATAATTGCCGTAGAATCCACATTACTGGTTTGTTCTGAAAGACTTGATTTTGCTGAGATTGATGGAACAAGATCAATCGGTTGGCTGGAGTTGAATGTAAAAAGCTGCAAATAAAATTGAAATCATTTATCAGCGACCTACCTATTATTTACTTGCGTAATTTAAACATTTAAATTTATGATTTAAACAAACCTCGATTAATATTATAATAGTTATTGAAATTGAATAAGTTTCAATTAAACACTGCATAATAAATGGTTGACGAAAATTCGGTATCAGATGATATGCAAATAACTAGTAATCAAGAGGGCATAAAATAATACGTTTTCAACTTTCCGCCACGAATGCCAGTAATTTGAAAAATTTTTCCTGCCAGTATATATACCTACCTACCTATTGTATCAGATATTACGTCAATAAATATTCTCTTTGTGAAGCGCTATTGGTAAAAATTGTGAAAGATCGTACATATTATGAAATAATTAGGATAATTGTATTATTTTAGTTTGTTATTGAGTACTTTTTGATTGCATTTAAAGTAATAAGTGTGGATACTGGATACCTAGTAATATTTTTATATGAAAGTAAATGCGATCGTGTTTTTTTTTTTTTTTTTTCAAATGCTGCTTATATTTCATCAAATTCGGTAATTTTAAACCCTGATGTTAAATTAATAAGTATATGATTTTTTCTCCAACCCAAGTGATATGACTGTAAATGCCAAAAATTCAATAGGTATTTTGTATTTTGTGTGGGGGGGGGGAGGACAAAAAATATTGAAATTCTTTGTCTAAAAATAGTAAGTAGATATACTTAGACGTGAGAATCTTTCAAATTTTCCTCCCAAAATTGTTTTTTGGGGGATAAAAATTTTAAATGTAAAAAAAATCGGAAGAGGACTCATGAGTGGAATTTTGTATATCATGTCAAATCATAGAGATATTTCACAACATCGCAATTTGAAAACAAAAATAACTTATTTTTTCTATGCCGACGTTTTCAGCCGCTGGAAATATTCACTCACAAATCTTCCTTTTCAAAGAGGCCCTATAAAAATACACTTTAACAGGAAAATCAATCAGCACTATCATACAATTTTTTGATAACTTTCATCAAATTTAATTCTTGACGACTGAAAATATTTTAAAGATTGAGAGTAATATTATATTTTAGGATCAAAATCGATTACCAGGTTGATGCTCCGAATAGGCGTAGACATGTTTTCGGTTTTCCGTCGGTTTTCCCAAATGAATTTTTCCAAAAAATAAAATTCATGAATCTACTTTCTCAAAATGAAATGATAAATGGATAATTATTCTTATTAGTCCGCCGGGAGTCATTATTTAACTACACATTGACTTTTTAATTTTATATAATAAATTTTCAACTATGAACACCATTTTATATTTTTATTCATTTTTTGTTGGTCATTATTACTTATCGTGGCTTAAGTATAGGTACATCTACAAATAAGTACATATATTTTTCATTGAAAAAATATTTTGCAAAATTAGTCGAATAAATTTAAATGCAACAAAGTACCCAGGTGCATAAATATAATTTGATTGTTATTTTTTAAATGTGTGTGCAGTCTTCGATTAATTCAATTCCAATCTTAGGTATCTCATATAAATATCTTGGATCGTCAATAATTCTGGTTTTATGGGTTAATGAACGGAGATACACCTACCCATCGATGATAACCTTTTATCTACTACTATCAAGAATAAGGTCATTTGGGAAATTGACCTGGAATTTCAGAAACACAAATCGCATCATGAGAAAAGGGACTCGAGGTACCCAGCTGACAAAAAAGACAAAAACTCGTGGTTTTTTGAAATTGATTCCATTTAAGCTTCGTCTCCTATTGGATTTGAAAGCTATGATTATTTCAGCGAAAAATCGCAACAAATTTGGTAGTTTTCCGTAAAAAAAAAAAAAAAAAAAAATACAAAAATCCATTATCAAAACATACCTACTCTGTGAGCCAAAAATGGTCTTGCTTAGAGTTTGAGACGTTTGAGTGAGCGAGTTGAATTTTCTAAACAATTAGGAAATCTTTTTGCTTCGCGATTTGTGGCGCATCTTTCAATATTCTTAATTTTCACTTTTTCAAAGGAGAAAGGAAGGAAAAATGCAATTAGAACTTTTCAAATGTAACGAGAAACACTCCATTTTTGATTATGACATGGCTTTTGAAGACCTTCAACCCCACCTTTGTTCTTGAGGGTGATGGGATTAAAAATTTTTCAGAGATACCTTCCTCAGAGTAAATAGTAGGTATACTTCAGCTTTCCAATTTTTGTCAAATTTCATGACGTGTTATATTTCGATTTACTCTTACGCACGTGAATTTATCAAACGTAAGTACTTATCTAAACGTTAAATTATGTATGTACACACAGCAAGGTGTGTGAAATTGGAAACAGTCAAATTTCTGAAAAATATATTACATACTTAATGTATTCGCCGCTAATGGTACTCATTTTTAAAAAATACGGCAATGCAATAAAACAAACATCATATTGCGTTGGTAATATTTTTTTAATGAATAAGAGAACAATAAAAATCAGCTGTTGCTGTTAGTATCCATCATCGTGAAAAAGAGACATTACATTGTCAAAAAACATAAATTTACTGTAATATCATTTCATTAAGTAGGTACCTACATATTTATGAAAGCGCTCATCACTGGAACGCATGCATGATTGGAAATCACACGAAGTTGCACCTGTTTTCATTTGAAAGTAGATAGATGGTTCACAGTATACAAATCGCAAAAAAAAATTTCCATATTTTTGGTCATTTTTTCTTATTTTGCGTTTTTCTCGAAATTGACTTTTCCGACATATGGTCGAGTATCCCTGGTTTCGTCACATATACTTATTTGAAATAACCATTTGAAGCTTTCGGGTAGAGAATTCTACATCCCAACAACATCTCACTGTTAGCTAACCTAAATTAGTTATCTCCCCAAGGTGATTACCCTAAGTATCGTGAAGTCCATCATCAGAATATCCCAGTGAATTCTCGGTGACTAAATTTTTTTTTAGGAAATGTATAAAACGGGTATCATCTTTCAAAAGCAATAACGAAGTCAATGGTTGAGGGAGGTATTGATGCTCAAATCGACGTGCGTCTAGGTTGTGACCGTCACAAAACTTGGTAGGCAATCAGAGTGCGCCATGCGTTCTCAATTTTTTTCCTGATAAAATGAAATTTTTTCATTTTTTTTTCAATTTTTAAAATTTTAGAGCTGGAAAGTAGTTTGAGAAAAATTTATAAGCCCAATAACAAAATATTAAGGATGGAAAATATTTTAAGAAGAAATTTTTAAGAGTACAAGAAATTCTTTTAGGGAAATCAAAGTTGAAATTTGAAATAAAAAAATGAATACAATTCTACAAACTAAGAAAATAATTTTTCAGTGTAGAAAAAAGTTGAGAAAAATTTTGAGAGAAAATATAATTTTTGGGAAGAAAATTGAAGAACGAAAAAAGTGTTCTGAGAAAAAAAAAACTCAAGAGTTGAATGATGATACAAGAAAAAAATTAGGGTTGAAAAATAGGTACCTATCAAGTATTGAGACAAATATTTCAGAATTGAAAAATATACCTATATCACGGAAAGAAATGCTTCAATTGAAAAAGTTCTAGTCTGGGTAAGAAATTGAAAAATAATTTTCAGAGGTAGAATAAGTTTCAATGGAGTGCCAAAAACCCCGAATATTTTTCGAAAGTGATTCCTCCGTCTGCGCCAGCGCCACCCTTTGGATTCGAAAGCTAAAACTTGTCAGCCGCAAAACTTTATGAATGCGGCAGGTTTCCATAAAAATTTTTCATCAAAAATGGGTTTGCCTTGATTTTTATATGTTTGAGTAAGCAAGTTGAATTTTTTGAAAAATTAGTAAATCTTTTCGATTCTCTCGAACCATACTTGAAGAGCAATAAGTGAGTATCGAAGTTTCAATTTTTTGTCAAATTTCGATGCGGGTTATATTTCGATTTATTTAAACGTATGGATGTTTGCCTGACGTAAGTACTTATCTGAACTTTAAATTATGTAATAATTCAGCCAGATGTGTGAAATTGAGAGCGTCAAATTGCGGAAAAATATAATAAATGTAAGTATTCGCCGCTAATGGTACACATTTTCAAAAAATATGGCAATGCAATAAAATTCAATAAGAGAACAGTAAAAATCAATTGTAGGTACCTGTCATCGTGAATAATAGTGGCATTAAGTTGTTAGAAAATATTAATTGTACCTGTACGTACCTACCTACACTAATATAAGTTCATCAAGTATTTATTCATACAAATACTCATCACCCGATTACATACATGATTAGAAATCACGATTTCTATTAGAAAGCACAAAAATTGACGTGTTTCATGATTGAATCCGTCTAGGTAAATTATTTCTGGGGTATTTTGTAACTGAAATCAACTAAAATCCTTCATAAGAATGCATCGGAATAATAAGTAAGCAACAGGACCGTGCAGAGAAACCCCTGCCCGGGGGGAGGGATTGAAGAGTAAAACAACGTCTCAAACAATAGGATGAGGCTCAAAAATTCAATTTTTGATCCTTCAGGTAAAATTAAGCGCAAAAGAAGAAGCTGTAGAGACTAGAAAAAGAATTTAAATCGATTAATTCCTTCATCCAATGAGTTGCTGAATAGTGAATAATCTCTACCTTTGATTTTAATAATTTCAAATCTACCTAGGTATTGAATTTTTTGAAAATATTGAATGTTTGACAATTTTTAAAAATGATGGCTCTCACGCTTTCGGAACATAAATTAAAACAGATTTTGAAATTTTCAAATAAAATTTTCTAGTTGCCTGAGCCTCATAGTTTGCGCAGTATTAGGACTCAAAAATAAAAAATTATAGTTTTTCGGTCCATCCCATCAGGCATCTACATAAAATTTTATCCGACAATTCAAACCAAACCCGCCAGTGTACTCGAGTGACGTGTACGTGCTAAGCTAAATTTTTTGTTTCAGAGGGCTCCCTCGGCAAAAATAGCTTGTTTTGCTGTTTTTCTGGTAACATTGTATTGAGATCATACTTTACTGCTCTGAAGTGAATGGATGGCAATTTTTAAGCAAAGAAGACAATTTTCAGTTTCTCGGATCGATTTATATCAATTTTCGACAATTAAAGTTATTTACGTATTTTAAACAAAGTTCTTATAACTCAATTATATTCGATTGTGAGGCCCCATACTATTTTTTTCCTTTTTAGATCGTTTCAGAGCCTAGACCTTCTAACGATTTCTCCAGAAATCGTTTTTCTGTCTCAATTTAAAAAAAAATTATGGTACATTGCACGTATTATTTAAAAATTCGTCAAATGTCAAAAATTGAAAAACCGAAGAGAGCTGCTAAAAATTTGATTTTAAAAGTTTTATTGGATCACTTTTTTTTGCTCTTTAAATCAATAAGACCGGCAAATTGTTATACTTACACGAACGAGTAGGGCATAGATACACAAGTATCTGTCGGGTAGCAAATTCATCCCCTCTACTTTTCATTCAATGCAAAAAAAATTGAAATAGAAACGAAAAAAACGTATTTTTTCCTAAAATTTCTGTCCCTTCAAAAACAAAAGTAGGCAGTTTGTCCAACATCAAATCACTTATTTAAACACCAAACAGTGAGTCAATTTTTTTGGTTATTTAGAATAATTTCTGATTCAACATTCGATCAGAAAAAATTTACTTCTAATTTTGTCTATCAGGGGTTATTCTAAGCTTAATTAGTTACAAAAAGTTACATCGGCAGCTCCAAAATTGCCCAGGAATTTAAACAAGGGAAATGAAACGTTGAACATTTATGTACACCCCCTTGGAGTTATAATGCCATACCAAACTTTGGTCCAGCGCTATAAAATTATTTGGTAAATAATTTTTTTCCAAGTGTGGAGTCGAAGGTTTAATTATTATTTTAAATAATCAATACAAATATGGATTCCAGACAAATAATGCAGATTAACTTATCATCATTTGTCCAAGGGAGCTCTGAAGTTTTGCCATTCTGAAAAATTTGATCGGCTAGTCGGATTCTTCTTCTCAAAATGTCTGCAGAAAACGAAGTTTTTCCAAATTGAAATTATGGGGAGATTTTATACTCGAAAATCTCGGTTTTTTACCATTTCAGTGGAAAATACTCAGCTGTGGAGAGCAATGGTTCAGCTCCCAGAGGTCGGAGGGAGCTGAAATTTTTTGGGAGTGTACTTCTACAACCATCTAACCTTCCACCCGAATTTGAGAGAAATCTGTGCAAAACAATTTTCTCCACCGCAGACTCTGGACATCGCATCATGTAGAAGCTTTTTCAGCATCAAATTTCCGACTAATATATTTTTCTTTTTTAAGCGATTTTTCAACGCTATTTCTCCTGGGCTAACTTAGTACATATCTTTGAAGTTTGAACCTGCAATTGCATATAAATTTCGAAAACTTTTGTTTTTCTGTACTACACCATCATTTTTTGAACTCTTTAATAAATTCCCACTGCAGGGATGTTTTCCATAAAACGTGAAAAGATTGAAATTTTACATTTCAAAGCTTCAATGTTGAGCCTAAAAAAAAAATTACAAAAAAATTTGTCACTACCTGGATTTGATCATCCAATTTTTCAAAGTTGAACCTAAAGAAATTACAAAAAAATTGACACCATCAGGATTTGATCTCCCAGCGTTTTTTCGCTTTGTTTTTGAAGTAGGGCGGAAAGTTGAACAATTTTCGCCCCGTTTCTATGTCTCAAGCAACTACTCTTCACACGTGTTTTGTAAGTTGCCTAACCCGGAGTGCAACGCAAAATGGAACAGCAGAATCTGGAATCTGGTAGGATTTTCTGCTACTTTTGCACGTCGAAAGACTTTTTTCCCTCGTCCTTTTGTATTTCTATACATTATGGAACTCAAAATGGCACCATTTATTCAAAAGTAATCCTACTGAACTGAATAAATCTATAAGCACCCGCAGTACCCACATTTTATTCTTTTATTTAATTTTTTTCCTGTGTTCCATTGTTACGTCTAACAAATTCGTGCAAGGTTTTCAAGTCTCAATGTGGCATTGACAACTCAATAGACATGATCCATTCAAATATCCATTACTCTTTGCAGTTAAATTTTCCTGAGAGGACAGCAAATAAGAGAAATATCAGTTGTAAGATGAAAGAACGTCAAATTATAAATGAAACAAATTGGGGCGAAATCGAAAATCCAAGTGGAACATACTTACTTCATTTTTGATTTAAATGCAAAACCGATTTTTAAAAAATGTTTGTCTCCTAAAATAGAAAAGTAGGCAATATATCCAACCTACGAAATTAAAGGACGAACAAATATACCCATAATTCAATTACGAGTTTCTCATGCCCTGAAATATTTTAAAAGAGGGTTGCTCCAAGGATAAGAATTGAATCTTGATTAACCCATCATTAAAATTTTACAAACTGATTCATTTCAAAAATTAAAATTTTCATAATTAGTTAGATGCAACGTAAGATTTTGAAGATTGAATTGGTCATTAAATCATATGCCCATTAAACTTACGCAGGTCCATGGTTGCATGTGTGATTACATTTTTAATGATTATTTAAATGACGATTAACGTATGAAAGCTTGGCACAAAGAGCGAAATATGTCAGCACAATCAACTACCACCAGAAAATTATTTTAAAAAGTTGTTTTTTTGTTTTCTTCTTTAAAGTACATTTTACCATGTATGACGTAAAATTTGAAAAATTTCACATCAATAGTAATAAAAAAACATCTGTCTGGCATCAATAATTGTCGGCATCGTAATGCATGTAAATCGACATCTACAACATAAATTATTGGGAAATGGGTTTTTCATTTCAATGTCACGAGCTCTCAAAACATGAAATGCGGAGAAATTTTTCGTTTGAAATTTTCAGCGGCATCTCGCCTAAAAATGTTTTCTTAGCATAGCAAAGTGCCCTCAGAAGTAATAATTTACAAAAAATTTATTTATTTTCGAATATTTAAAAAAAAAAATAGGTACATTCATTTTGTTATTACCAAAATCTTTCAACATTTGGTCAATACAATCAGCTAACCTTGAATTAGAATAAATGCTTCAATGTATAATGAATTATTTATTTTCAGCTAAACTTCAAATTTTCATTGAATTTTCGTAACCTGAAATACTTTGGAGTCTTTTTTGAGAATCTCTCATTTTTTTTTGATCGACGCGACACTCCATTTTCTTCTTCGTCCTCATATATATCTAAAATATGGAAAAAATCGTTAGTAGCTGCTTAAATTATCTACCAATTCTTGCAAAATGTTTCTTCAATAGTCGAATTTTTCTCCGATTACCTGTTTCTTGAACTTCATTACATTCAACGAGTAGGCGGACAATGCACTTTTTTAACTGGACGATGTCGAGAATTATTTGATCTTTGAGAGTCTCTGCCTCCTTCAACGGTAAATTTCCTTTCATTAATGTTTCCAAAATATTCTAATTAAAAAAAAAAATCAGAATAAAGCAAAATGCAATCAGATACATTGATTTAAACGAATTCTGCGTCGATCAAGTTGAAGCAATAGTTTATCTAGTCGTTTCTTACTATGGGTTACATTTTTTCCCGCCAAGAGTTCATTTGCTTCACTAGTATCAGATTTTTCGGTCACCATCACTGCATTTTTTTTCAAAATTTTAGAAACCAGTCTCATTTGTCTGGCTGGCTGCTTATAAAAGGTTCTCAGTAAGCCGCCCAGCAACGAAAGTGGTTCTTTTGACAAATTAAAGTAACTTCCTATGGTATTTGTTATAGCATCGGTAGCCGACGATGATTCGAAATTGTCACTGTCAGGAAAATCTGGCGATTTGTTGGTAAAGGTCTCTTCTGAATTTGGTTCGAATGAATCTGTAACCGATTCTGAAATTTCGCCCAACTTGATCGGCGTAGCGAAACAAAACGAATAAATCTGTAAATCATAATTTTCCGTACCGAAAAATGAAAGTAAAATTGAAAAGAAATCAGACGGGTAACTAATAAGATAACTGAAAACTTACATCAAACACGATTGCTAATGTTAGAACTAAACCCATGTTTGAAAAACGAAACATGTTTCTCAAATTCGAAATTAACAAACTATGATTTTTTTTTTACAATTCCAGGCCTTATAAAGTCTTTTTACTCGGAATAATTTGAATAGCATCAAAGAGTTTCTTGCACATTAATGAACTATTTTTTTCACCGCTAGCAATTAAAAATTCGAAAAAAAGCAATAATTTGCTGAGAATAGATTTTTCAATTTTTAACGAGTGTCGGCTCATGATTGAACATGTAATTCTTCAGAGAGGAAAATAAAATATTTAAAAAAAAATCGTAATTGCGTAATACCTGCATAGGTAGGTACTTAATATTGTTTTCTAAAATGTTTTTTAACCGTTCCAAATTTTTTCTTTGTGATTTTCGAGTCAGTAATCTTTATACTCGTGAAATTATGTAGTGTACAAAAACCAATTTGACGAACTGTCAAATCCACTGGTATCAAGTGATATACTTAGCGATATCTCGAGCTTATCCGTTCAAAAGTCCAGAAATCGATTCAATAAACACGAGATTTTAACCTTTTTTTTTTTCAAAAAATTTTCAAGTTTTCGGAAAAGGTGAAAAATGTAGAAGACCATTCTCAAACTAATCTTACAATTTTTCAAAAAATTGAACACACTCGAAGCATCTCCTTGAATACGAAATACAAAATTTTCTGAAATATCTGATGCTTCATCGCAAAATCGACCTCATTTGTCGAAATTTCAATTTTTACCATTTTTCGGAATTTTATTCAGTGTATAATGAAAAAAGTTGTACAAACAACATTGAAAACGAAAACCTAAAAATCACAGTAAATGAACCAGAAACACCTAGAAATGATGCTTAAGGGCACTTGTAGCCCATCTCAGCTGAAGAATGTAAGTAAAACATCATACAGAAGAAGAATCCCTCTTTTTTTATCAGTATCACATCGTAAACTTTGAAAGCTCGTATATCGGAAATTTGTTTTCGCGTATAAAATCGATTTGGTCAAGGAGGGTCACATAAATTTAAAAAAAATTACCTTTCTCATTTTCCAGTCATTCTGAAGTTTTTCAGCATTGAATCGAATGAATTAAGTTATTTTTCAGTAAAACTAACTTTCAATCAGTTTCAGACATAGGCGCACCCAAGGGGTGGGCTCAGGGGGCTTGAGCCCCTCCTTTAAGCCTTGAAAAAAGATTTTTTTATTGCAAAAATATTTTTTAAAAAAGTGCATTTTTTGTTTTTCAAATTCATTTATTCGTAAAAGATTTCACAATAAATTATATGTACCTACCCATGTACCATCCCATCTCAGTTGCTTTTGTAGGAGTGGGACAATGGTATATTATTCATCATCTTTGGAACCCATTGCGATGGGATAAATTTGGTAGGTACTTTACTCGTTCATTATTCTTTTTTTGCACTGAAAAGTTGATCATTAAATTTTAATAAATACATACTTACCTACTGATTGCATTAAAGTCTATGACCATTTTTTAAAAATCAATATCATTAAAAATCTTCATCGATGGATTAAAATCAAGAAAAAAAGGTACCCGTGGATAATATAGATAAATTTTCCCCAAAGCTGAAATTCAATACCAAAAGAGAGGCTAGAGCTAAATTTTACCCCTTGGTTTTAAGAGCCATCATAATAAAATCCTGTTCATTAGTTTCGAACTTTAAATCTGGGACAAATTTATCTGCCCGGCATGCAACAGAAGCAAAATATTTTACAAAATTCGGCTGAAAGTCTCATTGCACCTTATCAATCAGAATGTGACAGAATTTGAGACTCTCTGCCAAATATTGAATATTCTGTTTTTGTTGTTGTCGTCGTTTTTTTCGCTCGCCTGGTATCTTATCCATAGATTTTCTTTACATTGATTTTTAATAACTTTTCATTTAAAATTAAATCATAATGTTGATTTTTGTTCAAGATTTCAAATATTTTATTACATGTTCATCTTGATATCAGAAAAAATAACTATGTCATCGACATTTTTGGAAAAGTTAGCATCCGCATTCGTGGTATTTTTACTATCTTCAGCTTTCATTTTTCCATCTGAAACAAAAAAATTGAACAAACCAAAATAATTTTTGGAGTACTATTTTTTCAAACTTTTTCACCTACGAGTGAAGATGAAGTTAGGTGAGTACACACTTCGTCTATTTGTTTTGAATAAAAAGTTCTTTTTACTCTGTGTTTTTTTCACCCAATTATTTATGTGCCGATATCCAGCACATCTGCTTGGTTGTTTATGAAAAGTCCTCAGAAACTTGAAAAATGGTAATGATAATTTGGCTGTAAACTCTGACTGGGAATACTTTTTTGTTACGTTTTTCATCATATCTGAAATCAGTGATGGCTCTAAATCACCAATTTGTAAGAAATTCATTAAATTCCATGATTGTTTGATTGAATTTTGTTCTATTGACATGAGCATTGATTCGATTATTTGCTCAGAAACAATAGGATTAGCCAAACAAATTGAATAAATCTGGAAATTGAACAATAGATGTGAGTAATTTGGTAGGTCCCATTGTAGAAATATAGGTAGAAATCTAGGTAGTAAGTAGATGCTGTCGAAATCAATTTATAATCACTGATGAATGATAATAAATTTAACATGGAAAGGTCAGATAAGGTAGATACCTAAATGATTTTCAATGAATTTCTATTGATTTTTCAGTAAATATAAATAACCCTAATCCCAGATTTTTTTTCAATGGAAATTTTTCCTTGTGTTGCAGTTTTGAATGCTCATCAAATATTTTTCACTGTTCTCGAAAAAGAAAGTAGGTACTCATAAATATGAAATACCTAACATCAATTTTTTTTCTTTATTTATTATTGAAAACTTTCCAACTTACCTTTAAAAAAGGGATGAATGTTGAAATAGAAAAATGCGTTTTGATCCAACCACATCGACACATGTTCTCTCAAATTCAACGTCAATGAGTGTACCTACCTCATAGATACGGAAAATTTTTGAAATTTCACTACCTAATAAAAAAAATATATGTTTTTTATTATTGCCACTAACTCGGTATTCTCGAATAAGCCGATGTCGTTATTTATCGTGCAAAATACTATTTTCGTCTCAGTTTTTGAGAAAATTTGAAAAATGAGACAGTTTTAACAATAAAAAATTATTTCATTGTTTGTCGATATTGCCGTTACCTAAATTAAAACTAAATTATTATGACAGAAACTTTAGGAAAAAAATTGGTACCTACGTGTACCGACTTTCTCATATGAAAATATTTTGTCGACAATCTTGATTTTTAAAGAAACGTGACGAATGTTTGGGCTTTGGAAGGTTTGGACAGTTTGTAGTTTTGTGTTGACAAAACATTGCAACGAAAAATATTTATTTATGTGATTTGATAATAGGGTAAGTAATTATTAATAAATAGGTAGGACTTGAATGAAACATTCCGATATTATTACCTACTATTTCCTTCATTGAATAATAATTTAGGTTTTTGTTTAGCTCTGTTCATTTTTGTCAATTTTTTATTCTTGAAAACCTCGAGTTTTCTTCTGGGTTGCTTGCAAAATTATTTAAAACAGAGGAATATCTTCAAACTTGCTACCTAGATGAATTTTTGGTTGGAAAAGTTGTCGAAATTTTTTTATGAAAATTGCATCAATCAAAATGATTTTAATAAAATTGCAAATATATTTTGTTGAAAAAATTATACTAAATCAAAAATCATTCTACACCAATGGATAACAAAGTTTTTGGCTCGATTTTGAAGTGTTTGAGTGTACAATTCAAATAATATCAATCCGATAAAAAATTTGAAAGGAAAACAATTTTTTATTGGTTTGGTTTTTCAAACATTTCGGTTTTGGTTTCGGTTTTTTCTACTTTTTTTTTTTCATTTTGCCTTCAATGAGTAGTTCGGGGAGGTGTGAAAACTCAAATGGCGCCGTAGTCAAAAGGAATACCTTAGTAAAAACCCACATTTTTGGAAAATAACCCTATTTTTAGGTCTCGTTGCTGGATTTCTTTTTTACAATATTAAATGGCAGATCTAACCAAATTTCTTGAAGGCGAAAGAAGAACTGAGCATAACGGCGGGCCAATTTACTGATGAAAAAATATTTTTTAAATGCATTTGGAGGAGGAGAGGGAAGAGGAGGGGTGGAAAATGAATTCTTTGGTAATATTCTAAGTAAACACAGTCTTGAATTCTTAATCTATGACCTGAACTACGGTTCGTTACTCTGAATACAAAGTTGCGTGGTTTTAAAGCTTTGAACTTTTTTGTATATTTTTTATCCATTTGAGAATTAAGTTTTCGACTGGGCTGCTTGTAAAAGGATTTCAAAAATCCGTTGAATACAGACACCCATTCAAATTTTGTCTCATCATGGAAATTTTTCGTCTTGTCTTCAAAAGCCTCATCTACGGTCGGCTGCGAAGCAGGATCGCTACCTGGCAAACGATTCCATAAATCCCACAAAATATTATTTTCTGAATTTTGTTTTGCAGAACTGGATGCTGATTCGGACGTTTGTCTATTATTGATCGGAATAGGACCAGCTGAGCAAAACGATGAAATCAGGAACACAAAAACAAAAACAAACATATAAATCGACCTTCAAAGGAATATGAATTGAATTCTAGAAAATTTCACCATTTTGAACTTACAACGAGTAAAATGATGAAAATTGAGATAAACGTCAAGCGACACATGTTTATTTGTAATGAAAATTATTAAATGTATGATACTTTTTTTTATATTTTTTCCAATAAATACACTGTTTTTTCTCGAATTGATTGGAATCAGCATATCTACGTTACCCAATTGGTTAATATATCAATCAAGATCAATAACACGTTCGCTGTGTACTTTATTCGCCGCCTGCTAAAGGAAATATTATGAAAAAAAATGCGATAATTTGACAACAAAATAATTTTTTACCAGCGAGTGTTAGAATGACTATCATTAAAAAAAAAATAACGCTCATCTTGCCGGTAATTTTCTAAAGCAAATCTATCAGAAAGTCCCATTAATGAGAAACAATGTCTCGTAAATATTTTAAACTGGCACTTTTCTTTTCGAAACACTATTTGAAAAAAAATTAAAATATTTTTTTGGGTATTTTGATTTTGCAAGGCCACTGCCATGCCAATTACATTAATTTAAAATAAATAATCAAATTCAGATACATCTATCTTATTATTATATTAGACCAGGGATGTGTACCGTTATTTCTGCGGTATCGGTATTGGTATCGGTACCATACCGTAAAAAATACCGGTATCGGTATCGGTATTGGGATTATACCGCTAAAAATACCGGTATCGATATCGGTATTGGGATTATACCGCTAAAAATACCGGTATCGATATCGGTATTGGGATTATACCGCTAAAAATACCGGTATCGATATCGGTATTGGGATTATACCGCTAAAAATACCGGTATCGGTATCGGTATTGGGATTATACCGCTAAAAATACCGGTATCGGTATCGGTATTGGGATTATACCGCTAAAAATACCGGTATTGATATCGGTATTGGGATTATACCGCTAAAAATACCGGTATCGGTATCGGTATTGGGATCATGCCGTAAAAAAATACCGGTATTGGTAGCGGTATCAGTGTCAGGATCATACCACAAATAATATTGGTATCGGGATTATACCGCGAAAATACCGGTATCCGCATCGGTACCATATTTTCGACATTCTTCCAAAACTTGAATTCTTTTGTTTAAAATTTTTGAAACTTTGAACTTGTTCTAAAATTTTTCAAAACACCGAATTTTTTAATCAAAATTTTTCCAACTACCTACCTAAAATTGAAAAGTTAGAGAAAATGAAAATTTTTGAACAAAATCGTGGTATATATACATTTAAATGCTGAAAAAACGTAGGATTTGTAAACATTTTAAATAAAAAAAATTGAACTTCGAAAAGTGATTGAAAATATTTTTTAAATGAAAATATTGATATAACTTCATTTAAAAGGCGAGTTGAGAAAATTTAGAACTAATGTTGAGTGAAACATTTTCGAGAAAAAATCATGAGATTAAAAAAATTGAGAAAACATTCATTATAAAACTTATTCGGAATTTGAAAAGAATTAACAGAAAAATTTGAAGTTTTTAAAAAATGAAAAAACAGTTTTGATTGACTGTTTTTGAATTTTGAGGAAAATTACAAAATTTGGTAAAAAAAATTTGAGAAAATAATTTCAAGATTGAAAATTTTTAAAGAAAAGTATGAAGATTTCGAGAAAAAATTGTGATTGGAAGAAATATACTTGAAATCTAGGGGTAGTGGAGGTGAAAAAAATTAATAAGTCGAAAAAAGTTTGAAAATAAAAATGATTTAAGTATTTTTAGCGACATTGAAAAAAAAAATGTTGAAACTGTTGAAAGAAAAACGAGCACTCACACACAAACGAGAACGAAACGATCGTAATCTTGAGAATCGCTCATGTGTACCGTTATTTCTGCGGTATCGGTATTGGTATCGGTATCGTACCGTGAAAAATACCGGTATCGGTATCGGTATTGGGATTATACCGCTAAAAATACCGGTATCGGTATCGGTATTGGGATTATACCACTAAAAATACCGGTATCGGTATCGGTATTGGGATTATACCGCTAAAAAATACCGGTATCGATATCGGTATCGGGATTATACCGCTAAAAATACCGGTATCGATATCGGTATCGGGATTATACCGCTAAAAATACCGGTATCAGTATCGGTATCGGTATTGTTCCAAAAATACATTTGGTACTGCTAATGGTAGCGGTACCATGCAAAAATAAAATACCGGTATGGTATCGGTATTGGTACAGCTTTTTCTCGAAAAAAAACCGTTTCGGTATCGGTACTGGTATCGGTATTGGTATCGGTACACATCCCTGTATTAGACCTCGAATACGAATAAAAAGAATATACCTAAGTCGGTACCTATACCTCCTTAGTCCTTATGTTGCAATCAAGATGTCACATTGCAAACTTTCGAATAGTGGATGTAAAAAGAAGAAATGAAAGGCGTTAAAAGAATCTTCATAAATTACTCTTTGGCGAAGTACTATTTTCAGTCATTGCGGATTTCAAAATTGAAAATGTTGAAATTTATACCAAGTTGAAATTGTTTTCTCAATTGTCTTAAAATCGAACCTATTTTTATTTTTATTTTTTGTTGTTACCTAAAGAGAAATTTCGATGAAATTTCTAAAAAGCGATTTTATATACCTACGTATGTAGGTAAGTAATTTAGTTTTTTTGAACAAAATGTGTACTTTTCAGTTTCGATATTCTTTTAATCACTGAATACGCTATTTGAATTTCATAAAAATTGTGTAGTTCGTAACAGGGGTGCGGTGAAGGCATATCTATGACGAGCAACTCGTCGTTGAAAATTTTGGGGGGGCCGTCTTAAATTACCAAAAATGAAAAAATAATTTAAAAAATGAATAAAATTTCTAATTTTTGGGAAAACAAATTAAAATAAAAATAAAACTTGTAGAAATTTCATTTAAAAAGTCCTCCTCCCTAATTGAAGAGCCCCCCCCAATAATATGTTTTTCAAAAAAATTCGCCCTCGCTTCGCTCGGGCAAGAGAAGATTCAAAAATCCTAACTTTTCACCAGGTCAAAGTTTCGCGTGGAAAATACCTTCTTGCAGCATTAAAAAATTAAATTTTCTTGAAGTTTCGCCCTCGCTTCGCTCGGGCACGAACAAAATCACAATTCAATATTATGAACCACCTACGTGTATTCATGACAATTATGTAAAAAAGGGCTTCCATCTGATTTCCAAATCTCCCGATACCAATTTAGCACCCTCCCAGAAAAGTTTTCGACATTATTGCTGCAATTATTTTTAGTTTTCAATGTCAAAATAATTCATATGAATTATTTGTTCCAAAATCACAATTTTGATCAGTCTTTTTCCAGAATAATTTATGCAAATCGCGTATTTTTTCATGAAAATGGTGCGAATTTTGAATTTAAAGTTTTTATAGTAAAAAAATAATTGGGGGAGGTGTAGTTAAATTTGAGATTTTTTCTGAAAAAATTATGAAAGTTCAGACCTTCTCCATGAAAAATTCCTGGCTGTACCAATGTACCATTGGTAATGTATGCAATTATTTAGCAATGCTTCAGGCCTTCCTCTAAAATTTTTCTCTACAGGACTTTTTGTGTGTGTGTGTGTGGGGGGGTACTTAAAAAAATTTTCAGGGGGGGGCGAACTTGGCCAATTTAGGGGGGGCACTCGTCGTTGACTCAGGGGGTTCACCGCACCCCTGGTTCGTAAAACAGTTGAAAGCGCTGCCAATGATCATTTTCCTGCAAAATTTCATCATAAATCGATGAGTCTTTTCATCGTCAATCAAAAAAGTGGGACCTTGTTGGGGGGTGTAAGTAAAGTACCTATACAGGGTCTATATGTGATCCGGGCAGTATCAGCGTAAAAATTCCCATCTGTTCTCTCCCTTTTCTTCCCTTTTTTAACGTTGCATCACTGAAAATGATATTGTTGTATGCGATGAAAGCTAGAAACGACCAAAAACGTCTTGATAAGATTACGAGTTCGAAGTAAGGGATGAGTCATCTTACCAAACTTGCATGCGAAAGTGTGAAATGTGTTTAACTGAGTTTGAATGCCCACCTGATAACATTAAACGAGTCCTTTTTTCCAACTTCAGAATGCCGTAATCTCGAAACTAAAATTATCAAATCTTTAAAATGAAATTTTTGATTTATTAATAATTAATCAGAAACAGAATATGAATTTATTATTAAAAATTAAGTCTATCAAAATTACGATTTTTTGAACCTAAAAAACACGTTTTTGGAATTTTTAAAGCAGAAAACAAAAAAATCAAAAACATTACTTTGAGAACGAGGGATTTTCGCGCAGACCGTGCCCGGATCACATATAGACCCTGTATGATAAAGAACACAATATTGGACATTGGACAACTGACAAGGATATTTTGTCCAATTGTTGTTTATTGATCATAGAAAAACCGATTTTATATTTCCTCACTGAACCGGTTTCCAAAATGAAATCAATTTTTTCCATCAAAAACTTCGAATGAAAAATGTACTTTTTTGTTTGACTTATAATTGATATAGGTACCTACAATTTCATACCTGATTAACAGATTAAGATTAACCAATAATTTCTCCATTTCTAAACCAGTTTCACGGTTTTCAGCCAATTTATTCGTCACATGAAGAAAATTATAAAATAAGGTCTAATTTTTACAATTTAAAATATCAATTTTCTAATTCTACTACACCTACCGGATTCTGAACGAGCGTCTGTTACAAAATCTTTAATTTTTTGAAATTTTTCGAACATTTTTTTAAAGCTATTTGAATTTTTAAAATGGGTTTAGCCTACCTTTGTCTTCATCACCACAGAAATTCATCACTTTTTTTGAGACGTCTTCCGATAAAACTAAAATAAATAATCTGAAGCATCGATTTAGGTAACTTTTTGTGAATGTAACCGTGTAACGATGATCTTTTAAACGTTTTTTGTTCATTTTTTGTGTGCTTCTTTTAATTTTACATTTTTGCTCATAACAAATTTAATTTTCAACTTTGGGACTTTAGGTTGGGTTTCACTTAATTTCAAGGCTTCAGAGAACAAATTTTCATGAAAAAGTAAAAATACAGATTTTGATTCCTAGGTAAGGTCGGTTTTGCCTGCCACGGTCAATTACTATCACGCATCCTCAAAGAAAATCTTTCGCAATTGTTGCTAACAGGAGTAAAAAAGGAAGCAATGTAAAAAGAACTGTTTCAAAACGACCTAAGTAATTTTATTTTTATCATACTTATTTTAAAAAGATTTTCCAAATTTGACAACGAGTGTACCCTCTACCTAAAATTTCGCTTTCATATTATATCATTGCGGATTTTCCTAGACGTGATCTCAACATCACTTTGTCACTTAGGTACCGATTTTTAATATTTACTTAGGTGTTTCTTCATTATAATTAACTTCTCCATCTGGCGACTTCGGCGAATATTTTTCACTTTCGGTTATAATGGTTTTTTTCTCCGCAGTGGGGTAAAACTTATCTGGAAAAATTAAAAAAATGCGGTTTTAAATTTTTTATATGTCCAAGTGTATACTTGGTAGACCGGTTTGAACATATCTAATTATGAAAATTTTGGCTGTGCATATTCTAAGATTTTGTTGGAGTTACCAAAATTGTATTAAATTTTGCACAATTTTTTTCCTACCATATACCTTCACTCTCTCCCAGGAAAAAAGGATAGATGATACTTGAAACTAACGAGGGCAAGAATCAGGAACAAAATTTGGGCAAAAATACGACATTCCTCAATTACCTAACTCTCCTATTTTAAGAAATTCGAAAATTTTTCAAAATTTCAAGATAGATGAAAAAGGTAATTTTTATTAGAAAGAATTCAATAAAGGGAGAGAGAGTGAAAAATTTTCTGGGAAAAAGCATCCAAAAGCAGGGATTTCTTCAGGGGTGCACGCAAGGGGGTTCGGGGAGCCCAAGCCCTCTCCTTAAGCTGGGAAAAAATATGTACTTTGTTATTACAAAAATGTGAAAAAGTGCATTTTTTGCTCTTCAAGCTGTAGTTTTGTCAAAAAATTTCGCCCCCGCTTCGCCCCCGCTTCGCTCGAGCAGTGATGTAATCGTTTTACTTTAAAAATTGATGGGTTTTCAGTAAAAAATCGCCAATTTCTTAATCAATTTCCAATTTGTTAATAAAAATTAATAATTTTTGACTCAAAAATCAATGGAAAATGACTAATTTGAAATTTGACAACAGTACAGACTTGTACCTTTCGAATAGCGGAAACCGTGTTAAAAAATATTGACAAATGAATTTTCTATGATTATTTGAAGTTTACCAAAAAATGATTTTCAAAAATCAACTTTTCGAGAAAAACGCAAAACAAAATTTGGAACTGTTTTCAATAAAAAAAAAAAGGTAGGTACTGTAAAAAACTTTTTTCTTTTAAAATGGTTTATTTCCGTCTTCCTGCATCATTTTAGGTCATTGACCCCTTCCAGAAATTGCAGGCATTGAAAATAGAAACCATACCATATGTCGAAAATCATATTTTTAAAGCTAGAATCACATTTTTCACACGAATATATTTTCACCAAAACTCGTTTTTAAGCAAGAAGATGGCATTTTTGGGACCTGCATCTGTTGTCATATGAAAGTAGAGGGTGCATAGTATACAAATCGCCAAAAAAATTTCCCACATTTTTGGTTATTTTTTCTTATTTTGCGTTTTTCTTGAAATTTACTTTTCCAGCATATGGTCGGATATCTCTGGCTGCGTCACAATAGACAAGTTGCACAATTTTTTTTTTTTTTTTTTCAAAAAAAATATGAAAAATCGAAAGTAGATATTAAAAGATTGAGATTAAGAAAAAAAATTCGAAAATCGGTTCATCAGAATTCGCGTACTTAATGATTTTTTGAAAGTTGCGTTTTTTCGTAGCGTAGGAAAAAGGAGGCGTGGTCTGTGACGTCAATAATTTAGGTTTGTTTTTTCTCCTTAGGTACGATATTTTTGCAAAACGCGGCGCCACGTAAATTCAAAACGAAAACCTAAATTATTGACGTCATATTGACCACGTCATCTTTTTTCTAAAATGCAACTTTCAAAAAATCATTACGCGAGTTCTGATTGACCGATTTTCGAATTTTTTTTCTTAATCCTAATCTTTAAATACCTACTTTCGATTTTTCATATTTAAAAAAAAGAAATTCGTGCAACTTGTCCATTAATGCATTTTTACGAATAAATTTTCGGAATTTAAATAATAGGTACGTAGGTATTATCTACATACTCGAACTCCGGTTAGCTCCTCTGAATAAAAAACTGGGTGGTTTTGTGGTTGTGAATTTTTTCGTATATTTTTTATTTGGGTTTGTAATAATTTTTCGACTGGGCTGCTTGTAAAACGATTTTAGAAATGCGTTGAATACTGACGCCCATTCAAATTTTGGTTCCTCGTGGAAATTTTTCGCTGTGTCTTCGACAGTCTCATCAACGGCAGGCTGCGAAGCAGTATCACTAATAGGTAAGAAATTCCATAAATCCCACGAAATTTTATTTTCTGAATTTTGTTCCACAAAACAGGATTCTGATTCGGACGTCTGTGTTTCTCTATCATCGATCGAAATAGGGCCAGCTGAACAAAACGATGAAACCTTCGACAACGAAAAGGAAAAAATATAAATAGATATAAATAGACTTATAAAGGTTGATAGGTATATTAATTGAATTCTATAGAGAATTCCATCATTTTGAACTTACATCGAGTAAAACGATGAAAATTGATATAGATGAAGTAGCTCCAGTCAAGCGACACATGTTTATTTGTAATGAAAATTATTAATTGTATATCTAATAATTTTTTTAAATATGTAATTTTTCCAATAAAAATACTGTGTTTTTTCTCGAATTAATTAGAAACCGCGTACGTTAGTTGGTTAATAATTAATCAAGATCAATAACACGTTCACTATGTAAGTACTTTATTCGCCGCCTAGTAAAGGAAAATACTATGGAAAACGCAATAATTTGACAATAAAATGATTTTTTTCACCAGCCGTTGTTAGAATGACTATGGATCATTAAAAAAAATGACGCGCATCTCGTCGGTAATTTTCTAAAGCATGTAAATCTGTCAAAAAATCCCATTATTTGAAGCATTGTCTCGTAAATGTTGTTAACTGGCACTTAATTTTTCGGAGCACTATTTGAAAAAATTTGGAATATTTTTTTGGTATTTTAATTTTGCAAGCCGTCGCCATACCAATTACATCAAAACGGTCTCCTTTGCAAGGTTGTTAATTTTTTTTCATTTTTGTTAGATATTTTTTAATATCTAGAAATTATTATTTCAGGTCTCGAATTAAGGAATATAGGTAGGTATCTATCTATTCCTTCTTATATTGCAATGATTTGATGTAATATTGCAAACTTTCCAAGATCACATGTAAAAAAAAGACATGAAAGGCTTTGAAGGGATCTGCGTGAACTACTCTTTAAAATAGATTCTTGAAATCATTATTTTTGAAAAAAAGAAATGTAATTTTTTTGTTGGCGTTGCTGGAAAGGTCTTCTTGTCATGTCCGGAAAAAGTAAATTTTAAAAATCTACAACTGCCTGATCAAATGACCTTGAAAATAAATAGGTATGATGTGCTCACCTACTGCCATCTGAAAAAGCGCTGAAAAATTGCAGATTGTGAAATCGAAAAATTTTCGATTTTTAACAAATTGAAATTGCTTACCTAATCAATTGAAAATCGAGCCCATTTTTTTCGTTGTTAACTACGTAAGTAATTTAGTTTTTCTGAACAGAATACTTTTCGGTTTCGATCATAGGCGCACCCAGAAATTTGTTAAGGGGGGGGGGGCTCAGAATTTGAGAAAAAATGGGGAGGGGGTCAAATTTCAAATTGAGTCATTTTTCACTGATATTTTAATCAAAAATCATCAATTTTTTCTGACAAACAGAGAATTTATTGAGAATTTGGTGATTTTTGACTGAAAAATCAATCAAAAATTGTCAAGTTTTGAAATAAAAGTATTAAAATAGTGCCCGAGCGAAGCGAGGGCGAAAATTTTTTGAAAAAATATACTTTGAAGAGCAAAAAAATTGACTTTTTTCTCATTTTTGAAGCAAAAAATTATTTTTTCCGGGCTTAAGGGGGGGCCCGGGCCCCCTGGGCCCCCCCTTGGGTGCGCCTATGGTTTCGATATACCTACCTACTCTTCCAGTCACTGAAAATGCCATTCGAATTTCATTTAAAAAATGTGTATTTCGTAATGCAATTGGAAACACTGGCAATGGACATTTTCCTGAAAAATGTTGTCATAAATTGATGATGCATCAATCATCTTGTTATCTGAGGAAGATTACAATATGAAATGATTGACATGAAAGGTTTGTCAAACCGTTATTACTGGTCATAGAGAAACCAGTTTTATATCTCCTCACAGAACCGGTTTGCAAGAAGAAATTAATTTTTTTCTCAAAAACGTCGAATGAAAAATGCACTTTTTTGGATGACTTATAATTGATACGATTCAAATCTAATCAACGAACAATTTCTCATTTTCTAAACCAGTTTCACAGTTTCCTACTAATTTGTTCGCCACATGAAAAAAATAAAATAAGGTCTGGTTTTTACATTTCACAATTTCAATTGGAAGTTTTTTTGGATCATATTTTTTTAGAAATAATTAAAGAACTGGTTTAAAAATCGACCAACCGGTTGCAAGAATCAATCAGTTGATTTCTTCAAAAACTGCACTAAAAAATATTTTATATGATAAATAATCTACCTATTTCTAATCAAATTTCGTCGATTACATCGTGCTCTAAACCGGTTTCGTGGATTTTAGTCCGTTTGTAACCGGTTTTCAACCAAAAGACCAGACTTCGATTAATTGCATAATTTTCAAAAATCGCCATGGAGCTACCCTCATAATTAGTATCATCCCAGTTTTTGAAAATCATCATGGAGGTACTCTCACAATAACGTCATATTTTTCTAAAATCGTCATAGTGTTCCAATATTTCCACAATTTTCAAAAATCGTCATAGAGGTTCCCTCACAATATCCTTATTCAATTCTTCTATTTACATACATGTATTTTTAAAGGAAATCCTCATTCATTTGAAACCAAAACGACTTTCTAAAGTTAATTTGGGGTGGAGATACTTTTGAAAAATGCTGAAATCGTACCCACTTCATCCCGTTTTAAAGTTTTATTTAAGTAGTAAAATCATCTTTTAATTCTACAAAACCACGAATTCCACTAAACGAGTTTCTGCTACAAAATCGTTAATTTTTTCGAAATTTTTCGAACACTTTTTTCAGGTGCTTTGAATTTTTAAAATGTACCTAACCCACCTTTCTCTCTCTCACCAGGGAAAATTATCACTTTTTTTGAGCCGTCTTCCCATCAAAATAAAATAACTAGGTACCTACGTAGGGACTTTTTTTTCAATTCATCCTAATACCCATCTATGCGCAGCCTAGGTTTCATGGACAGAAGCAAACATTACAATGAATTCATTATAAAATGAGTTTTTTAAATGGTTTACGTGAAAATTGAAAAAAAAAAAAGACTACAATACATGAATACATGAGTTCTGTTCTTATCTAATTCAAAAAGCAAAAAAATGTACCTAAGTATTACTGTCGCATTCCTTCTCAAAGAAACTCTTTTGTAATTGTTACTAATAGGAGTAAAAACTAGGGCGAGAAGTCCGCTAAGAAGTAATTGATGCTGAAGAAAGAAAAGTTACAAAAATTTCAATAAGATTTTTCAAATTTGAAGACACATGTGCCGATGGATACCCTTCACCTACCCGTTATGAAAAAATTGTAGGTAATGAGATGTAAGTACTTTCTTTACTTCAAGTCCTTGCTTTGATGTACCATTGTGGAATTTTCTGGACGCATTCTCAACATCACTTTAGCACCTATAGGTATCTATTTCAAATACCTAGTTTATTCTTCTCTACTACTAACTACTCTTTCTAGCGACATCGTCGAATATTTTTCACTCTCCAACACGATGGTTTTCAATTGCTCAATACTAGGTTTACCTGTAAAAATGATAAAATTGTTTTTAATTTTTTTCTATATAAACTTTTCGTATGCCCAATTTTATATTTGATAGACCGGTTGAACATGATTATAAAAGTTTGGGTCAAGTACGAACTAGTGCGTATTCTAAGATTCTTTCGGAGCTGTCCCAATTGGAAAACATACATTTTTTACAATTTTTTTCCCACTCGGCTACCTTCATCTTCGCCCGGGAAAAAATTAGCAAACCAATTTCAACTTTTTCCTAAAGATGATGAGGGCAAGAATCACGAACGAAGCTTGGGCCAAAATTTAAGGGTGAAAATGACCCGGATAATTATTATGAAATAAGTAAAAATTTACTGACTCATATTTTCATAAAATGAAAATCATACAACCAGTTGTATTGAAAATAAAAAAATAGAGAAAAACATTTGTGGTTTTTTTTTGAAACTTGAAAAAAAATTACTAAATGATCACCTCCTTTCTAAAAAATTGAACGATTTTTGAAAATTCCATTCGAGATCGTAACTTGTTCTCACGTAGAAGGATTTTTTTTCCATTTCAAAATAGGTACCTATATTCAATTATCTGGCGCGGAAAGAGGTCATTTTGAGAATTAGTTGTGTAATTTTATCGAGCCTAAGCGAAACAAGGATGAAATTTTTGAAGAAAAAAACATCCAGAAGATGAAACTTGAAATTCGTAATTTTTTCGTACTACCTACTTATTCGACTTTCAAAAAAACGGCATTCCTTAATAAACTGTTTTCCTACAAAAAATCCTGATTTTCAATAAATTTCGTCATTTAGTTCCATGATAAATGAAAAAGGTAATTTTATCATTTGAAAGAATTCAATTGTCTGGGCTAAAAGGGAGCGAAGGCGAACGATTTTCCGGCAAAAAGCATTCAAAAGCAGGAATTTCTTCATTTTATTCAATCAATATTTCAGTAGGTACAAAACTGAGGAGCTGTTTAAATAATTTTTTTGAAACTACCCAAATTTTGGAGCTACTTACGTTTTTAAAAAAACCTAAAACTTCTTTCAGAATACACACTTGCAGGTACTACGAGTACGCATACCACAACTTGAGAAATTAATTAATTTTCGCGCATAAATTTTCGGAAATTAAATAATACATAAGTATACAATGAAGGTACATATGTACCTGAAATACTTACGATTTTTTCCTTTGAACAAAAAGGAGGGTGTCTTTACAGATTTGACCTTTTTTCTGTATTTCGCATCCATTGGGATACTCATTTTCCGACTTGGCTGTTTGTAAAACGATTTTAGAAATCCGTTGAATACTGACACCCATTGAAATTTTGGTTCCTCGTGAAAATTTTTCGCTGTGTCCTCGACAGCCTCATCAACGGCTGGCTGCGAAGTAGGACCACTAATAGGTAAGAAATTCCATAAATTCCACGAAATACTATTTTCTGAATTTTGTTCCACAGAACTGGATGCTGATTCGGACGTCTGTCTATCATCGATCGGAATAGGGCCGGCTGAACAAAACGATGAAACCTTCGGCAACGAAAAGGAAAATATATAAATAGACCTACAAAGGTAGACAGGTACCTATATAAATCGAATTCTATAGAGAATTTCATCATTTTGAACTTACATCAAGTAAAACGATGAAAATTGAAACAGATGAAGTAGCTCCAGCCAAGCGACACATGTTTATTGTAATGAAAATTATTAAATGTGTGATAATTTTTTTACAATTTTTCCAATAAATACACTGTTTTTTTCTCGAATTGATTAGAATCAGCATGCGGTAATTGGTTAATATATCAATCAAAACACGTTCGCTATGTACTTTATTCGCCGCCTGGCAAAGAAAAATATCATGAAAAAAAACGATAATTTGACAAAAAAATAATTTTTTTGTACCGGCGGGTGTTGGAATGACTATCATTAAAAAAAAATGACGCGATCTTGTCGGTAATTTTCTAAAGTAAATCTATCAAAAAAATCCCATTATTGAAGCAAGGTCTCGTGACTCGTGAATGTTGTAAACTGGCACTCTTCTTTTCGGAGCACTATTGGGAAAAAAAATTGAAATACTTAATTTTGCAAGTCCGCCGCCGTGCCAATTACATCAATTATTAATAAAAATTGAGTAGGTACCTATTCGTATGAATATTGTTTCTGTTAAAATCTGCAATGAAAAAAAAATCAGTCTCTTCTGCTTAATTGAAAAATTGTATATTTTTATTAGTTATTTTAAGGGCGATTATTATTAATGACCTTGAATTAGAAATAAAAAGAATATCGGTACCTACTTAAGTAGGAATTATTTAAGGGGGCACTACAAGTTTTCGAAGAGTTGGTGTGAAACGAAAAAAAGAAGAACGTTGAAAAAATCTGCAGAAATTATTCTTTGGAGGTAGCATTTTGAATCTTATGAAACTGAACTACCTTTCTTCAAAAGATATCCTCTACACTCTCAAGATATTACTTTTGAAGAAACTGTTTGCATGGTCTCCTCAAAAAGACTGGGTAATAGGTACGTTTACAAAAATGGCCGCCGTTTTTATGTTTACATTCTGTTATCATCTTTGTAGTCGTTTTCTACCAGTTCCCATAAGATTTACATTACGCTTCTGTTTAAACATAAATTTAGTTTCGTTATACTAAAATTTCGAATTTTTTAAAAACATAATCTTGTAGTAAATTTTATGGGCAATTTAATAAAAAAAACCGTAAATGTCGATCTATTTTAGAAAAGAAGTTATCATTCAACGTTTCCTAAATTTCACAAAGTTTGTTTGGAAAATCGACCTTTTCCTGATCGAGCTAAGTGTATAACTTTTCAACGGAAAAAGATCGACACTTGCGGTTTTTTTTATTAAATTGCCCTTAAAATTTACTACAAGATTACGTTTTTAAAAAATTTGAAATTTTAAAATAACGAAACTAAATTTATGTTTAAACAGAAGCGTAATGTAAATCTTATGGGAACTGATAAAAAACGATTACAAAGATGATAACAGAATGTAAACATAAGAACGGCGGCCATTTTTGTAAACGTACCTATATATTTATGAAGGAAACCCTGATCGCCGAAACGAAATCGGAATTGTTTTTATGAACAATTGTCAAAATCGCTCTTAAGTAAAATGGAAAACATTTTTTTTTTTTTTGAAATGGCCAACAACACACGAAGTAAAATTTTTTCGAACTGTATTTGTTTTGTTAATTCTACTAATGGATCCAAGTTCAAGGCAGGACCACAATTTTGGGAAAATTTTCACCGGGTTAATGAGAAAAGGAGAATTTTGCATTTACCCCAAAAAATGTCATACAGGAGTAATTGCCAAATCGAAAATATACATTGAAATCAGTCGATAATATTAAATAAAAATTTGTAAAAAAAAATACTAGTCCTTCACAAGTATGAAAATTTGTATTCAATTTTTTCAATTTTTATTCAATTTTTTCAATTTTTTTTGTATTTACAAACACATTTTTGAAATTTTTGGTAGTAATTATCAAAATATTGTTCAAATGTCGACGATATTTATGTTTTTCGATCAAATAAGTCATATTTGTGACAAATAATCGCTTATACTTTCAATTTTTAGCTTATATAAAAAAAATTAACAAAAATTAAAAATTGAGATTTTTTACTTCTTTGAAAAATTTTTACTTTGGCGGATATCTCGGACAAATCTTGATCCAAAAAAGGTTACGAATATGTTAACAGATAGGTAGTAAATCACGTAAATTTCGTTTTCGCCATCAGAATTGAAAAAAATGAACTTCCTCAGAGATAACGTACGATTTTGTACTCACCCCAGCCGGGGTAAACGCAGAACCTGAAATTTAAAAAATTTAAAAATTTCGTTTTATGTATCGCAAAGGTGTGAATGAAACGATACAAAATTTTCTCCACTAACAGAGAATCCCTCGAAGTTGATGTGATAGAAATTAGAGATTGTTTGGTGCCATACGGCCGCCACAGTGTGCTGGCGAAATGGCACTAATCAAAAAATTGTTTGCAATTACCCCACTGCACTTTACAGGTAGGTGCCTATAATCATTTCGGATTTATATGATTATAAAGCTTATTTTTAACATTATCTAAAACAGAATAGGTATTCAAAGTTTTGTTTTATCTATAATAAAATCATATATTTATTCTATAATACCGCGGATTCCACTAAACGAGTTTCTGCTACAAAATCATTAATTTTTTCGTAATTTTTTGAACACTTTTTCCATATTTTTACCATATTTCAAAAAGATTTTCAAAATTTGAGAACATACCTATGTACCTATTTCATCAACATTAGTCTAGGATACTTTTCACCTACCCCTTATGAAAAAAATTGTAGTTAATGAGATGTAAGTACTTTCTTCACTTCAAGTCCTTGCTATTGTGGAATTTTCTGGATGCAATCTCAACATCACTTTACCACCTAGGTACCTATTTCGAATACTTAGTTAAAACTTCAATACTCTTAACTATTCTTTCTGGCGACGTCGTCGAATATTTTTCACCATCCAACACGATGGTTTTTAATTGATCAGTGCTATACGGTTTATCTGTAAAAATGGAAAAATTCTTTTTAATTTTTTTCTGCATAAATTTTTCGTATACTCAATTTTATATTTGATAGACCGATTTGAACATGATTATAAAAGTTTGAGTCAAGTGCATACCGCAGTGCGTATTCTAAGATTTTTTTGTAGATGCCCTACATGGGAAACCGACATTTTTTACAATTTTTTTTCTACCCGGTTACCCTCCTCTCCGCCCGGGAGAAAATAAGCAATCCAATTTCTACTTTTTTCTAAAGATGATGAGGGTAAGAATCGAAAACGAAGCTTGGGCCAAAATTTCAGGGCGAAAATGACTCAAATAATTATTATGAAAGAGGTAAAAATTTTCTTACTCATACTTTTATAAAAAAAAAAAAACTATCCGACCATTGTATTGAAAATAAAAAACAAAAATTTGTATTTCTTTCTTTTGAAACTTGAAAAAAAAAACAATTCTTTAATTATCACCCCCCCCCCCCCTTCTGAAAACTTGAACGATTTTTGGAAATTCTATTCGAGAACACTACTAGTTCTCACGAAGAAGGAATTGTTTTCCCCATCAAAATAATAATTATCTAGCATGGAAAGACGTCATTTTGAGAATAAATTATGTAAATTTATTGAGCCTAAGCGAAAAAAGAACGAAATTTTTGATGGAAAAAACATCCGGAAGATGCAAATTTAGAATTTGTAGCTTTTTCGTAACACTTTTTTGACTTCCAAAAAAACGACATTCCTTAATGAACTCTTCTCCTGTAAAAAATTCGACGATTTTTGATTTTCAATAGAGGTTGTCACTTACTTAACCACATGATAAATGAAAAAAGTAGAACTTTTTTTAAACTACCCAAATTTTTTTTGAGCTAGGTACTTACTTCTTTTAAAAAAAATCTAAACCCTGTTTTAGAATAGGTACACTTTTGCAGGTACAAGTACGCATGCATAATAGGTACATGAGTAATTGAGTATACAGTGTAGGTAAGGGCATATGTACTTGAGCTACGATTTCTTGTCCTGAATAAAAAGTTGGGTGTCTTTATAGATCTGGCCATTTTTCTGTATTTTGCATCCATTGGAATACTCATTTTCCGACTAGGCTGTTTGTAAAACGATTTTAGAATTCCGTTGAATACTGACACCCATTCAAATTTTGGTTCCTCGTGGAAGTTTTTCGCTGTGTCCTCAACAGCCTCATCAACGGCTGGCTGCGAAGTAGGATCACTAATAGGTAAGAAATTCCATAAATTCCACGAAATACTATTTTCTGAATTTTGTTCCACAGAACTGGATGCTGATTCGGACGTCTGTCTATCATCGATCGGAATATGACCACTTGAACAATACGATGAAACCTTCGAAAATAAAAAAGAGAGTATTTAAAAAGACCTACAAAGGTACCTATGGAAGGTATATTGATTGAATTCTATACAGAATTTCATCATTTTGAACTTACAACGAGTAAAACGATGAAAATTGAGATAGACGAAGTAGCTCCAGCCAAGCGACACATGTTTATTTGTAATGAAAATTATTAAATGTATGATAATTTTTTTTACAATTTTTACAATAAATACACTGTTTTTTTCTCGAATTGATTAGAATCAGCATGCGGTAATTGGTTAATATATCAATCAAAACAAGTTCGCTATGTACTTTATTCGCCGCCTAGCAAAGGAAAATATTATGAAAAAACACGATAATTTGACAATAAAAAATAATTTTTTGCACCAGCGGGTGTTAGAATGACTATCATTAAAAAAAAATGACGCGATCTGGTCGGTAATTTTCTAAAGAAAATCTATCAAAAAAATCCCATTATTGAAGCAAGGTCTCGTGACTCGTGAATGTTGTAAACTGGCACTCTTCTTTTCGGAGCATTATTGGAAAAAAATTTGGTAGGTATTTCAATTTTGCAAGTCCGCCGCCGTGCCAATTAGGTACATCAATTATTAATAAAAATTGAGTATCTATTCGTATGAATCTTGTTTCTGTTAAAATCTGCAATGCAAAAAATCAGTCTCTTCTGCTTAATTGAATATTTATTACATTTTTATTGGCTATTTTAAAAGCAATTAGGTATTATTAGACCTTGACTTAGGAGTAAAAAGAATATCGGTGCCTTCTTAAGTGACAATGATTTAATGGAGCCTTACAAGTGTTCGAAGAGTTGGTGTGAAACGAAAAAATTAAGAACGTTGAAAGGAAAGGGATCTGCATTAAATCTTACAAAATTGTACTATACCTTTCTTCAAAAGAGATCCTCAAGATTCTCAAGATATTACTTTTGAAGAAACTGTTTACAATGACCTCCTCAAAAAGACTGATGGGTGAAAATTTTGAAATTTTCAATGAACTTTTCTTCTGCCGTTGACCAAATAATTTTTTAGGCTTTTTCAAGTTTTGAAAAAATTTTCATCAAAAAAAGTTCATTTTTCGTATTTTTGATTAGTTAATCGTAACAATTATGCAAACGCCTCGAAAAATAATTAAAAATCAAGATTTTCTAAATTTTTCAGCGATAATACATGCAGTATGACTTAAGTCTTGTAGGAACACGAAAAACACTTCATGGTATCTCGAAACTGAAAAGAGATATCGGGATGATTCAAACGGCAAAATGATCCTGGAGACAAGGACATCGAAGATTGATAGTCAAATTTTCAGTTCTACCTACAGGGTGTCCACAAATTGAGAAACCGGTTTTGGTTAAAAAAAATGGGGGTCTGGGTTTTTTCATGGATTTGAAGTCTACACACTGAGACGTGAGACGATTAAAATGTGATAATTTTTTTCGAAACCGATTCGATAATTTGCAACCGGTTGTCAAAAATACCGCAAAAATCGAGACAACAAAAAAAGATATGAAATTTTTTTTAAATAAATGTTGAACACCGTTAAAAATCTTTAAAAATTTCATATCTTTTTTTCTGTTCTTTTGATCAACTTCCATTCACTTTTGGACTCTGAAAAAATTATGCGTTACACTCTAGTGTTTGACTAATCTATGGAAAAAAAATCAGCCATGTACCCCCTCAAAATTTTTAAAATAATTTTTTGAAAATTTCAAAGAGCAAAAAAAATGGAAAATATGAATTAAAAAAAAAATTGAAAAAATTTCCACGAATGTACCTACATAGTGTCTGCAATCTGTGAAAATTTCAAAAAAGGAAAGGGTGGGGTGGGGGTCAAAATTTTTTGGGGTGTGTTTTTACATCCAGGCAAACATATCGACAAAGTTTAACCAAGTTTGGGTTGGGGGCTGCCATCCAGACAGACCCTTTGAGTTTTTGGTCGTAGAGAGAAAAGAAAAATAAATGATCAAAAAATCGATGATTTTTGCCATATCTTTTGAAGGTCATTCCGCAACAGTTTTTTACCAAGGTAAAAATTCGAGAATATTGGGAAACTGAAAATTCTGACGTTTTGATATAATGGTTTGCGTTAGCTTGATGATGCCTACTTACCCAGACGTTAGCTCTTTGGGTTAATCATTGTGAATACAATATACATAATATAAACAAAAATATACCCGAATTTTCTTTGTCGCTATTCCGAAATTTATATCCTGGCAATAACCTGTTGATGGAGGTGTAGAAACACTAAGTAGATCAATTGAGAGATTATAAACATCCCGAAAAAGTTGAAAAATGCCGCACTCATAGGATGAACTCCACTCGTCTGGCTTGAACATCTACCCATCCAAGTATGGTAGCTATGCATAGCCTAAGACATTGCATTGCCCCGGACTTTCACAGCTCCGGACATATAATTTATGCACAGCCCCGGACAACACTTTTTTTTAATATATCAAGGTTATTCTCATGTTTAAATTTCCTCAAGGGTTGAAATGAGTTTTTCAGGTAACTGTAAGGTATAAAATACCTTATCAAAGGCAGAAACGTTTTGGAAAAAATTCATAGATCGCGAGCCAATAACCAAATTCCTTTTTTTGTAGTCATGCATTATTTTTTCAAATTTCAAAATGAATCAAAAATTATCTAATTAACTAATTCGCGATCTACTCATGGTAGACCGGAGGTTATTAATAATTTATTAAATCATTAATAACCTCAGGTCTACCATAGGTAGATTGCGATTAGTTATTTTTTATTTTTATGATTTTATAAATTTTATGCATGTAATCAATTAATCATCTATTTGTAAGGTCCAAAAATCATTTCTTATAGATCATTCATCTGGTCTACCGCGGGTAGATCGCGAGCTGAAGGCATTTTAATTATCTTTTGGCTCACGATAGGCCGCGGATGGTTGATTCTTGATTGGTTACCTTTTGCTTCTAATTGTAATTATTAAAAATTTTTAGGACCTTTGAATAAAAATATAATTCCAGTCTTCAACCTTCCGGTCTATTGCGAGCCAAAAGCTAATTAAAATGCCTTCAGCTCGCGATCTACCCGCGGTAGACCGGATGGATGATCTATAAGAAATGATTTTTGGACCTTTGAAAAAAATATAAAATTTAAATCATCAAAAATATCAAAATAACTAATTCGCGATCTACCCGCGGTAGACCGGAGTTTATTTATTATTTATTAATAATTTAATAAATTATTAATAACCTCCGGTCTACCACGGGATTGGGAAGAGGAAGATTGCGAATTAGTTATTTTGATGATTTTATGAATTATATATTTTTTTCAAAGGTTCAGAAATCATTTCTTATAGACCATCCATCCGGTCTACTGCGAGTAGAGATCGCCGATCGCGAGCTGAAGGTTATTGAATTTGATTTAAATTTAAACAAACAAAAAAAAACGCGGTCTACCAGCTGGCCTACCCGGTGGTAGATCGATAACAATCAACATGGAAACGTCTTCCTGATCACGTGTAATTACCGTAAATTACGCGGTCTACCTCGGTCTACCCGGTCCTGGTAGACCGATAAGGCGCCTCTATGGGGGCGCCTTCCCTAATTTGAGTAATTTCTGACGGACTTCCCAAATGGAACGCAGCCTAAAATTTTCAACAAAAAATTTCAAACTATGTATGTACCTATTCATTTTTAATGCGATTAAATCATAATTATTGTGGATTTTTCAAACGATAAAAAATTTAATCTTTGGGCTGCATTCCATTTGAAATTTTTAGGTATTGTCCGACCGTTATCTTGGCAGGTTTGTATTTGTGTAAAAGCAGTAACATTTACTATGTTTCAGTGATTCTAAAAAAAAGAGTTATTTGTTTATTTTTAATTGATTTCCAATTTTTAAAGAAATCAACAAATTGAAATTACATACCTAAACCAAGACATAGCCAAATATTTCTCATAAAATTGTTAAAATTTGAGAAACCCTACATGAAAATTTCCGGAGTTTTGCTACTTTTACACAAATACAAACCTGCCAACGTAAACATACACGGATGACGTCACAGCTATGTGTAAACGGTTAATTTTTTTGAAAATCACTGATTACCTATAAGAGTATTGAATTTCCATCAAAAAGAAAATTGCGTAGCTACAGTAATTCTGTTATTAATTACAAGTAATAAATTTTTAATATTTTTCTCCACGAAATCAATGTATTTTTCAGAATTTTCCATAATCAAACAATCTAATTATACTAAAATCCAAGATCGAAATTTTATTTCATGGGGAAAGTAGTATTGGGGCATCTGTCTGTAATTCACAGGCAGTTTTTCAACATGAAAAATTGCTGGTTGCCAAATTCCCAATTCGGGGTTTTCATTTTCATCGAAATAAGTAGGATGTTTAATAGGTAAAAATATATTGGCATTTTTTTTTAATTTTCTAATTTTCACATGTTTTCACATAAAATATTTCTTAATTAGAAGGCAATAAAAAATAAATGAATATTTTTCTGGGATTTATTCCTGAAATACCAAGGCAAAAAAATAAGTAAGATAATTATTTATTTATTTGGGAAAAAATTTATATAGAATGTGCCTGTATTACAACACATCAGTATAATTTCTTTCAAAATTTCTTGGATTTTTTTTTGGGGGGGGGGGGGGGACAGGAAGACTGCGACAGGTGAGAGAAATTTTATAATAGGGCAAAACCTTTTTTTATTGGAGGGGGCGGGAGGAAGGAGAGGCCAAATTACTTTCAAAATTACTCACTTATGAAAAAAAGTTGAAAAAAATTTCTAAGCAATATAAAAAACGAACAATTTTAGTTCTTTTTGTTTCAAGGTACAGTTTTGATATTTTTTAAAATTGAGAGTAAGACTGCGACGGGCGAGAGAAATTTTATAATAGAGCAAAACCTAATTTTTTTGGGCCAGATTATTTTCAAAATTACTCACTTATGAAAAAACAAGTTGGAAAAAAAATTGCAGAGCATCATAAAAACGAACAATTTTGTTGTGACTGGGATAGGACGGGTCCGCTGCTCAAATAAATAAGGTTAATTATTCATTTGCAATCATTTTCATAAGACGGGTTGTTAAATACCTGGAAAAAATTTCTGAACATTAAATTTATTGTGAATCTCTCCTCTTCCCCCTCCCAATGAAATGCAATACCTTCTTAGCATGGTCTCTTCCTTTGACAAAAATATGCGACCTTTACAGGGAGAGGGTACTTAAAGTCGGAAAACATATGAAAAAAGGGTGATAATTTTTTTTGCATAATGCATTTGCAAGCACTTCAGACCACTACGCAGCTTTAAACGTGTTTTTTTCAATTTCTTTTTTTTGAAAGTCATTATTTTCTAATTTTCAAATGCCTCTATCTCACCAAAACATTGACCTAAAATGCTCATCCAAGTCTTAAAATGTTCCTCATAGTCTTCCCTATCATTTAAGCCAAAAAACTAATTTTTGAAATATCCGACTTTAGGTACCTTTTCCCTGCACTGGTCACATATAATTGAAAGTCTCTTCATATTGAAATTAGTGTATTATGCTACGAGAGAGGTAAAGTGATTTTTGACGACTTTTGAGGTTTAATACCTAAGCGAAGCGAGGGAATGGGAAATAATTCAAAATCTTTGAAAATCGTTCACCTCTTGGGTTTTTCAATAAAGGGAGTAAAAGTCTAGGTGCTTTTACTCTCTCTATTTTTTTTATAATGTAGAAAAAAATTAAAAAATCATAAAATTTTGAAAAATACAGGGATTGGGGCCCCGAGGCGGACCATACAAATTGATATTATGTAAACCCCTATCCCATCCGAAGGATGGGTTTCCCACTAGTGAAGAATAAAATGGAAAAACTAATTTTTTTGTTTTTTCTCCTTATAATAAGCAACCAGTGATTTTCGAAAAAATTAATTGTTTACACATAGCTACGACGTCATCAAATGGAATACAAGGTTGCGTTCACTTCCTACTTATTTGAAATAAGGTAATAAACAAAGCGTTAGCCAATCAGATTTTTTCTTTCCTGACAGACTTTGATCGATCATTTTTGCATTCTCAAAGCTGTTTTAGTGTTTTATGATAAATTAAATGGCATTAAATGTGCTAACCAGCAATTTTTGAATTTTATGAACGACTTTGCACATTATCGTTTTGTTTATACCTTATTTTCATAGGAAGTGAACGCACCCCATCCTCGATCGCATCTTGATCGACGCGTACTCTCGGTCCTCTCCTTGATTGAAAACGTCTCACAAATTGTTGGTTGCATGCAATCAGCTATTTAAATTAACCAAACTATGTTTTTATTGTTTTCGAATTCGATGTTGTACGTTGTTATACTCTTCGACGATCGATGGTTGTATACTGCTGAAGTTTGGTGTCATTTGGTTTATACATAATATGTAATTACATAATAATCAGTAATGATTAATATTGTGCATAGATGTGTAAATCGTATATTAGTTACATACGTATGTATGTATGTATGTATGTAAATACCGATGTATTGAATCGCCTGTGGTCTACTTACTCGAGTTTGCTGACGAAGGAAAAAAGTTTGTTCAATTTAAAGTACCTAGGTATGTATGTAATAAATAATTTTATTTTACCACATTACATAATGAAGCAACGATGTTGCCAAATCGCCACAAATACGTATCCAGTACCCTATCCTTTGAACGTCAGCGATGAATGCATACGTAATCAACATGTTCACAAATGGAAAAATTTATAAATGGAATAAGCTCCGCAGTGAGATGAAAAGAACAGAGCTGACGTTATTCTCATTTATATGTAAATCTTTGTATGGACCAAAATGCCAATTACTCGTGATAATGAATCAGTTTTTACCCTCGCGCGCTGAGTTCTCGTAATTTTTTCAAATTTGGACTTCAACTATGCACATAATGTACGTGCTTATTACGTACACATACAGGAACACATTTTAGGCTTGAGAAAAACCATTTACATATTTGAATTAATAAATTTCAGAGTTGGAAAATATTTTGTGAAAAAGTGGCAGAGTTTGAAAATTTAAAAGAAATATTTTCTTTTTCAGCACTAAAATTTTTCAATTTGCATAAAATTTTTTCAAGTGTAAAAGCTCATTATCTCCCTATGATTGGAGGTCCCAGAAGCTCGCTTTCCAATTGTTGCTCATACATAATTGATTGAGAGGACATGATTCGATCATGCGTATTTTTCCTACACTACATGACTGTAATTGTGATGCGAATTTAATTATTTTTGTTGAAAGTGAGAAATATCTATGCGTGTATGTTATGTACTATGTACGTCTACATACGTATGTACATACTTACATACTTCACCTGAGGTAAAAAATGTTGATTTTATCTTACCAACGACGTACCATTACCCACAAGTCGCAGCTCGATTTATCTTTAGGAAATCGATGAAAGTGAAGCTCTCCGAATTTTTTAGTTTTTTTATTTCGGCAACTTTGTGTACAGAAAAATAGGTATTTTCAATTATCTATTTTAGGATTTGAAACGAAAAAAAAACCAACTCCATTTTCATTCATATCCTTTATTCTGACTACTTTTTTTTTTTACCATAGATAAATGTAGATCAATTGTTAATCGCTAATCAATTCGATAAAATATAAGAGATGAACCCATATTTTTATTGAAATGACGTTGCATACAAAAAGGAACCATCCTGAAAAAAACACGTTTTGATGAAAACTCATTTCAAGTTTTGAACGTTTAATCGACCGATCGATGGATTTTCTGGATTCTGCATCGGATTTTATACAAAATTATGGAAAAAAGAAAAAAAAAATGTTTGAGCATTTTTGATTTTTTGTTCTCACGTAAAAGCAATTTTTCATACCTATGACTAAATCTACATGAAAGAGGCTTCAGGTACGAAATTAAAAATACCCTGCGAACGACTGAAAAAAAAAACGATTCAGTCGTTCGCAGGGTATTTTTAATTTTGTGCCTGAAGCCTCTTTCGTGTAGATTTGGTCGTAGGTATTTTACATCACTTTTGAAGTCAAGTAATCGAACCGGCGATATTTTTATTGGATTCTACGTGAAATTTTATATACTTACGGATCAATCACTGACTCAAAACTCGTTTGTTTGGAGGATGCCCTTTTTTCGTATGCGACGTCACATATTTTTTTTTAAAAAAAAGATAAGTTACTCCTAAAATTTGTGTACCTATGTATGTACGTCAATTTTATAATTTTGACAAACATAAAAATAGAATAATGAAGTTTTATAAACGTTACAAGTGAAGTGCAAAAATCTCAGTAACTGATTTTTCAACGTGTTTTTTTTTTCATTTCGTCACATGGCATTTTTAAAATTCATTTCAAATAAAGTCCTCAAAACTTTTGTAATTCCCAAATTTTTGCTTTAAAAAATAAATACTTTGTAATTCTTATTGCTAACAAGAATCAAAAATTCAAAAACCGTTCAATTTTCAACCAAAACAAAATTAAAAATTCCATCAGATACATATTAGCATTTTTTTTTACTTTTTTTGAAATTTCTCATGTATTGTAAGTCCTCTTCAACTAATTAATAAATCTCATCATTTCGCCATAAAAATGAAAAAAAAAAAAACAAAAAAAACAGGCATATGTATATGTATGTATGTATGTATAATAAGAGACCAACATTTTTTTCCGAGTAACGTTACGATCCTGATACGGTAAAGAGGGACGTGATCCTCCATTTTTCACGTAAAACGGATTTCTCTGTTACCTCTTTATTCTTCATTGTTTATAGTTGTTGATAAATTGTTGGTTACCTCTGCTTGAATATGAAATGAATATTTTTATGACTTTCGGTTTTATTTGGTATCGATTGTAAGTTCATTGAATTTTGCATCCATTGTTGTTTTGATTCATTTTTTGGATTTTTCGCCTGAAAAATTGAGAGAAGTTAGGAAGACGGATCAAGTATCTAATATACATTATGTATGTATGTGTATTATACATATTGATTTTCAAAGATACATACCAAATCCTTTGAAGGGTGATGACGTTTCCCGCGATGAGGAGGATGGACCTTTTTCCGACGATGAGGAGGGTGGGCCCTTGACCATTCTTGCTTGCAGCGATGCTCTGAGAAGTAATGTTAGATATAAGTACATACATATTGCAAATTAGGCAAATATGAGAAAAAGGTATTTTTTTTGTTCGTATGGATAAAATTTTAATATTTTGGAGGGAGATTAGCTAATTTTGAAAATTGCAAAGATATACATTTAGCTGACTCCAGTGCATACATACATACATACATACATAAGTAGTTATTTTCTTTTATGCAACGATAAGTACTCGTATACCTGGATTTTTCTCCAAAATATGACATCAAGTTAGGTACCTACTATATTCTGCACTTTTACAAATTTTTTCTAAAAAATCCAAACATGAAAATTTTCATTCCCATGATTTTTTCAATCATGAAAGTCAAGCACTTACGACTAAATTCATACAGATCTGCTTCAGGCGCGAACGAACAAATATG